>CM075855.1:107985617-108515617 GCA_037975125.1 Latrodectus hesperus
TTGCATGAATAATCAAGCCTGTGCTCCTCTTGTAGGAGAGGGGCCAGAAAGTTCGTAAATGCTTTGCACTGCTTTTGTCTGTCGTTGAAGCCTGCAGTTAATCGCTTTCTAGTGGTACGAGTGTGCCAATTGTGGTCCATGTATTCGATACACCGTACTTCGTAGCATGAAACATCCCATGTCGGATTTTGCATGAATAATCAAGCCTGTGCACCTCTTGTAGGAGAGGGGCAAGAAAGTTCGTAAGCTCTTTACACTACTTTTGTCTGTCGTTGAAGCTCACAGTTTGTCACTTTCTGGTGGTATGAGTTCGCTAATTGTTGCCCATGCATTGGATACACCATACTTTATTGCATGAAACATCCAACGTCAGATTTTGTAAGAGTAATCAAGCTTGTGCACTTATTGTCAGGGAGGATGCAAGGTACAATGCAAATTCGTAAACTCCTTGCACTGCCTTTCATTGCTTGAATGTTGGGGATTTGTGTTGCTTGGCTATGAGGCACCTTGAGGACAGATGAAGTCCATTTTTCCTTATACGGGCAAGTTAACATTCGTAATGGTCAAGTCTAAACAGTGAAAAGCATTCACCCTATCAAGTAACAAATATTTCAGCCAGAACTGTGACAATTTATGGTTTTAAAACTATCTCCATCAATGAAAAATATGTTTAAGTGTTTTTATAGCAAATGGAATCTTCATATGTTCAGTTTACAGGTCATGGTATACTGAAAAACATTATTGTTTACCCAATTTAAAGAGCCAATTTCAAGATGCCTCCTGGACATCATTTTTTTGCAAGACGGCGAAACTTTTCATATTGATCATACTGAGGATCAATTTGACAGCATTTTGAAGATTCGCAAATGATAAACCGTCTTTTCTCATTTACATAGACTTTTTGTTGGTTAGATATGTTACCCTGTTACTTTCGATTGCGGACCTTAAGATTAATATCTAAGTAAAGACCTGCATCTATGCCAGATTTCAAGGACAGGCCTGGGCACAATATTCTTGGTATTTTAGTTTTAGGCTGGTCAGTAGTGGAACATACGGTTCTGTGATTAGAACATAATATTGAACATGATGGAGACGGCATATCGAGTATTTTTAATACAAAATTCTTCCAATCATTTAAGATTTAATAAGATATTAACTTCCTACCACCCTATACAATAATCAGCGTGTCTGACTGCAAATAGGGAGGTCCTGGGTTTGAATCCCAGTTCCGGTATGAATGTACTTTCTCTCTCTCCTGCCTTTATCCTTTCCTTGTATGAATCGGTTGTGAATGGTTGCCTATCCTATAAACGGGTACTTATGGCGTGTGTGTATCGAGGAAGTCAGACTCCACACCAAATTACGGTTATAAAAATGGAGCAGCGCACCCCATATTGCCAGCCTAGCTGGCTCAAGACAACAACTAACATATTAAATGTTTTTAAATAATTTTCTGTGCTTTCTGGAAGTGAGTTTTGTTCTAATTGTTTTACATAATAAATATGAATCACGTATTATTTACATTTTCTGATGTTCTAATTTTATCTATATCAATCAATATAACGTATTCCAGAGCTTTCTAAAGTGATCAAATTATTTCTTGCTAAGTGTGTTTATACTAATTACACTAGTATTTTACTTATTTTTGCAATTTTAGATCATAAATATTTTTTTTATTTTAAATATGATTTTGCTTAATAAAACTGAAATTACTAATAGTAAAAATGAAACGGGTTTTTACTATAAAAATGTATACTTTTTCATTCATCTTTCTTAGATATTCTTACTCTACCGCATTGTTTCGTTCGTATCCTGATTATTTGAACAGACTTGGTAGAACTTGATGTTAAAGTTGAAAATGTTTTTTATAAATAACTAAATATTAAGCAATAAAAAATTTTAAATATGCTCTCAAGTCTTTATTTATTCTTGAACCTACGCAATACAGGTAAAAAGTTTTCTTCAAAATTACAAGAAATACCTCATAAGCCGTATGCGATTCAAATTAATTCTCAGATGGAAGTGCTGTTTGCAATCTGCTTCCAGACAGGTATTAAGAAACACAAATGAATCTTTTGAAAACTTCCTGAGAACTGGTGGCATCGGTAATCAATAACCATATTTTCATTTTGCGTTCTCTAGTAATAATCTTCACTGTAAATCAAATCACAGAAGCATTTTGCAGATATCGAAATATTTATATATTGAAGAATGTAGGTATAAAAATAAAAAGAACATACATGATGACGTTCTAAAAATTTCCCTTCAGGAAAGTTTCTTAATAAGAATAAAGGACTGTTTGGGAAATGCATTCCATTCCATCTTGTCAAAAGATTTTTTTTAAAATCTTATTTCTTTTTGTCTGGATATAACTCATAAACATGTTTCAAAATTTTCGAAATAAATTGTTTTCCCGATATAATCAAATTCTTACATTTAAGGAAGAAAAACAAGTTCGAAAGGGAAATATCAAGACGAAATACTGTTATTTACGATATGTGTGTTTTGTGATCCATCCATCAAATCTAATAATGTTTTTTTCCTATAAACAGTGAATGGATAATAGTGAATTACACCTAAAGAGGAATTATTATTGTACTAATGATTTCTCTATTAATAATAAATCATTTGTTCAGTTAAGCAGATCTTTAATATATTGACAGGATTTACTTTGTTAATAGTAAAAAAAAATTGAACTAGCATTTGTTTTGATGAATGAAAATTAGAAAACTTAAAATTTTTAACTCAGTTTTGATTGGATAAATTATTATACTGTTTATAAATACTAAGCAAAGTTATGCTTTGTATTTAGTAACAGCATAATAGTTCATACCGTATCATATTAAAAATCATAGAAAGTAGTGAACACATATCATAAATGACGAACTCATTTCGAGCACTATATTTGTTCATTGAATTAATAGTGTGTTATGTATAATTTAATTTATTTTATTTTTATAAAAGACGTAAAAGCATTTTATTTCATATTTATTAATGCAGTTAAATTAAATTCTACGTCAATAAATGCTTACTGACATCATGGAAGCAATTTGTCAAAAACATGTCGCCATGAAGTACATTTTATGCATAAAATGCATTGTCTGATGACTACTAAATTTTTTAACAATATTTTTTACAATAAGCTATCGATGTTATCATGTTTAGTTGATGAAATAAAGTTTATTGTATTAGAATATAAGACACTATCATTAAGCGGTCAATTTAGCATGTTTAACGCACTATAGCAATGGAGGTTAACGAAGTTGTTGCTTTTATATCATAAATGGGCAAGAATTATAAACCTTCAACTGATGTTGTACAGGAGAGTTAGCTGAACGATTTTCGCTGAATATTACGGAGGATTTTTGTTCTGATGACAGTAATCAGAGATTTTATTGATGATTTTTGTGTGTGTGTGTTATCATTTGACCTATACACAAATGCATACTATGTGAAATACACAAATGTTTGAAATGTGGAGAGCAGAAAAATGCATGTTATGTCGAGATATTGTGACTTTATTTCTTTATCGTAATTCAACAATGTCTATAAAGGCCCAAAAATATATTATTTGCTACTAGGATTAATACATGCAAATACATGAACAATACATCATTGGATTGTGTTATGCATTCCTAAACTATGCTCTATAATATACATTGTCGAACTGACAACATGAATTTGCTACCTAGATTGTTGTTGTGGCACCAGCATACTTCCGAAAACCAAGCTCTGAGTTGTTCTTTACTAGATATATATGCTGGTAATCTAGGTAGCAACAATCTAAGCAGCAATTTAGCAACAGCTGTGGGTAGCAACATTCTGTTGTCTGTTCGACTATGTATATTTTAAAGGATAATTTAGGTATGCATAACGTATTCCAATGATGTACTGTTCATTTATTTGTATTTATTAATCTCAGTAGTCATATATAAAGAAAAATAACATATTTTTGGGCATTTACAGAAAATGTTGAGTTACGATCAAGAATCTACCTAGATTGTAATTATTTTTATTTTATCTAGGTAGTTACTTGATCGTATATAGAAGTAACTACCTAGATTATAATTGAACGACGACAATGTTTTTTATAGTTTAGAATCCACTTTAAATCATTGTTCTTGATCTCATTAGCTATAGCATTCAAATAAGGTCCGTAGACCAACAAACAAAAAAAATCAAATCAATCTTAACATACCACTTGAGAAAAAACCCACAAAAGTCTTACAAATATATTTAAATATTTATATTTAGTTTAAAAACATATAACACACAAAATATGCGTTCCTATTTTAATTTTAAATCATTTTTTACAAAATGTACGCAAACCCACAAAATTCTAAACTAATAATTGTATAATGATTAAAGTTGATGTAGTATTAGATAACCCATCCAGTATTCATGCAATTTTAACAACGCATGATTATTCAAAAGAGCAAATGTTATGTAGGTAAATTAGAATATTAAAGAGATTAGCAATTTCCAGTGTCACAAAGGTCATCTTTCTTTTGCACATAATTCCTTTCTCGTTATGAACTTCAAAATTCACTTTGCTGCCATATTTCATCTGTTCATGCTGTTTGTCTACTTGAAAAGCAGTCATTAACATTTGGGTTAGGTTGACAGTTGACACATCAGCGAACTCCACTGTACTGAACTCCAAGGAATTTTACCAGTTTAATGGGAGCTGTTGGGACTTTTATTTAAGAATAATTGAAAAATTCCACTATAAAATTTTGTACAATAGTTGAACATGATTATTTTACAACATCTCTTAAAATATACAATCAGATTCTGGTCAATATTAAGGATAAAAATTAGATGACATTATAATGGAATTAATGTATACAGTTAACAAATAATAGTTTGTAGTTCTGAAAATTTTTTGATTATAGCCACAAACTTAATTCATAAAAGTATATTCATAAAAGTTTTTAATATTTACTAAGACCAAGTCTTAATTCGGTCATAAACTTAGTAAGACTAATAAAGGTTTGCTCTTAGCTAAAAGCTGTAGAAGAGTTTCCGATCCAACAAACCAAATTTTCATGGTTTATAAGGAATTCAACTGTTTTATTTAATTTCGCTTTCAATGTACGATTTCTTAAAATTCTCTTCTTTCAGATAACCTTCAAATGTTCGCTGGGGATGGCTAAATACCAGGATAATGTTAAGAAGCAAGCAATCAAGAAGTGGACTAGGCTGCTTTCCTTTACAGGGGCACATTATTTGAAATCAGATATGTGGAAATGAGATGGAAATGAACCATGGCCCGTTAAGAAAAGTACCTCCTTCCTATTCCAGTTAAGGGATTTCTTACTAACATTTAATATCATCTCATGAATAGTTCTTCCAGTTATTCCACTGTCCCATTCTTCCTGTCAGCGATCCAATATCCAACTATCGAGTAGAGATTTGGTCTGATAACGTGGTAATGGTTGGACCTGAGAAGAATTACTTGATAGTGCAGCCATTTAGGTCAGGTGCTTTTCAAGTAGACAGATAGGATAGTCACAGAAAATCATCATGGTGAGACTTCTAGAAAATTTCGTTGAACTATCCCAAAATGCAGTGAGTTATGCTAATTGAACGAATTGTGCTTCCTGAGAATAATAAACATCCTCACACATCAGTTGCAATTCATAGATTTCTGGATCAGTTCCGATGGGAAAATTTTGATGAACATTTACATAAACTTGCTACAATTGATTTCAAGGGCCGTGGTAGCCTATTGGTTAGGGTATCGGCCTTCCATCCGGAAGGACGGGGTTCGATTCCCAATGCCGCCAAAGACCCACCGAGTACATGCCATATGCGTGCTCATTAAATCTGTGGAATCGAAATAAGTCTTGTGGTCGGTTGTTCACCAGTTACAATGGGTGCAATGGTCTGAGTTGGAGAAAATTTCCTCCTCCTTCAGTTCAATGTCAAAATTAAGGGAGTGGATTCTCTGGTAGTGCCATCTACCGAAGGATTTAAAAAAGAGCAAAGACGTACTTTCACCTTCATGGTGCTCTGATTAAAATGAAAGACGCTCTCTTTGACTTAAATTCGCATTGCAAAGGCATAGCGAGCTTGGCTTGTCCAAGTGCCATAAGTAACAACAACAACAATTAATGATTTCAACATTTTTAGCTCAGCCAAATAGTTCATAGATGTTAAGATGTTGGTTGGTTGTTAAATGTCGTGTCCATTGGGAGAGTTAAAGATGACCATGAGTGTGCAGAACACAGCTGGCTATCGCCTTGATGCTTTCAGAATATAAATTCTTTTTGATGTCAAGCATAGGCTATTCCCCGAGTTGAGCTGGAGATCTTAAAATGGCAGGGCAGTCAAAATACGTCTTAGTGTTAGTGGAATATTAACGCAATGAATGCAGAGACGGCAAGTAAGATGTTCAACAAGCAATTAACAGTTAGAGAATGCAATGAATACTGATTTAATGACACTTCGGCAGTAGAGTGGATATTCTAATGGATGAAAACAAATGTAGCGTATATGTAACAGATATTATTCCTCCAATACATTTAAGAGATTTATTTATTAAGTCACAGATTTATTTTTATAACAAATTTTGAGGTTTCCATTTTATATAATTAATAAGATCGTATTTATTGGTTGACCATTGTTCATATAAAGCATAGTTAAAACACAAATGTTTTTTTACTAGACACTTTAAGAGCACATTTTTCATAAAAAGCACAGTTAACATATCTAATAAAAGTATTTTTTATTAGATATGTTAACTTATATTTATAAATCCTGAAGAACATTGAAAATTGTTTGTATTAACGCAAGCAAGGAAAAAAGCGACATTTCTCTGCACAATTTAATACACATATAACTAGGGTATTTTATATTATTGAATATTTTTATTACTACATAAGATGGTAAAAGAAGAATAAAATCTTAAATATAAACTTAATCTGTTACATCTTATTTCGTGATATTTTCAACAGTTCTCAAAAAAGAGTATTAAAAATGTAACAACACAAATACAATTTTCCGTATTTTCTAAAGTAAGTATAAACCGAGTGTTTCACAACTTCGATACAGTGAATTCAATTTACAGTTACTCCTTTTAACATGTAATTTAGTAAAAAGAAACTTTTAGAGCACAAAAAATATAAAGTGCGGAGAGTCAAACAGGAAAAATAATACATCGAATAAAGGAAGTAAAAACAAGAATAAAATTCAAGCATCACTATTCATCAAAGTAAAAGTAAGCTCAGCATAAAAATAGTACAAGAATTTACGAGATCTCGTTAGCGCTTTTCGAATTTTATCTGCTTTTCTCAGGTAAAATGTGTTTTAGTTTACAGATACTATGACGCAAAAACTAAATCTAATATCTCTCGAGAGAAAAATATACGGATTAGAGAGAAAAAGAAAGTTCAAAATGAATTTATAATGATGTATTTTTGGTCTTAAGGTTGCAGAATACAGAAGCCCTACAATTGATTTCGAGTATTTTAGGTTTACTTCTTTAGATAAAAAGCGCAATATTTCTTACATCTGTAGCAATGTTTTACTAACTAACAACAGAGTTTATTTTCATTAAGTTTGTAGTTATTAAGATTCTGATATAAAAACATGTGTGTATTAGAGATCTAAATTTGCAAATACGTATATCTGCATGTACATACATACATACATGCATATACATGCACTTATATATATATATATATATATATATATATATATATATATATATATATGTATATATTATATATATATATATATATATATATATATATATATATATATATATATATATATATATATATATATATATATATGTTGTGGTTGTTACTTTTCTTATGAAACTTGAACAAACCAAGCGTTGGTTATGCAAATTTAAGTCAGTAGGGCGCCCCTTTTTCGTTTAACGAAAGCAACACGAAGGTGAAAGTATGACTTTGCTCTAAAATTCCATAAATAGATGGCATCACCAGAGAATTCACTCCTTGACATTGATCTGAAGGGGGAGGATATATATATATATGAAAACATATACCTATATGATGTAAGGGACACATATTTAACGTAAGAATATTGGATAATATTTTTTCATAGTTATAATGATACATCATCTCAATTTCATGAGAAAAATTAACAATATTAAAACAGTCGTATTAGGAGTGAATCTAACATAGGTAATTGTATACCTATTTTCTATATATATATATCCACTTGCTTTTTATAAATTTTTTTCAAATCTGAGTATTTTTTGCTTTGCAGTTACCAGTTGTATGTACGTGTTTTCAAAAAAGTATTTAAAGTTATATTGTGAAATAACCTGAAAAAATATTGTTAAATAATAGCAAATATTTTATATTAATAATATTTTTATTATGTCAGTAAATAATACTTGTTTAATTTGTCAAGAATATGCCAAGCTATTACAAAATGAATTCAACCACTTCCTTTACGGCATTACGTTTCTACTGAAAATAGTTTCATACTTGAAATTCTTTTCAACGGACTCAAGATATGCTGCAATTATGTTCAAGATAAGCTGTAACTAGAGATTGTAGCATATGATTTTGAACTCTAACGATATTTTGGAAACAAATAATAAAAAATATAGCTTGTTAAATCATTTCCTATCAATGATCAGTATCTGATTTTTCATCTATACAAGAAAATCCAAAATGTTTTTTGGAGTCATTATCCCAAAGAAGGTCTACTAATGTGCACAATAAAAAAAGACTTATAAAAAAATTTAAAGTTCTTCATGTTTTTTTTGCAATTTCTTCTGATATATTGTCCTCCAGACATCCGATACACTATGAAACCTTTCAAGAACAGTCACATGTTGCATGAGAAATGTAATTTGTTAGTGATGTAGTTTATACTAAGTTGTCGAGCTTTCAATGGGTGATTCATAGATACAACTGAAAGATGTGAATACTTCTCACGCTACAAATAAGATTCTCTGCATCAAATTACTCTTTCGATGACCCGTCAAGAGGAATTCGTTTAGACTTTGCTTCATTATATTATCACTGTGTCCGTGAAAACTATTCAATAAAATCGCGGATTTTGAGAGTGCAAGAATTATTTGATTACTTATTCCAAACCGTTAAAACCCAGAGTAAAAGCAGTTCTTCTGTTATCTACCCACCGCCATAAGATTTGATAATAATATCCAATGAGAAAATTGTTCTTTTTGGGATGGTTTTCCAATTTAAGACTTCATTTTTGAAATTTAATGCTTCACCGTAATGATCAAAACCACTGTACGCTACCATTTTCATGCTTTATGCATAGCATGTCGAGGAACTGTGATGAGCAGCGAATTTATGGTTGCAGTTTAAATTCCTTTACATAATTTATTGGTTGTTGCGGCTTATCCCTACTGGTTGACAACATCAAACCAGGTCCAAGGGCCCGAACGTCTTCAAACAATGGAGCATAGTCTCAGGATTATTTATTGTAGTGTTGTGTCCAACATATCAAAGTAGATATGAAGTGGTGTTCGGTATTTGGTCTGAAATTCCCAATTCTGAAAGTAAACAAAAAGTTTTGCTCCTTTTTCAACATGTATGTCTTATATAATAACTTTTGTAGTTAAATATATATAGCTCTACAATGTATTCTAGGCAATATTGCACCATTATTAATAACAAAAAGTAATAAATTCTATATCGAACTAGACGAAGATCTAATATAATTGTCAATGACAGCTAGGGAGTCCAAATAGGCAGGTTAATAGTCAAGTCTGAGAGTGCCAGGTTAATATTGCTTGTCTTTCCCTACTTCTAAATTAAGAAGATGTATTCACTTTTCAAATTACGATTACATGAACACTGGAAAACGCACAGCATAAAATGCCTTCAATTACGGTTATTAAATAGGGATAAAAATGCATATTCCAATATATTTGGCATAATACATAATAAAAAGTAATTTAATGACTCAATTTCTGACAAAATCTTCCCATTTTAAGCAATTGAATACTCTAGACTATATACCCACCCGTAAACAAAAGCTACATCATTATATCTTAGGAAGAATTACCTATTGATTGCAACTCTCATGAATTTTAGAGGACAAAGGTTTATTTTGAAAGCTCATAGAGAATAACTACACATGCAAAATGTTCACAGCTGGGTATGTTTTTGCACCATGTAACGCTGTACCTATCCCTAAGTTGGGCTCTACCAGTTAGATGGAAGGAACCAGGTGAGAATCTTCGTAATTAAAAAAAAAGTATCAAACAGAAGACCTCCGAATGTTTGACCTGCCACCACTTGAGCTATCATTTCACTTGAAGGACATTGCGATCATGATATATTTATTGTGCTTCAGCCACATTTAAACCTGAGTATGTGTAATGTAGGTAACTGGTATCTAATAGAAATAATATATATATATATATATATATATATATATATATATATATATATATATATATATATATATATATATATATATATATATATATATATATATATATATATACATATATATATATATATATATATATATATATATATATATATATATATATATATATATATATATATATGCCAAGCAACTTGGTTAGTGGTCAGCGTGCCTGACTACGGATAAGGAGGTCCTGGGTTCGAATCCCGGTTCGGGCATGGATGTACTTTCTCTCTCTATTTATCCTGTCTTTGTCCTTTCCTTGTATGAATGAGATGTGAATGGTTGCCTACCCTATAAACGGGTCCCAATGGCATGTGTGTACTGAGGAAGTCGGACTCCACACCAAAATATGGTTGAGTTGGAAAAGTGGAGCAGCGCACTCCATGTTGCCACCCTAGCTGGCACATGACAATGAATATATATATATATATATATATATATATATATATATATATATATATATATATATATATATATATATATATATATATATATATTCATTTTGCAAGTATAAATAAGTTCGTAAAATTTCCACACTAACATTTTAGTAGAAAAATGGTGCAATTCTTAAAAATAAAATTTAATATATTTAAATATTTATTTTAACATACAAATGGTGACAATTGTTTTGATTTTTTAATACCAAAAAATTAAGCACTCTATTTTTAATAGCAAAAATGTTTGTTTCACAATATATTTCTTATCTTCTACTGAAATTATAAACTTTTCTCTTAAATATATTAAAATCAAATGCACTTTTTATTACAAATTTCCAGAAATGGATAAAATCATGGATAAATATAAGCACGAAATATTTAAAAAATAAGGAAATATGCTTTTGTGTAGAAGTTTTTATGTAAGTTGGATGTAATTTAAAAATAAATCAATAAAATTATATCCAATATTGTGAATTAAATTTTTTTGTACGTACATACATGATCAAAAGAAACACTTTAATTTTCATTGATAATTTTATTATGTGTCTGATAAAATTTATGAATTCACACGTTTTTATATAAGAAATACTCGAAATAAAATTAACTTTAAAAAAAGGGATTAAGGAAAAAGAATTGGAAAAGTTGTGTTATTAAAAAGTCATACTGTCTGTAATTAGTTTTATCTTTTTTTAGTAAATTTCAAAGATTTTCGAAAAATATCTTAAAAATCTTCAAATTTTGGCTTGGAAATATTATTATATATTACTGGATAATTTAAATTAAAATATAGCTCATTCCCATTCTGTATGATCATTGAGAATCTATGCATTTTAGATTAGTTAATATGCCTATCAGTATTTTCAGATAGTGTATAAAGATAATTTAATTCATATTTAAAGTATTTAAATTGAATTTTTTTCTCAAATAATAATAGCATCTAATGATCGTTCTTTTCGTATTAAAAAACATACGAGTTTTTGCTGATTTCAGATTATTACATTCGATTATTTTACAAAGAGAAAAGTTATCACCACTCATATATTTTCTCTCTTTAATATTTGTATACAAAGTACGTTGTATGTGCATTATAGAAGAACAGAATACAACAGTTTAAACGCGTTCTAATGAACATAATACAAAAAAGGTCCTGATTAATTTGGGATAATTGGGTATTGAATGGAGAATTAAATAATAATGTGTTCTTTTTGAGCAGGTATTGTAAATTTCTTGTTGAAATCAATTTCCATAGAAAGAATTTGTTACCATGAACCATAAAATACTAAAGAACGAGAAGAGATGAAGTGTTTCTTAAGAAAATAATAATTTTCTGATTAAAAAATATACTGGGAATGTAAAATAGTCAAAACCATGGACCAACATGTGAAAATCCTCTGTGCGGCTTCGTATGAGGATATTGTTGTGATCCACGATAAAACACAGTCAGATTGCGGTATGCTTTGAGTCTCTTGCTTCAACCACAGTAGAAAATTAGCTTGTGTAATGTCGTATGACCTAAATTGAATGGTGTACCATTAAAGGGTTATCGGACTTTATTAATAAAGTGGGTGACCCGAGCAACTGGAATTAGGAAACATTGGGTTTGGAGTTAATAGTACAAAATGCTGATAAAAGCAGAGGTACCAAATGACATACGAGGTTTGTCCGGAAAATACGTATAAAAGATTAATAATAACTATATTTTACTGTTTGCAGTCACCGCTAGGTGGCACTACTGCTGTAACCAATCCCATCAATGCTCAGTTCGAGTCAGACCGCTCTGCGTGTAAGTGTAAGTGCTCTTTTTCACCTGCCGTCGGCATGGAGCTCTCTCTGATTGAGAAACAGAGCCAGAGAGTGAACGGAAATTTTTACGTTGAAGTTTTGACACGTCTCAGAGCTCGTGTGGCCCAAATTCGACCAGATTTGGGAAAAGGGAGCAGGTGGATGCTTCATAACGACAATGTGCAATATGAAACATCCACCTGCTCCCTCGTTGTGCGTGACAATCACACGTCGCTCGTTGTGCGTGAATTTTGGCCCGAAAGCTCAATCACCGTTACAGACCACCCGCCTTATTCACCTGATTTAGCCCCTTGTGACTTCTTCTTGTTCCCTAAATGCAAAATGGTGCTTCGGGGGCAGCACTTGGGAGATGTGGAAGGCATCAAGGCAGAAACGACACGACAACTTCAGCAATGTTATCAACAGTGGAAACGGCGTTGGCAGAAGTGTATCTCGTCTCATTGTGAGTACTTTGAAGGAGACCATATTGTAGTGTCTGAATATATGTAAAATAAAGTTATTATTCAACTTTTATACGTATTTTCCGGACAAACCTCGTACAAACCCAACTCTAAGAAGACGAATGTCGTATGACTTAAATTGAATGGTGCATATTTTGTGGTAAATGTCATAGAAATAATCGCAGTTCCAGTTATCTCTATTAGAAATAATAATTTTCAGCTGTGTGTATAGTTATTTAATAAATTATTAAACGATAATGCAATATGTATTAAAATAAATGGAATTGATTTTTGTCTGTGATTTTTTTAATGCATAATTTTATTTTATTTTTATTTTAGAGTAGGATTATGTTTAATAAAGTGAATTTTTCAGAATTCTGCGCAGTATTACTATAATATAATCTTAGTACCACCGAATTAATGCCATAACACACACACACACACACACACACACACACACACACACACACACACATATATATATATATATATATATATATATATATATATATATATATATATATATATATATTTAAAGAATATTTTTAAAAAATTAGTAATTAACGCAATTATTTATATATTTTAAATAACAATTAAGCGTTTGCTTTTAGCTCAGAAATTCGAAAATTATACGGTTTTAGCAATTATAGTATAATGAATAATCACATTTTACTTTGAGAAAAGAAAAAATAAAACAACTAATTGCCTGCAGCAGAAATGGAATTAGACTTGCTTTATCATCGTCATGCCGAATTTATTTGTTATGTTAACACTGAGTATCTTCGAATCAACTCCCTTTTCTTCCAAGAAAGAATTCATAAGAAAAATCGATACTCCATAAAGAGGAAAGAAAAAAGTTCTTTTCTTAGAAAGACAAATATATCTTCGAGTGAATATGCAAAATTTGACTTCTTGAAATGAAACACATCTTACAAGAAATAAACTTAAATTAAGTTGATTCTGACGCTGTGAGTTGTTTTTTCCGATGCTTTTAATGAATGTAACCCTTAGGACTGAAACATTCAGATGCATATTTTTACAAAGAGCACTTCCAAAATAACTAGCTGGAAATCATAAATTTAAAAAAAGGAGCGAAATATATGTTTCAAGCGAATAGATGTGTTACTTCTGTATGATAGGGGACTAACTGAATTATATTATACTACCAAATATGCAGAAACTATTGAATAATTCATGGGAATTTTCAACAATCTACTTTGAAGTTGATGAAAAAAAAAACGCACTCATTGAGAGAGAGAGAGAGAGAGAGAAAGTTCCTATAAAATTACATTTCTTTTCTTTCCTTGTCGATGGAAGTTGAAGGAAAACTTTTTAGTAATTTTTCATCTATGCCAAATCAGATAATGCTATTTGGAATTTGTTGATAAGCTCTTGAATAGGATGAGAAAGACAGTGATTAATGGGTGCGGTAATATGGGCGGTTATTCAGAGATTAAATATTTTAAATAGCGGACTTTTGTCACATGAATGGAAATTTTCAAGCTTCAATGGAAAACAACCGAATTTTCCAAGCTGTGATGGACATCTAAAAGAAATAAATATAATAAGTGAATGCGCTTTTGTTGCTATTTACAGTGATTGATCATAATGAAATTAGTTAAAGCTTCTTAAAAATGGCGTTGCCATCTTACAGTTACTATTTTCGACAGTAATTTGTTTAAAATTTAAACACAACATAAAGACTTTCATAGATTTTTAATACATAATTATTTATTTATGTAAAGGAATTTATGACATTCCAGCACCAAACTGAATGATTATATTAAAATGCATTTTTAAAGATGTTTTCAAAATATTATTTAAATATTAAAAATTAAATGCTTACATTAATTAGTATTAGTAAAATTAGTTAGAATTAAATACTAAAATATTGTTATAATATATTTTTTAATCTGTATTCTAAATATTATTTTCAAATATATATATATATATATATATATATATATATATATATATATATATATATATATATATATATATATATATATATATATATATATATATATATATGTATATAATATTTCGTTTAATCTTAAGCAATGGTATTGTTTTTAAGATCAAATGAAATAAACATTTTGGAAACTTCGTATTTTAATTTATTGTTTGGTAATTTTAATCTGATATAAATGAAAATCTCTAATAAATGAATTTTAAATCACGCTACTATCACTTTCTCCCAAATTCAACCTGTTTAAGAATAGAACATGCAAACTATTGAACCGAAACCAGAGTGTTGCCCATTGAAAAGTTTTTTGATAGGCCCTACAGTATTAAAAACTATACATGTGTGAAATCCATGTATATGAGCAGTTGTTGAAACTTCCACGATCATATTCAAAATTACTTTTCTCTGCTTCCTTACCATGCAAATGTTGCCACAAACAATGGAAAATTCTTACCGGAAACAGTGATTTCTACATGTAGTCGAATAAAACTATATAAAGTACCTAAATATTAGTATTTTGTATTGCATTGCCACTTATAATTTCAAGTGTGTGCTTATGTAAATAACTAAGTTTCATTCCTAGCGAAGTTAAAATTAGATACTTGCCAGAGTTCAAAAGCAGACACATTGAAAGCACATTTTCTCAGTATATCAACACTGCCTATGATACACAGAACGGAATAATCGTTGTGTATGTAATAGACAGCGTATCGAACGTCATGATCATAGCCATATAACATATGTGAAAAATCAGTGGTAGCCTAGTTGTTAGGGCATCTGCCTTCCATACGGTAAGGTGGGGTTCGATTCCCAATGTCGCCAAAGACACACTAAGTACTTGCGGTATACGTGCTTGTTAAATCTCAGGAATTGAAAGTCCTGTGGTTAGTCATTGAGCAGTTATCATCTTTGTGATGGTCTGGAGAGAATTTTCTCTCCCCCTCCAAATTAATGTCAAAATTGAGGGAGTGGATCCATCTACGCCACCTTTTGGTGGAAAATTTAAAGCAAAGTCATGCCTTTACCTTCATGGTGCTTTTATTAAAAGAAAGACGCGCCTCATCGTCTTAAATTCACATAGTCATTGGCAGAGCGAGCTTGACTTGTCCAAGTATCACAAGTAACAACAATAACAACACATATGTAAAAGGAAAATCAAACTCATTGCCAGAAAAAGGCCGGTATTAATGAATATTGTGAAAACTTGAAGGAAGACTAGAGCAACAAAAATGACTACTGAGCTGAAGGTACAGCAACAAAATTCAATGTCAACCATCATATTTTTAAAAGTATAGCATAAACAAAATATTTATGCAGAGATGAAAAAATCCTTGTGACAGGTGCAAATCAGAAAATGCGATTGCAGTTACGCAAGGAATATGTATTCTGATCTGCAGATCACTGCAAAAATGTTTTCTTCTAATGAATCACGCTTCTCTCAGTTCTCCAATACGAGACGATTTTATGTTGGCGAGTAACCTGCAAATCTAAATTGTTTCTTTCTCAAAGTGAAGCACGGGGTTATATTCCTAATGGTGTGAAGCCCCATCTCCTTTTTCGGAGTAAGTAGTTCTCATCTTACCCAGACAAATCACCAGCGCAGCTGTATCATTCTTTTTGCAAGCCAACTGGATTCTTCAGCGTAGACGATGTTTCTGTCTGGAGATTGCACCATTTTAAAATAATAATTTTCTGATTCAATGAAGATTTACACAAACTGCTTCGTTATGCTTTTATAAACAAGGTGACTCAGTTTCACACTTAGCAAACTTAAGCATAATAGAGCTCTTATGGTATATTTTAGGAAAATGAGTGAGATCGTGTTATCTTCTTATGGAATTAGATTTGCGTGTGAATGAAGAATTCCAAGCAATTTTACTTATCATCATATGAATGTATCTGTTTTTAGGAGGGTTTAAGTGGTTTTAATTGCCAAAGTTTCTTCCATACCACGTTAGCAGCAATACACTTTTTTTGAGACAAATGGAGTGCGCCACAATATAAGGGTGACATGTAGATATGATCTTTTGATTATTGAGTTTCCAATTTTTCATCCCATTTCACATCGTAACCATAACCAATTTCACATTATATGCGAATTACAAGAAATTGTAGCAGATATTTCGATGGGATGTGGCCTAATATGGGAAAATTATGAGATTTCAGTGTTAATATTCAATGTTTGCTGTTTACAGAGTATGGTGATATTTTGCGATAGTATTTTTAATAAAGAGGACTTGAAAGTAAGCGAGCTAGTTAATATCTAAGAATGTTTCTACTGATTGAGGGTGGTGCTCTGTAGCATAGTGATGGCAATAGCACTCCCATCGTACAGGTCTAAGTTTCAATCCTCAAGCTGGGTGAGGTCGACTCATTCTTTCATGCCTTCAGTGGATCGATAAACTGAGTATCAAGCATGTTTGGATCTAAACACTGGCGTTTTCACGCTAAGCGCTGACCACATAACCAGAATATGTACTTCGTACTTCAGTGACTCTCGGTTAGTAAAACAGATATTGTCACTGTTGGCCTTAACCCACATATGTGCTGCCAATTTAGTTGATTGAGTGTATATCAGCTCCAGAATAATGGATGATTTGGAGACTAAAAGCTTAGCAGTCCACTTTGACACTGTCTAATTCGCATAATTGAAAGCTTTAGTAAAATCAACAGCATTATATGAGAAAAATCAGGATGAACTTCTATAGGCAATAGGTTGCCAACATGTCCTTTACGAAATCCGACCTGGAAGTCTCTCAACATTTACGTTAATAAATTTGCTGTAGAAATTAGGAAAACAGTATGAATTAACTTATTTTTTTAAGGAACAGTTTTATTAAAATTACCATTTACTTTTCTAGTGAGGTTTAGGTGAAGAGAGAGAGAGAGAAAAAAAGGATCAGAGTGGAATAATCATGAGACACTGTATTCTTTATCTCCAAACCCTCGAACTCAGTAAAGAGTTAAACTTCCGTAACATGTTAGTAACGAAGCTTATTTTAGACATATAGTCTAGCATACAACTTCGAAGCAAGTTGTTGTTTTTCAAAACTTTAAATTTAAGAAATATGCATATATTATAATTAAATATATATATGATTGATATTGTGTTCTGGTTAAAAAAAAGATCTTCCCTACTGACTTAAATTCGCATTGTCAACGGCATAGCGAGTTTGGCCTTACCAAGTTTCATAAGTAACAACGACAATAACAATATTTAAAAACTTATTAAAATTAATGAAACATATGAAACTAGGATTTCAAACCACTTTTTTATTTCTAAATTAAGAATCATACAAGGCGTGTGTCTAAAAAGAGGTAAAAGTTATTTCTATTAACCATATTTTGAAACATGAATTATCTGATTTATTGAGAGTATAAGAACAATGATATTAATTTTTGCTTTCTAATTTTTAATAGCATTAAATAAATTACAAATTAAAGTAATTTCGTAATAACAGACTCGTCAAAAATACAAATTTTCTTTATTTTAGGAAGATTTCTTTATTATAAACACGAAAAATTATTAATAATATTTTTATCAAGAAAAAAAAATTATTATCAATATTTTTCTTTTAAATGAAAAGTAGCATATAATACCAAAAATATAATTATCTGAAAAGATATTTTTCGAAAAAATGGATCAAATAAATGAAAATATTTTTGTTTAAGAAAGCATGCAATCAAAAATTTCTAATTAATATAGCCTTGAATGATTATATTAAAATTTAAATAATTATCGATTATTTAACTGAGTATCAAATTTTATAAAATTTTTTATTGTTATCAGTTTATTTTATTTAAAAGATCTAAATGAATGTTATCTGGTTTAATCGGTTGTAATATCTGAAATGTAGATATAAATGTTTTTATATGCCAGATATTACCTGGTATATAGATTAAAATAAAAGAAATTTATAAGCCATATTGACGAATTTACCTTTCAGGATAATCTCTATGATGACAAACTTTTACACATTGCCCTAGGCCGTGGTTTTAGCATATGAAATAATTTGACTTGACTTCAAATGAACACGACACCAGCCAATCAATCAACAATGGATATAAATGAAAAAAAATTTCTGATACATTTATTAAAAAAAAAGAACAGCTATTTGTTTTTCACTTTTTGTAATAAATGTATCAGAAAATCGCAATAAAAATTGGTTTTCATATATATCAATTTTAATTTAAAACTAAATTATTAAATTAAAGTATTTAATATCTATTTATGTAATATAAGCATTTGATCATAATAAAATAACAATAGCAGAGGATAAGACGAATTACGCCGCTTATGAAGTGAGATTTATAAATATTAATAACAATGAATGGTATTAATATATATATATATATATATATATATATATATATATATATATATATATATATATATATATATATATATATATATATATATATATATATATAATGCAAACATACATATATTTAAACAAATATCATTTTTCGTTTCCTAAAAATATAAAAATATGACCGACTTCTGGTATCTAAAAGAATTTTTGATTACTTTAAACTAACAGCCTTAAATATGTCGGAATGTGGTATATGTTTATGTGATATTAAGAATAATTGTATTTTTTGTATATTTAGGTAAAAAATAATCTTGATCTCAATTATCAGAACTATGGCAACGGAAAAAAAATTAGAAGCAAAATTAACTACTTTCTTGGTATTTACTAGTATTTTTAAGAGTTAAGCAATTATGAACCACAAATAGATATTTGATGGCATAGTTAACGTACCCAAAATGTCTAAATGGATCTCATAAAAATGCTAACAAATATAACCAAAAGTGCCAAAACGGGTAGCATTAAATGTACCATAAAATAAACGTCTGGTGATTTGCAGCCCAAGGAGTGTAATAGGATAATCACTTAAGTCCAACCTTAACGTAAAATTTATCTAATAACGAAGAACGTCGTCCCACTAATGGTCGACGAAGGGAAGAACTTGTGTAAGGGTGGCGCAAATTGCTGCTTCGAGTCTAAAATCTGGGTATCTCAGGGAGCTAGATTACTTAATAACCCACTATTCGTTTAATTTTGACCGTATCCCCCAGTCGAAAGTTGCAATGACTTAGGGATAAAAGCATTTAAATGCCATATTCGCCATATACTTGAGGCTGACTTAAATAAAACAGAATGGAATTTTCCCTTTTAAAGGGATAATTAAACGTATATTCCCTACTCTCCAACCCAAATGCCATGTCCTTAAGCGCTGATTAACTTTGACCGAGATAACTGCATTTTAAGTCGCTTTATGCCTTGGTCGCAGTGTAATCAGGATTTTGAAGAATAATAGCTGAAAATATTTTGATTAAAGCAATAATATTCAAGCAATGATAATATTCACTGTTGACAATAATACCTTATAAACCTCTTTAAGCCCTAACAAATATCTCATCGTAATTATCACGTTGATGTTGCCTGTGCTTTAAAATTAGATGCCGACAATAAATATGAGCTCTGTGGGGTCTTCTTATAAAAGCAATGAATTGAAGGGTTATCAGCCGCAGGAGTTCATTTCTGTATATTTTCGAATATTAATATATTCTATTTGCTTCGACAAATCGGATAACTTATTATTTCTGACAAATTTCAGACAATAAGAGCAAATATTTTTCAAGTAATAAGTTAATATATAATTTTTCTATGTTAATAATTACTTAAAGATAAGAATAATAAATATTATTCAATAAGAGTAATTATTTTCCATTTACACACAATAACTTAAACAATAAGAGTAAATATTTTCCAAGTAATAAGTTTATACATAATTTTCTTATATTAAATAATTATTTAAAGATAAGAATAGTAAATATTTTTCAATAAGAGCCAATATTTTCCAGTTACAATAATTCAAATAATAGCAGTAAATATTTTCCAAGTAAAAAGTTAATACATAATTTAAATATTTTTAATAATTAATTAAAGATAAGAATAGTATATATTTTCCAGTTACAATAATTCAATCAATAATAGTAAGCATTTTCGAAGAAATAAAGTTAATACATAATTTTCCTGTTTTTAATAATTATTTAAAGATAAGAATAGTAAATATTTTCCATTACAATAATTCAATCAATAACAGTAAATATTTTCCAGTAAGTTAACACATAATTTTCCTAGTTTTAATAATTATTTAAAGATCCTCGAGAAATAATCGAATCATAAAACTTTATTCTTTGATATTTTTTAAAGATAACTTATTGCCGAAGTTATTAATTTCACCCTACATAATAAAAATAATTGTATTTTATAATAACATCTAAGTACAAGAAAAATATTGGAATATTTTTCCATATTTTATGTTGCATTATTTTAAATACATTTTATTATTAAGCTAAATTCAACTTATATATAATCTTTACGATTATTTCGATGATATTGAGGCTAGTCTAACTGATAAATATATTGAAGATTATTTGATTGCTGCAATTCATTTGACATTGGAATTTTTAATATGAAATAAAATTTATAAAAAATTCAATTTCGTTGGTTGCTTTTAGGCCAAAATAAATTTTGTAATTTAGTACCAAAGAAATTGTGAAATAATATCGTAGATATAATTGTATTTTACAATAATATCTAAGTACAAGAAAATACTGGGATTTTTCAAATTTTATGCTACATTATTTTAAATATATTTTATTCTTACACATAAGCTAAATTCAACTTGTATATTATTTTTAAGATTATCTTGATAGTTTTGTGGATAATCTAATAAACAAAAACATATAGAAGATTATCTAAATGGTAAATTTCGTTAGAAATTAGAATTTTTAATCTGACATAAAAATCTATTAACAAGATCAATATCTTTGTTTGCTTTTAGACAAAAATAAGTTTTGGAGCTTTGTACAGAAGAAATTGTGTAAGAATATTTTAAATGCAGTAGCTAGGTGCTTAAATAAAAGTTGAGAATAAAATTAAAATTTTGTTTTTAGTTAATAGATTAATTAGGAAAGGTCGTCTAAAATTATCTCATATTTTGTATATTCTTATATATTCTTTTTATTACTTTCAGATATCATATGACTACAATACCCTCTACAATAAAATCTTTTTAGGAAATAATAATTCAGATTTTGCAATATTCTTGAAATATCTTGGATGTTTATGAGGTTTGAGTTCAAAAATAAGTTAAATATTTATTAATACAATGTAAAAAAGTAATCAAAAATTCTTTTATATGAAGATAAACGTAAAGATATAATAGTTGAAGGAAAATACAAATCCTTTATAACAATAACAAAAAAATTAGTGAAAGCAAAAAAAAAAAAGGAAATATGTTTTATTAAATTTAGTAAACATTGCTATTCATCTAAGCTTAAATTTAATTTACATACTTTAGAAATTAAAAAAAAAATCTTTATAAATTCCAAAGTATATAAATATTAAAAAAAGTTTTCCAGTCTACTGTTATATTAAAAATTAATAAAACTGCTTATTTTTTATTTTATTCGACGCAGGCGAAAAATATTTTTTAATTATCTCCGGCAAAGTGAAAAAATGTTCATTTTTTACATAACGAATAAGAAAGTAATAAGACATCTAAAGTCAGAAAGAATGTAAACTTTCGCAGCTCGCGTAAAGTAAACACACATAATCTCTTTTCCTCGCTCGGCCATCGAACAAATAAGAGACAGAGCAAAAGCCGATAAATTCATTTTAAAATTCTTTGATGCCCTTTTCTTTGGCGTGCATAATCCTTTTAAACTCTGAGTGCTATCTCTTTCGCATCTTTAAACCTGTTACATATTTTTAAGAAGAATTTCTCGAGCGAACTTCATAATTGCAAAGCTTTTAGTCGGTTAAGAATAAAAGACATTGTTATGAATCCTAGAGACCAAGAAAGAATTTTGAGGTAGCTTAGAAATGTTAACTATCTGTATACGAGAGAAAATGTTGTAAACTGTTATTTTATAGAGAAATGAGTTAATAAGTAACGGAGAAAAAGTCTAACAACTATGGTTTGTTAATTTAAAATATTTTATTGAGAACTTTGTTTTATTTATTAATATTTTGGAGGAAAATTTAAAATAAAATAACATGAACATATTACTTAAAAAGAATATTAAATTGCTTATCTTGGTAATAAAGAATTATTTCTCAGATGAAAATAGATGCTGTAAATTGTATCGACATTCTCATTTTGGCAAAAAGTATGAAAGCTATTTGAATGTTTATTGCAATTTTAAACAATAAAGTAATTACTCATTTTGTTCCAGTTGAGATGATGACTACGCCATATTATTACAATTCTCATTTGTTTAAAATATCCATGACGTAAAAATAACGTTTCATCTGCCTCACATATAATTAATTACGGCATCGTATTGAGAAGGCGTCGTAAATTCACTTGTCAACGAATTTTCTGCCTTCTTTCAAATCGCATTCTACGAGCTACAGCAAACAAGGCCAAGTTCAGCAACTAATGTCTGAGAATAGTGTCGAAGTTCATTTTGTCAATAAAACGATTTCTTATATAAAGACCAAAGCATCGTTTTTCATTGATTCCAGCCACTAACTCGTAGACAATAGAAAAGAAGAAAAATCAGGTAAAATTCTAGAAGAGCCCACACCCTAGTCGACAAACTGAAAAAAAGCGTCAAAGCAGAACGCGCACAGGTGCCGTATAATCCAAGATGCAAAATTCTGCGATTAGCGATTTTTTGGCGGATTTTCTTGTATATCTGGCAACATTGTTTTTATTACGTAATACATATGGAGACCTATAAGAATTACGCAAAAAATTCTATTTTGTTAACCCTAGTATTTACGTCATAGCGCATGTCACGAAACGCCATCTTGGCAACATTTCTTCATCACAAAAAAAATTTGAATTTGGAATCATGTATTATACGACATTTGTGCCGCCAGAACGAGATTCCAGAAATAGTTTGGTTTACCATATTTTGTGTATCGAAGTAAGTAGGATGATGATCAAGAATGTCACAAGTCATAAATATCACCAACCGAAATCATTCGTGTCAAGGGCTGTGCTAGGATCTAAACAATCGGCAAGGGCGATTTAAACTTTTAAAAATTTCATTAATTAATAAAATTCTAGGAACAAGTTCAGTATCCCCATACACTGATTTCTCGCCAAATCTGGAAACCGTTGTTTTCGTTGTAGTGTTGCCGATTTCAGCTTTTGTTTTTATTGTAGTGTTGCCAAATTTAGTTTTTGTTACTATTATTATTTTTTCATTGCCAGATTCCGTTTTTCTCGTGTTTTAAATAATTTTGACGTTATATATGTGCTTTTTTAGTGGCAATAGCTTTTTTTAGTTTCACTTCGAGAACTTTCCAGAACTTTCTTTGCTGATTGTTCTACGTTTTAATTGGTAGTCATTTTAATTCCTTTTACTGTTGCTGCTGGAATCAGTGGATTTCCCGCTGTTGTGTTTCGTTGTCGCCAGTGTCCAAACATCGTAAATTTTTCTTTTTTACTATTTCTTTTTCATTATTATTTTTATTTGGTTTAATTTTAATATATATTTTTTTATTAAATGATGTATTTTATTTTATATATTTAAAACCGTTAAATATTCTTTTTTCCTTATTTCGTTTTCTTAATTTATTATCATCTTTTTATTGTTTTAATTACTTTATTTATTGTTTTAATTTAAAATGTCTCATGTTCAAAATGTTGTTGAAAAATATCAACAAATTATTTTAGCAAAAATGTAAAGATAATAATGATGGATTATATTAGCTCAGGATTCCAAATTATTAATTAATTGGATTCGCAAATATTAATTAATTTTTTAACGGAAATTGGATTTGAGAGAAGGTGTAACTATTTTATTTAAATTCTATTGCTTACATGTATTTTTTATTGTATTCCTGTTTCATTTTTATTTACTTAAAATGTGTATATATTTAAAAAATATTTTATTCATGTTTTTTTCTAAATTTTAAAAAATGTATATATTTGAAAAATAAGTTTTTGCATGACTTTTTTTAAGTTTTATAAAGTGTATATATTTAGAAAAATATTTTTGCATGCTTTTATTTGTAAAATTAGATAATTATTTTTACTGAAATGTGACACTGGTGACAAACGAATAAAATGTCGAAATAAATATACCAATCGGCATGTCAGCTTAACTTCATATCAAGTAAGTCCATTATTTATATTTATTTCCCTTTTTAAATTTTCTGAAATGCTTATTTTTCGATCGAACTTCGGGAAATTTCCCGTGTTTATAAAAGCGCGCCTAGCTTGGCAACTTGGGGACAAAAAAATTCGCCGCGGTCGCCAAGTGTATGGGGATACTGAACTTGTTCCAAATTCTAAATTAATAATTGCAATATTTATAAATAATCTATTTTAAATACAAAGACTAACGCCTTGTACAATATTTATAAACAATCTATTTTAAATTCTGAGAATAATGTCTTGCTTATGCCAACATTAACAAATTTTAAATTTTTCCAAACATCAGAATTTTGTGATAATTAAATCTTTCTTTTTTATCTCTTTTGCTTTAAAATTTCAAATTAAATAACATACAATTTTCTGGAAAGGAAGCCTACAATGTTTATTTACTGCAAATTATTTTTGAAGTAAAAGTGATTTCTTTTAGCTTCGTATAAACTTCTCATTTTGCTCCGAAAATGTCGCAAAGTATTAAAAATGAAATTTTAATCTCAGGCCTACTTCTATATACTCATTTCTAAGTATGATTTTCTGCAATGTGTTGCAATCAGTACAACTAAACCCATGGCTTTGGAATGCAGTAGGATGTCCTTGAGATTGTTTAAGTTTGTTTTGTTTAAGTAAATAATTACAAGGAAAAGCATGCCTCTTCTTTTACTTTGATACACTTCATATAACTGCGATAATTGCACGCGCCGGTGTGAAAATACGCGCGTGGCCGTAGCCAGCGAATCTATTAACATTTTCCCAAAAAGTTATTTTGATGTTTGTTTTTCAATTACAAGTATAATTTTACAAATAATAGGAGTTTTTATGAACAAAATTTTCGCCTCTCATTTCGTGTAAAAATACATGAAATCTTTAAATATTTAAATCCTGCTATTAGAAATTTTCCACTTAAAGAACTTAAATAGCTAGCTTAAACTATACTTATTGGAACATTTATACAATGGCCTAATATATAGTTTTCCGCTAATTTTACAATTTTGGATGCATAAAATTTGATATAAAATAACATAAAACAACTACTTCAAAAGAATATTTTGTTGTTTGAACTTGTTTTCTCAATATAAGAGCTATTTCTTAATAAAAGTTATTTCAACAGGTTGCATTAAATTTGTCAAAAAAATTCTCAAAATTTCTAAAGTATGTTCTTTTTAATTTTTCTTTACCTTTATGACATTTAAAATATTTACAAAAAATTTGAAGTAAAATAAAATATTTATAACATGTTTTATTTTATTTTGTTACTACAGAAATCATTTTCATAAATAACATTTGTTTGTCATATTGATTAAGGAATATGTTTTCAAAATCATTTAATTTTTTTTTTCAATTTTCTGTAAAATGTTTTAAATAATATATTGATATTGATTTATTTGTATAATTAATTAATAATATGTTTCGGTAATTTTATAATTTTTATGTAAAATTTGAAATAAAGGAATAAAATGTTTATGGAAAAAACTATCGAAATGCTTAGTTATGCTTCATTATTACAAGAATAAATAATTATGCTTACAAAGTTTTCATTAATCGTGCATTTTATTTTCATTAATCGTTCATCTGAAAGAGTTATTAAAGTATGCTTAAATATGTTATTGTTTGTATGATGTAAAATCAAATTATAAATTAAATTATATGAATATAATATTTAAAAGGGGATATTTCAATGTTTAAATTATTTTTACTACCAAGAATTATTTTTGGAATAAAAAAGATAACTGAAGTTAATATAATATTCTTCATTTTGGGGATTAATTATTTTAATAATTTATTTATTTATGTATATTTTCCGCTAAAAATTTCATAGTTTGATGTAAAATTTGGAATTTAATAACTTGAATATAACACATGAAAATAACATTTGAATGTCAGATTCATTTTTGTTAAACAGAATAATTCTTGTATAAATCTAATTTTTGTAATTTGCCTCATTTTAATTTACTTGAAACAAGTTTCCAATTTTTATAATAACGTTTTTTTTATTTATATCAGGAAAATAAGTTTACGAAATTACTTTTTTTACCTTTATTTATTGTAAAACATGAAACTTTACTTTTTGCGAAACAAAAGATGTCGAAGACTCTTTTGAGATTCTTAGTTGGAATTTCTTTTGAGATTCTTAGAAAGACTTGAAGCTTTTGTAAGTAAAAAATGTGGTATCCCTTTTAAAAGTGTTGTTTTTAATTAGACACTGGAATCGCGGATGCATTTTCTCAGTGTCATCATTTTATAAAGTTGCAATTCAATAGCTTCAGCCCTTGTTTAACGTTCATTGTCTTTTGGTTGATCAGAACAATGAAATTCTTTGTATGTAAAAGAAAACAGATTGTACCTCAAACTAATATTTTAAGATTTTTGGAACTCTATTTAATTTACTTCCATTTCTTCAGAATGAAAATATGTTTTTCGAAAACTGTGAAAACTTGAGAATAGGGAAGTACATTATCTTTTATAATTATATAATAATTGTTGTTCATAAAAATTATATATATTTGAATGACTTTATACATTTTTTTCAAATATTTATTACGAACAAATATTAAGTTTAATGTATGCATGATAATTAAAATATATTTACATATAACGAATATTATATTATGTTGCTTTTGTATAGGTCAACAATTTTTATTAAGTATTCTTAATGGTATATAATTCGAAATCAAATAAATATTAATTATTTGAGAAATATTATATTAAGAGTTGAGAATGCTTGTAGATTATTATTCAAAAATAATAATGTAAAAAAAAATTGTATATTGTGTTATTCATTAAAAAAACAATGCGACTAATAATTGTATTAATAGGGAAATAAATTACGAAACTATTTAGGCATTCTAATACTAGAATTAACTCCATGGCGCGCAGGCCATGTGGACCTAGGCCTACAGTGCCAATAACTATTTTTTTGACCGAGGGCCCTGGGGTGCGAAGCATATGTCCCAGTTAAATGGTCAGCCTGACGTAAAACCCCCAGTGTTTAGTTCCCAATCATGCTTGGTACACAGTTTATCGATCCACTGAAGGTGTGAAAGGCTGAGTCGACTTTGCTGAGGATCGAACATCGGGCTTGTGCTTTGGGAGCGTGAAACGCTACCACTAAGCCACAGGGTTTCAAATAACAGAATGATATTACTAAAATGTTAAACAACTAAAGGCAGCCAGATTAAATCATGTAATCAACTGTTAAATTTTGATACATGCTTCAAATTTTGATATTATGGTATTGCAGAAAAATGAAATTCCGTAATATCTTTTTCTGAAGATTGTGTTCATTTTTTTAATAATTGAGTAATATGAATAACCCCACTTAATGTGATGCTAGGTTTACATATTGTGTAACAAAAAGGTTTTTAATTCTTGTATCATATTTAATAAACAGAAATATTCATTTTACTTTATTTTAGTCAATATTTAACAACAGAAGAACAACTATTATTAAAGTTATGTAGAACGTTAGGTTACATTTTTGGACAGCAACAGAAGAATGTTACGTTACCTCTTTCTGCCTTGTATCTCGATGGATATTTGAAATTTTGCCGATTTGCTTACTTGCAGCAGTTGAGTGCTTACAATCTTTTTGTAAAATCCTTTCAAAATACAGTGAAAGTTAGATATTCAGATGTCTTTCATTAGTTTGCAGTCAAATACTTTCTGGTGTCAAAACAAAATATAGGAAGACACTGTTAAAATTAAGGCTAACGGTTTCACTCTGTAACAAACTTTATGTACTAGTTACTCGCATGTTCTCTGTACTATGTAGAAAAAGAAGAAATTCCCACTGATATCCAACTCTTTAATCATCTGAAGAAGCATAAAGTGAATTCGGAAAACAAGGAATCAGTATCTTGGTAACTAGACTCAAAATTGAAAGGTCCACTAAAGGATTTTAGTTTTGGGTTAATAAATTTTATTAGAAAACATTCATATCTTAACAGTCCTGAATTAAACACTGCTTTTAGAATTTCTCACATGTTACTGATAAGGGCCATTGTAGCCTAGCGGTTAGGGCATCGTCCTTCCTTCTGGCGGCCAACAATGATGCCAAAGCTCCACCGAATAAATGCGATATATTTGCTTGTTAAATCTGTGGAATCGAAAGTCCTGTGGTCAGTCGTTGAGCAGTTACCATGGGTGTAATTGTCTGTAGAAAATCCCCCCTCTAGACCAATGTCAAAATTGTGGGAGTGGATCCTCTTGTGGTGCCATCCATCGGAGGAATATTTTAGTAAAGTCGCACTTTCATCTTTGTGGTAATTTGGTTAAACGACAGATGCACCCTACTGATTTGAATTTGCATAGCCGTTGGCATGCGAGCTTTTCTCGTCCAAGTGTTATAAGTAACAACTTATCAAAGTGTGTTATTCAAAAAGCCATTGATATTTTTGGATTCTTAATCTCTGTATTGTGTCACATCACGATACTGTTATTTCTTTAATATCATTGTACCTGAGATTCCTTTGATTCTATGAGCTCTCATATTACACCATAAATTCCTAGGGATTTATACAGCTATTCGTATTCATTTCATAATCACTTGCATTGTTTGATCCTTTATACAGAGGGTGTTAACACATTTTTAGAACAACTTAGATAAAGAATTTTAAAAAAAGTAAAAGGTTTAGAATAAAAATTTTTGGTAACAGCTTATTATTTGAAATGAGAAATGTCGTGTGCTACTTTTAAATTTATTCTTCTTTCAAAATATCGCATTTAAATAAGCTGTGGATTGAAGGATATGTTTTTGAGCTTTCCGAAGAGAAATGTTCTTATTCCAGAATTCAAAAACGTTTTGAAATACATGGTATTAAAATTTCTCAGTGCAAATAAAGCAACATTAATAATCGGACAGGTAAAAACCGTCAATCCTTAATTCTACATGGAAAGAGGCTCCAAATGAATATCCGATAAAAGTATGTACTGTTTCAAATGTTTCTAAAGTGAAATCGCTGGTAACAAGAGAAAATCCATCAACACAGAAATCAATTGCAAAGTCTTTAGATACATCTGTAGCAACAATAAATAAAATAATAAACCAAGAGTTACAAATTTAAAAAGCTAAAAAACATAATGCTCACCAGCTTTTGCCAAGACATGTAACTCAACGCAAAACATTTTGTAGAATATTGTATGAAAACCATTTAGCAGGGGATAAATGGAAATACATCATTACCCTTCATGAAGCATAGATTTACCTAAATGACTGCAACAAAAAATGTCTATTTACTATAGAAAACGAGGAAAAAAATTTACAAACTTGGTTCCTTCAATGTAAAAAAAGTTTCATTAAGGGGCTTATGATTGTCGCAGGATTCTCCTACATTGGGAAATTAAAAATAAGAAGAGTGGAAAAAATGTTAAAATTAAATTATACTATAAGGAGAAGGTTTTACGCCCTATATTTACAGAATAAATTCCATTTTTTTAATATCAATGACTTTCAAAGAGTTAAACTTCATCAAGACAAAGCGTCTACATAAGTCATACTTCGAAAATTACCACTGCATTCCTTGAAAAAGATGAAGACTTAAACAGGTTTTGCATATATAACATTTCAACATATTTCTGCAAAGTCTCCTGATGTTTCACCTATGGACTATTGTACATTTGGTCTGTTAAAAAGGGCTCTTTCTAAACACAAACCCACCACAATGGATAGACTCTGGAAAGTAGTGGAAGAGGAATGGAAAGCAGTACCCTTGGAAATTTTACGAAAAGCTTTTCTATCAGGGAAAGCACGATGCAGACTTATAGTCCAGAAAAAAGGCTATCAGATCGAATATTTAAAAAAATAATCTTTAGATTTTAAGCATTAATTGAACGGCTTCGAAATCGTTATAAAAATGTGTTAATACCTTCTGTACTTATCCAAAAATGAGTATTAAAAATGTTATTTAGATTAAAATTTATAAGTGCTCTTTTAAATCACTCTTTGGCGATAATTTTCCTATTAAATTTTTATACATTTAAAACTGCATTTTCATAATTTTTAATATGAATGATTTGTTTCTTCCTTGTAGCTTTAAGCTACAAAGATGATGTGCAACGCATTTATTTTTTAATTTCTGCATTATAAATTATGTGAAAAATTAATATGTAATTAATACGCAAATGTTTTAAGTATTTATTAAATAAGTGGAAAAATATATGTTCCAATAGATATTTTACATTTAGAGGTTGCATATAAATAAAACAATTATAAAAGTGAAATAATTGGTCCAAAAATCATGGTTTTTCTAAAATAGTTTTGCAGCACTAAACAGAAAAAGTTTTGAAATTTTAATCACGCAAAACGTATAAAATAATAAATGTAATATAATTTTAATAAAAATTCTTACATTTTTATTTGATTAATACATCACAATGCTTATACTAACACAACCATATATGTTATTGTATCAATTCTTTTCATAATCATACTTTTTCTAATTTTTAACATAAACATGTTGGTAATATGTTGGATTTAATTTTCTACATGTTTGGGTTTCAGTTAAACTCTTTGTTACCATCATACTTACCAAAAAGTTTATCCATCAAAATCACATCTTTTGAATCATATTATCTTCTGTTTATGATTAAGTATTTAACTTTGACACTTTGTAGTTGTTGTTGCACCAGCATGCTTCCCTGTACTTAGCTCTGAGGTGGGCTCTACCAGTTAGACAGAAGCAGCCGGATGGAATCTTTGTGATTTTGAAGCAGGGACTGATAAGATTACCCCGAATACTATCCCTGCCATTTGCAGAGATATCATTTCAATTGGAGGACATTGCGACCAAATCCAGTTTTAATGTGTCCCAGCAACCTGTAATAAACTTAACGGATCTTCGGATTCGAACTCACTATCTTCCGATAATGAGAATATTGCCCTGACTAACCAGGCCATCCCGTCCTCAGAGATTTTTGGTGGACAATCTAAAGCATTTTATAGACATTTTAACATCTCCAGAAAAATTAATTTTCTTGGACGACTTTTCACAGATAATCTGCAGTTACTTCTCATCGCAAAAAATGAAACTATGAAAGCTCCCAAGCACTCACACGAAATTATAAATATATAGGTAAGTACGCTTACATTCAAACACCTTCCGTTTAACAGAGGCAGGTATCGAAGATCAGACTGGGTAAAAAAGTGCAACATTAAAAATATATTTAGGCATAGCTTATAATCTATGCATTAAATCTGAATCTATTATGCTGTTTCAAAAGTAATAAAAGAAACGTTTCAGTATATTAATAAGTTTTAAATTTATTTAATAAAAGAGATTTTCGTATTTTTAACCATTTAATGCTCAAATTTTTAAATATTTAAGAATCACTGAATTTTTGACAATGTATGTATTCCTAAAAGTTCTGTTATTATTAAATTTTAAAGCTATGATTTCCTTATTGGTAAAAAATTAATTTTTCAAAATTTCTGTGGAAAAAATTTAGTTAATAACAAGTTCCTGGAAAATTCATTAATAAGTATTTTTTTAAAAAAAGACCTTTTATGAAGTAACAATTTATACTTTTAAAAATGAAAAAATAAAACTGTTAGATTTATATATGCTAATATATACATATATATATTTCATTTCTAAATGTTTTTATTTCTAAGAATATAAATTGATATTTTGTAAAAGGTTAGTTTACTTTCTGAAAGAGTTATAAATAAGAATTTCAGGAATTGCTTATCGATTAAAATGTTTTTCAGTGAAATTTCAAATAGATAAAAATTATTTGTCTATAAGGAAATCATATCACTTAAGATGGTAATTTAAAATAAAGTATAACTTAAGAAATAATCACTATTTTTAAAAATAGAGTATTAAAATTAAATATAATCAATTGAAAATAGTATTTAATTATTATAAATAATTAAATTCCATTTTTATTAATTAATTTCTATTTTTAAAATTAATTGTTTTGTAATAAAAATTTATAGTTTTCTTAAAATACTGTATAACCTGATGAATCCATTAAAACTAAAAATAAGCGTTGTATTATAAAAAAAATTATCAAAGATATTTCACATTAAAATAAAGTTAAAAATTATTTCATACTGTTGCAACGAAGCATCTTTTTTATTTTTCTTGTTATGTTATTGTTGTTGTTACTTATGACACATGGATAAGCAGATCTCGCTATACCGTTGGCTATGCCAATTTAAGTCAGTAGGATGTTTCTTTCGTTTAACAAGAGGACCACAAAGTTGAAGTACGATTTTGTTCCAAACTCCTCTGATAGATGGCGCCACCAGAATATTTACTCCCTCAATATTAACATTGGTCTGGAGGGAGAAGAAAATTTCTTACAACCATTGTACCCATGTTAACTGCTCAACAACCGAACACAGGACTTTCGACTCCACAGATTTAACGAGCACGTATATCGCATGTACTCGGTGGATCTTTGGCGACGTTATGAGTCGAGTCCCGCTCTTCCGGATTCTATTTGAATTTTTGAGATAACTCTGTTAGCACACACTCACACAGAGATATGTATTATCAAAAATCACATTTACAGATTACATAATGTAACTAAATGAACTACTTCAGGATTGATGGAAAGAAGCATAATATTATTATTCACTTTCTCTAATCAGTTTTCTTGGAATGAATGCAATTTCATTACAAGGGAAATAATATTAAACTACAAACAATACACACACGTGTATATATATATCTCACACGTAATTTCTATACTAAAACAAATCTATATTATTGCTTGCAAAATTACAACTAACTATCATAATAAGGATAGATGATTATTAAATTTATACAAATCATTTATATCCTCATTTTGTATATAGTTTTTAACTTGGTGGTATGATTTATATTTAATAAGCATCTCGTAATAACATTGCTTCTTAATATTACAAAGTTTTCTAATTTATGTGCAATAAAATAATATTTCTACAAAAAATATGATTACAAAATATATGTTAAGTATTTCATCAAAGTTAATGTTTATTGTCGAAGGTTTTTGTTTTAAATTACTCTAATAAAATAAAATACAATATTTCAAGATTAATATAATGTTCAAAAATGTGTGAATGCTTAATGAAACATTATATTTTTCTTGTAGTACCCTTATTTTTTGTTCCTTTCTGTTAAATATATTATTCGATATCAGCACTTTATATAATTTTAACGTGAAAAATCTTTTTGAATATCAATATAAGCGATAATTAATAATTACATTGGTATTTTTAAATTAATATCCTGGAAATTCTCGTTATGTTTAAGTTAAAATTAAAATAGAATATTTTTAGACAGCCCCGTTAAAACGGAGTAAAATATAACCTAAACTCAGTAACATAGTCAGCCAATATGGGGCCAAGGCCTGCTGGGCCCAAACCTGCTTTCATGACGGAAGGCCCTGGGGAGTGATTCATAATTCCTGCTCAGTGGATCAGCCTAACGCGATGAAAATATATTATATGAAATATAATATATTTTATTATATTTCATTATTATATTACATTAAAGAAATTATTAATATAATACTAAAGTATTGTTGTATATTAATAGTCATTAGTATAAAAGAAAGCATTTACAAATATTGTATTGTATATCATTCATTCGGAAAGGGATCAAACCAGAATTGTGTTAATAACTTTTTCGTTAGTATATAATAATTTCAATGATATTTTAAATTATCAGCATGGAAACATTAGTATAATCATTCAATAAATTTTTATACATTTTTTGTCAAGAGCGATTTTAGGGAATGTAAACTGATGTATACATTACCTTTTTGGAAATTACATTGGCCGTATAGTATAGTATACACCAGCAAAGTCCCCCGTACCTAACCCAAGAAGGGTTCTACCAGTTTAGATGGGACTTGCTGGAAAGAAGAAAAGAAAGTGGCCCCGCCGCTGCGACAGAGCCAAGCTACAAAACGCAACACCTTCACACGCTAGTGGAGGGTACCCGCCAGCTGTCTCTAGCTGTCCCCATTGGACTAGTTTATTGTGCGAGCAAAATAAAAATAACATTACTAGACAGCACAAGTACAAGGTGAGTAATTGTGTGTGAGTTTACACTATTGGTAAGATCAGGTTGGGAAAAAGACAAAATTTACAGACAATCATTAAAACAAAACAAACTGAACAATTAAAAGGTACGTGACAGAGTATGGGTGCAAACAAATGGGAATAGCAAGGAGGGAAATATTTACAGAAATTCAACAAAAGGATTAAAAAAAATATTTAAAATAGCTTAAGCACAAAGAGGCAAGGGTTTTAGGGAATTATCCACATGGAGAATCTAGTAAATAACATCAATATAAATTTTACAAATTCTAGTAGTTTGTTGTTAATAGGTACTTTAGTTATTGGCACTAGAGAAGGGTCAGGTATCAAAGCATCACTAACAATGGAGAAGATAGGTATCAATTGTAGTCTAAATAGAAAATAAATTAATTAATAATGCTCCTTAAAGCATTAGGAAGTGGAGGTATCTAGAAATTAGAGCAGCGTTATAGGACATGACATGTAGATGGCTAGGGCATCAGCCTTCCGTCCAGAATCACTGGATTCAATTCCCAATGCCGCCAAAACCCCACAGAGTTCATGCGAAATACGTGCTCGATAAATTTGTGTAATCTAAAGTCCTTGGTCAGTCATTGAGCAGTTACCATGGTTGTAATGGTCTGGAGAAAATTGTCAACTCCCCTTACGATCCTAGTCAAAATTGAGGTCAAATAATCCTCTTGTGGTGCCATCTGTTTGAGAAATCTTAGAGCAAAGTCGTACTTTCACCTTCGTTGTGCTCTGCCGCACCCTTATGACTTAATTTTTGCATAGCCTTCAGCTAGCGAGCTTAGTTAGTCCAAGTGTCATAAGTAACAACATAATAAATTATATCTTAAAATGATGTCATTGTAACACTCTTTTATCAGAAGCTTATTTATACTACCATCTATATTTTAACTAAGAAACATAACAACATTTTGGTAATGGACAACTCATCTCCTATTTACATTTAATGTATTCAAGATACATTTCTATGTAATGTTTGAATGATAGAAATTTTAAGTAAGTATTTAATGTCCAAAACTTTTAAATATAATGGGGTAATCTTTTAGGCTATTGTAAAATTTTATATTAATCACATTATTTATACTTCTTCTGTTTTTGAATTAAACTTTCCTCATTCAAGGGAAAAGAATTCAAAAGACTTAATTTGTGTTTTTTTTCCCTTCAAAATTCAGAGGGTAATAAAAAGTTTTCAGTGGAGAATAGAAACAAATCAACTTATGGCAAGAGTCTTATCAGAGTATAACCCTTTATTCAATTATTTCCCTCCCTCCGTCGTTCCAACCGTGTCCGTTAAATATCTGACGGTAAGTCTTCAAATATACAGTGAATTAAGTTTACTTATCGTTGGGAATTTTTCTAACCTGAACAACATAATCACCAGGGAGTCACCAACGCACCCGAGGCAATCGAAATTCCTGCAGGAACTAATAGAATAACTTGGGGGAGGAGGGAAGAATTCTACAACATTTTGAGAAAGAACTTCACAACGGTTTTTCTTTTTAGTTATTCTTTTATCTTTTGACAAGTAATGGAGGAATTCCCAGTGCGAATTGCTGAAAAAAAAAACAGGATAACGTAGTGTAGCAAAAAGTTCACTTATAAAGCATAAAAATATCTAAAGTGATGTTTGAAGCGTTAGTGGAATCGGAAAAAAAAAATTCAAAAAAGTGTGTTATAAGTTTCTAATAGGTTGAAGGAAATGATCGATTATTATATCACTTCCTGAAAAATTTCTTAACATCATTTTGTGAATTTCTTAATATCATAATGATATAAAAATTTTTTTAACATCATAATAATTACTTAACATCATTTTATGGACTAGATTCGTTCGTTGTTAAAATCAAATAAACTAATTGCTACATTTCGTACAGTAAAATAATAATCACATTTTCAATGAGTTATTAATAAATTAATGCACTTGTAAAGCATAAAAATATCTAAGGGGATTTCTAAAGCATTAATGGAATGGAAAAAATCAAAAACTGTGTTATAGGTTTCTAATAGGGTGTTAGAAATAATCTACAATAATATCACGGAAAATGTTGTGGTCTAGATTCATTAGTTGTTAAAATTAAATGAATTAATTGTAGCATTTCATAAAATAAAACAATAATTTTACTTTTCAATGAGTTATTTATAAATTTATTAAGAATCAATGATATTAATAGGGTTATACTGTATACGGATATATTTAAGTGAAGTATTAAACGTTTTTATGTTTAACACATCAAAAATGTACTTTATCACATTTACACAATAGATAAAAATAAGGAAATTTTTCTTTAAAAAAAGAAATAATTTAACATTTAATTCATTTTTTCATCTGGGCGAAAATATTTTTAGGATTTTAACACAAAGGAGTATTAAAGTTTATAAAAGAAAAAATCTTAATAAGAATCATTTTGACCTTGGAATGATTCGCATGCATTCATATAGTAAAAAGATATATGGAATCTTTACATCATATAATGACATTTGTGAGGAAAGACATCCATTCTTATGAGCTAATGCTTTATCAGAAAAATATAGTTCTTTAAAACGTCTTTTGTATATTTCATATACTATTGCGGATAATACATTTCTGCATTCTCACGATTTTCTGTTATTTTTATAAATATTTGAAAAATGTTTCACAGAAATAAAAATCTATAAAAAACTTGAAATTTAAATATAAAAACAAATGGTATTAAAAATAAAACTAATAGAAAATAAAAGCAAATATAAAGATCACTGAATTATTTAGTAAGTGTTTTATTAAATTGAAATTAGTATGAAAAATGAATTAGGTCATATTCATACAATTTCTATACATTTTAGTAAATATAATTAACTAATTATATAACCTACACAATTAATTATTCAACTGATATTATTTATGTAATTTATTTAATTACTTACATTATTACCTATATTAATTATAATATTTATATAATTTATATTTCCTCTCTGCCATCACTGGCAAGCAGGCAAAGAGCCTGTCTCTTAATAGGCCCTTAAATGTGTGACAGAGCCTCTTATAATATTATTTCCAGATTCTTTGAGGTCTGCTCTAAATGTAAAACCGAGCAGGCTTCTCTTCAACACATCCTGGCCTGTTTGCGACTCTGCAGAGAAGACATTTACTCATCCCTCCCTTCTGGTCCTCGATTTCCTATGGGGTCAGTGATCTGATGGACCTTGTCGGACTTCATCAGACATTTGGAGGATAAGTCACAACATATGATTTATATATTTTATGCTATAATTTATTACTTATACACAGAATTTGTCTAATAACTTGTTTTTGCTTATGTCTCATCACAATTTGAGCAATGAGCTATGCGATATGTTTTGCTTTTAAAAAGACATACGGTTGTATATAATAATTTTGGTTTAACTATAATCGAAATGATTGATATCGTTTGATAATTTAATATGGAACAAGTGTAATTTAGGTTATTTTATGTAAGTTTTAGGGTTATCTGCGGTCTACAGTTTATGAAGTTCTAAATCATAAATTTATGATTCATTGAATTTCAAACTCTGATTTTAATTTCATTCAACATATAACATTTAGATAGTCGATGAAAATGATCACTAAGCTTTGTCACTAAATAAATATTTGAAGTCTTGCTTTAACTAATCATTGAATGAAGTAGATCACAAAATAAATACCTTTTTGTAGGCCTAACATTCATGCCTATAAATAGAATGAGTAATAATGGTAAAAAATGTATCATTTTTTGATATAACACAATTCTAATGAGCTTAATTTGAATTTAAAATTAAGCTTAGTTTGTTTCAACATATATTACTATATGTTTTTACCTAAATACATTAAGGTAGTGGAGGAAAATGAAGAGTAAGCTTGATCACTAAATAAATCTTTGAAGTATTGCTTAAACTAATCACGGAATGAAGCTGTATACTTTGTAGTAGGCCTAACATTCATGCCTATAACTAGAATGAGTAATAATGATAAAATTTATCATTTTTTAATATAACACAATTCTAATGAGCTTAATTTGAATTTAAAATTAAGCTTAGTTTGTTTCAACATATTACTATATGTTTTTACCTAAATACTTTTAGGTAGTGGATGAAAATGAAGAGTAAGGGTGTTCCCTAAATAAATCTTTGAAGTATTGCTTTAACTAATCACGGAATGAAGCTTTGTAGTAGGCCTAGCATTCATGCCTATAACTAGAATCAGTAATAATGGCAAAATGTATCATTTTTTTAATATAACGCAATTCTAATGAGCTTAATTTGAATTTAAAATTAAGCTTTGTTTCAACATATTATTATGTGTTTTTATGTAAATACTTTTAGGTAGTGGATGAAAATGAAGAGTAAGGGTGTTCCCTAAATAAATCTTTGAAGTATTGCTTTAACTAATCACGGAATGAAACTGTATACCTTGTAGTATAGGCCTAGCATTTATGCCTATAACTAGAATCAGTAATAATGGCAAAATGTATCATTTTTTTAATATAACGCTATTCTAATGAGCTTAATTTGAATTTAAAATTAAACTTAATTTGTTTCAACATATAGTATTTAGGTAGTGGATGAAAATGAATAGTATAAGCGTGTTCACTAAATAAATCTTGGAAGTCTGGCTTTAACTAATCATTGAATGAAGCAGCTCACAAAATAAATACCTTGTAGTAGGCCTGGCATTCATGCCTATAACTAGAATGAGTAATAATGGCAAAATGTATCACTTTTTTAATATAACGTAAATCTAATGAGCTTAATTTGAATTTAAAATTAAGCTTAGTTTGTTTCAACATACAGCAATTAGGTAGTCGATGAAAATGAACAATAAGTGTGCTCACTAAATACATTCTTGAAGTATTGCTTTAATTAATCAATTGATGAATACCTTGTAACAGGTCTAACATTCATGTCTATGATTAGAATGAGTCTATAAATAAAATTCATCATTTTTAATGTAACCCAATTCTAAACCATTCATAACTAATAAATAATAATTAAGAAAATATGGAGAGTTAAACATTTAAGGGGGAAAAAGCATTACTTTAGTAACAAAATAGAATGTTAAATATTTTATATTCTACTTCATAAAATATTGATTCAGGAATAAAATAAAATAAAATCAGTTTTATAAAAAGGAAACATTTCTTTCTTTATAGAATAGAATTTTTTTGAAAAGAAAATTAATTTAATGAATAATGACATTTTTTTTTAATTTTTCAAAAAATAATCCAAAATAGAAAGATTTCTTCTATTTTGTACACACACACACACACACACACACACACACACACACACACACACACACACACACACACACATATATATATACATATACACACATATATATATCCATGCGATATATTTTGAAAACAGTACTTTTTAAAAATTGAATATTTGAAAATACTTTTAAAAATGTATTTGCAAATTCTTATAAAGAATATCTGAATGAAATTTATTTAAAATTCTTTCTGATATACTTTTATATTTTTCTTACATTTCACTAATTTAAAATCCTATCATCCCTTTTTTACTCTAAAAATCTTTAATTCTTTTCTCCAGCATTTATTACTTATATTCAACTTAATTCAGGATTAAATTTACATATTTGGATATTTTAATTGTACTCTATGCCTGAAATGAAAATATATAAAAATATATATATAAGAGAGTGAAATATGATAAATCTTGCTTGTAGTGAAGACATTATTATTACATTAAATTTAATGATGAGCATCTACTAATGTTTGGATTTGCACTGCTAATGAGGAAGCATCTATCTATTAAATTAACATACGAAGTCATTGGGATTCTTCATTAACATGGCATTGACGTTAAATTTTGACCAAACTCCTGGAAGCAAACGTAATAAAGCAATTGTTGACTATCTTTGTGTAATCAATTGAGGAAATGTGTTATTTTCATAAATCGGATCTCTTGCTGCACAACATTCGTTTTAAAATAGGACAATCTTATAAGGTGTATGCTGCTCTCATAAAAAATTCTTCCTATCTGAAAAATTGTATCAATCATTTTAAAATAGGATAATCTTATAGGGTCTATACAGCTTCCGTATAAAATATTCCTTGAAGCAAAAAATTTTATTATTCATACTAGAAAAGATAGTCTTTTGCAACAATTTAAGTAATATGTAACGTAGCAATTGAAATTCTATAAAATATGACATAAAAATTCAAATTTTCGTACAATTACGAAAATTATTGACAAATGACCGTTGAAGAAGTGTTTTTTGACTCTTACATCATTGAAAATTTATGATTAAAAATAATAAGTTTTTATTCATAAATAATCATTAAATTTAATGCATTTTAAATCATTTGTAAATTTATTATTATTCATTGAATTTTTTTTAAAAGTTAAACGAGGTAATTATGCATAGTGGTGGTATAATAGAATTATCATATTAAAATAGTTTATAGCTTATTGATTTGTTTTAATTATTCTTTTTTCTGAAACTGATTTGCCGTTGTTGTTACTTAAGACACTTGGACAAGCCAAACGCGCTCTGCTGACGGCTACGTGAATTTAATTCAATAGGGTGTGTCTTTCGTTTAATCAGAGCACCGGGAAGGTGAAAGTACGACTTTGATCTTCAAATCCTCCGATAGATGGCACCACCAGGGCATCCATTCCCTCAATTTTGAAATTGATCTTGAGGGGTTATCTCCAGACCATTAACACCAATGGAAACTGCTCAACGGCAGACCTCAGGATTTTCGATTCCAGAGATTTAACGAGCACGTATAACGCGTGTATCTGGTTGGTCTTTGGCGGCATTGGGAAACAAATTCCAACCTACCTGACGGTAGTCCGATGCCTGAATCACTAGGTTACCACGGCTCAGAGTTGATTTAAATTTCGGTTAAATTACATTATAAAAAAATCCAAAAAAAACACGTTTTTTCTATATTTTAATATTCTTTACGCAATTATTCATCTGAAATTTCTTAAATTTCCAATAAAATTCCAACACATGGCCTGTTATCTTTAATTTTTCTGAGAAAAATATTTGATGCTATATATTTTCCTATTTTTAAATATTATTAAAAAATATTGAAAACTCAAAAAATACTTGTTTAATTATTAATAGCAAAACAATCTTTTTTGACTTTATAACTCCTCATATAATACATAATGTATCCTCATATGTTTTTAAAGATTGTTTAAAAATATTCAATTTTCTAAATTTTTCGATGTTCTAAAGTTTTATTTTCAAGAATTTCATTTCTTAATAAACATAAATTAGATTATTGGAACCAATTATGTACATTTTTTAAATTATAAATATGGGTATTAGTAAATACCTATATTTATCAAGGCCTATAATTATGCTTACATATAAATGAGTTTTCCAAGAATCTAAATCCTCAAGTTTCAAAAAAAAAAAAAAAGTATGCAGATCACAAAACTTCAGATTCCACATCAAACTATGTAATTTCCCATATTTTCTGATGGAATTTATTATCCTTTTTCTAATAATGGAGGGCAATGGGTGACTAACCCTTCACCACTACAAAGCCGGAAACTTTTACTCATTTATCGTTACCCAGTGGGCACCTGTGAACCAAGTTTTGGAGGCGAAAATCATTACCCGAGCTATACCTCCACAAACCCGTTTATACGTTGGGCCACATTCATACATAATATCAGAAAAAAGGACAGAGAAACACAGACAGAAGCATCCATGTGCGAACTGGGATTCGAACCCGGGACCAACAGCACAGGAATCAGGAATGCTAACCATTCAGCCATCGTTCGGCTGGTGAAATGTACAGATATATACATTTTGAAGATATTTAAGTATAATTATGACAAAATATAAAATCTAAATTGTTAAACCGAATAGAAATGGAAACACATGTTAATTATAGTTATTATATATATATATATATATATATATATATATATATATATATATATATATATATATATATATATATATATATATATATATATATATATATATATATATATATATATATATATATATACATAATATTCATAAATTGAATTTTAGAGTCAATAAATTAATTTTTCGAATTCCCAAATTTTTAGGAAAAATGATTTTTCGATTAAAGTTTATAAAATATAATTTTTCGTAAGTTATATATGATATAAAATATTAGTAATAATTAAAAACGTTAGTATACTTTGTTGAATAATAATACACCAATAAACTTTGTCAAACAATATTTGGTTAGTAAAACACTATTTATTAAAATTTTACTTAAATACTATGTTAAGTAAAACTTAAATGTTAATTGCAGAAGTGTCACACGAGCATTGAAAATTTATACTTAGTTACTTTCGGTATTTATATATAAAAATTTATTTCGTTTGGAATTAAACTTTTAATGCCTATGTGATATTAGTTGATATTTTCTCCGTATTTGTATTTATGTATGATTATTTGTTACCTTCCATTTTTACATTTGTGGTATTCTATAATATTGGAATGTAATGAGGTAATTTTAACTATTGTTTCAGCCATTTGAAAAAAAACATATTTTGGTGCCAATGTTGTCAACAACTTCTAATGAAACGAAATTACTTTGGAATATACTAACTTTAGTACTTTTTCGTTATATATTTATTCTGTTCTGCTTATAAAATTGAGTTTCATTTTAATTTATACATAATTGAAGTTTTTTTAAATAATTGCATTTCTATTATATACATTAAATCTAATAAATTTGAAGATAATAATCTAATTATTGATATTCATAATTTAAGAATTATTAAGAATAGTAATTGATATAATAATAATTTAAATTTGAAATATTTGAAAGTGAAAAGGAAAATTGGAAAAATAATCTTAAAATAAACAGGAAAATCATAAAATACAACACATTCAAATAAATAGAAATGTTTTCCTCTTTTAATAAAAGAAACTTGGATAAAAGAGAAAGGCATTTCGAAATAATTTGCGTATAGATATAAAGGATAGTAGAAAATATAAGTAATCATTTCTAAAAAGGTTTTAATCAAAAAGGAAAGTAGAAAAGAAAAATTTGTAAAAGCTTTGGAATAAAATAAGGTAAATAAAACATAAACAATAAATTTAATGCACAACGTGGTTAAGATAAAACAGAAAAAAATATAACATATAAAACAATGTTAAAATATTGAAAGTCATTGTAAATAAATATGATTACAAAAATCTTTTGAGAAAAAATTGATAAAAATTGAAAAGTTAAGATGAATAAAAAGTAATTGAAAAATAATTTTATAAAGAATTTTAAAATAAATTTTTATCTTGTATATTCTTATTATTAAATAATTCCTGCATAGTACTAAATATATTAATTTATTATAGTTTATATAAATTTTTATTTTAAGATTATTTAACAAATTTTAGAGATAAATATTTACTTTTATTTTAAAGATCAAATTCATTAACTTTATTTCTAACACAAAATAAGTTAATTTATAATAATTAGAAATTGGATTTTTAATCTTTTTTTAAGAATTTAAAATACAATTTTATTTTGATTTTAATATTAAAAATCAAAATTGATTCATTTTAATAATAATTATTTGTTTTCTTTATTTATTTGACTTTATTTTATATCACATTATACTTTTTTAATTATAAATAATACTTTTAATTATAAATAATATTTTCAATGCTTAATCTAAATATCAGAAATATATCAATGCGAAGTCTACTTCAGATATTTACTTTATTTTAAATGCATAGATAATGATTTCTTACGAATCACTTAGTTTTCTTTTAGAATGATTTAAAGTTTCTTCTTTTTTTAGATAAGCATGTTCTGTTTTATTTTTGAAATAAGGTTGACATTCTTTGTAAATTAAGTTACTTACGAAATAAGTATTCTTAACAAACTTGTCTCAGTTTGTTCTAAGAAAATGTTTACAATATTTTTGAAATAGTTTCCAATTTACCTTTACTATGACAACGAAAGTGAATTGTCTTTATTTTTTTGTTATAGAAGATTCTAAGAAAAGATGATACTGACAGGAGATATAGAAAATTGAAAAGGACATATAAAGGAGAAAATTTGCAAGATGTCGAAATGCAAAGTGCAGAAGTATCTATTTCATTTTTCGATTTTCGATAAATGCGATAACACTCGCAATATAAATTCCTGGAAGATTTTCCACGCATTTTAAAATTGAATGAGTATTTTAAAAATGATTCGTTTCGATAAAGTCTTATAAAATATCTTAAATGTTAAAAAATTTAACAGGTTAATTTAGGCTCTTAACCCTTCTGTTCAGCAACCATTCTAATTAAAGTCTTATTAGCTGGTATTATTCTTCCATATTGTAAATTATAAGTATACTTTTTATCAATTTTAATATAAATTGATGCAATCAATTTCATTAATTTTAAAATCTTATGTAAAATATCAATTACTATCAATTAGCATCAATTACTATCAATTTCAAGTACTTGATAATTATTCTTATTTAAAATAAAAGAAATTCTGTTAAAATATTGCTGCTAAAATTCACAATTAAGATGTATTAACTAAACAATTTAAAGGTGAAATTTTACTTTAAAACACTTTAGTTAATATCAAAAATATTTATTTGAAGATTAATTCTTATGATTTTGTTATTGATATACAGTTCAAAGCATGTTGTTTAATTTAATACGAAATTGACATATTTTTGCTTAATTTAAAATACATATATACTGATAAAATATTTACTAACTTTCATTTGTGTAACATTTAAGTTTTAAATTAGCAAAATTTAAGTTTTAAATTAGCAATGTTTTAACACAAGGACGAAACACATTCTATAAATTGGTATTCTTTTATATAATTAAGTTACATTACATTTTTATGAATTAAAGTAACGATATATTTTAAATATTTTTTTTATATTTCAAAGTGTTTTATATAATTTTTATTATCATATAAATTTTGAAATGTATTTAAAATATTTTCTGTATCTTTTATTAAAATATTTGCTTTAAATAAAATTTTAGCAGTAAATAATTAATAAACATTTAAGTAAATAAAATATATTTCTATAAAGTTATTTTATGTAAGATTTTATTTCTAACTACAATAAGCATGTCATAAAATTAATAATTGAAATATGACGTGATGTATGTATTGCTATCAATATCTGTAAATTGTTAATAAATGAATCCTTACTACAATAACTAAAAATATAAAACACACGCGATTTCTAGACAATAAATGTCTACAGTAACTTTTCCATTTTTCTTATTATAACAAATTGTTTTTAATTAATTTAAATTTTAAAAGTTATAAAATTGAGGAAATGTTTTTTTAATATGTAGGTCATTTTATTACAGAGAACTAATTGAGAAAAGTTCTATATTAATTTGAAAATAAAACAGTATTCATCTCAATAATTATAACAAACACTTTTTAAAATAAATATATTGTGGACAGTATTGAGATTTTTTAAGTGGTGGTATGAAAAATTTGTTTCCGTCCATTTGATTTCTTGTATTTTAAAATTATTCTTAATAAAAATAAAATAAAATAAAGTATAGTATAGAAACAGTTAATATATACTAGCTGAGCAATTTAATAAGGAAATTAGAATGTTTTAATTAATGTCAAAAATATTTATTTAAGAGATCAATGCTCAATGATTTTATAAATGATATGTGCAATGAAAACTATGGATGTGGACTCTGGTACCAAATTGACTTATTTTTCCTTAATGTATAATGACAAAAATGTTTACATAATTTCACATGTGTCAATTTTAAGTTAGTGATGTCTTTATAATATATTTGTTAGTCTAATTTCAGAATATCAATTAAAAGGATGATTTTGGTGCATTTATACAAAAATAGTTTTTTATCCATTGAACTTTCTCTGTTTGTATACATGAAAATATGCATAATTCAGGAAAGTAGATTAGAGTAGATTTTAATGTGAATTTTTGGTTTATGATTGAAAAATGTTTCTTTATTACAAAGATGCCTGACAAAGGGTAATTTTAATATATGTGCAAGCCTTTTTTCAATATTAAACTAGTCAGTAAAAATAACTTTATATTTATATTGTTTTGGTTGACGCTCAATGGTAATTTTTTGAACACGAATGCTAAATAGGCCGGTGTCAACAGATTAAAGTGGATTCCGAAACATACAAACAACACACACATATCTAATTCAAGGCCGGAGTCAAACACAAGAACTGTTGAATCATGCCAAGAATTCTAGCCGCTCATCTACATACATCAAAATCAATTTTCTTAAAGATCAAAAATACATTATTGGATCAGTTACATTTTATTTCAAAGATTATGTTGTTTTGTTGGATATTTATGAAACAGAATGTAAAGGAATAAGAGGAATAATATTTGATTGAAGAAAAATGTCAAATTTGATTGTATTGCGTAGAAAAGATACCCAAATATCAGGCATCAGTAACACCTGTTAAAGATTTAATTATTAGTGTATAAAGTAATAAAAGTTATTTGCTAAGAAGTATTTTGAATATATTAAACATAATTTAAATGCAAAATGTATCTTAAAATTCCATCAGAAATATTTTTCTTGATATTTTAAAAATATATTTCTTACGTTTTTAATCCATGATATTTTTTAAAATTAAATATATTATTAATAATTTTAGAATTTGGTATGAATGTGGGTTAATAATTATGGACATAGAAGTCATAACATAATTTAAATAGTTTCTGCAGCTCTAAAATTTAGTTTAATAATTTAATGCAGAAAACAATAAAAATGCTTAAGAATTTAACTGTTAAATATGTAAAATGCTTATTTATTATTTAATTTTTATTATTTATTATTTATTATTTTATTATTTACTTACTTTCATTTTACGTATTGTAAAAAAGGCTTAGTAGAAATCTAAATATACGCCTTAAAACAAGGTAATATTATTGAGAAAAAGTATTTGTGAAAGTTATTATTAATTTTATAGTTTTGTATATTCATTTAATATCGAAATCATTTTTAATGCATGCCAGACCCTTTGCATTCTATTTTGGTACTTAGAAACTATATTGCTCTACATTTTGAATGAACAAAATAATGAATAAAAGTTTTGAAAATATAATTTGAATTATGAAAACATACATTATATAACATTTCTATTCTAAAAAAACATTTTTGTGAATTTTCAAATTAATTTCTTAAAATATATACGTTCCCTTTAGAATTTAACTTAAATGTTTAATTCTTTAAATATAATTAAGAGAAAATATTTGATATAAAATAAGAGACAACATTAATTTTTATTGTGTATATACTTTTAAAAATTGAACCTTATTTTAACACACATTAGAAAATTTGTATTTTATTTTGCTGTATGCAAACTATAACGATATGTTTTAAATATGGAAGAGGGATATATTCAAAGCATTTAAAAACACTGAGCGATGCTTAAATATGTTTTACAGAGTAAAAACATATTTTTTAGTACTTTTATATTTCTTAAATGTAAATAATATATTTCTTAAATACATAATTTCTTAAAGTATGTACTTCTCCTTAAGAGTTTAACACAAGAAAAAGTGTTTAATTTAAAGAAATTATATATATATATATATATATATATATATATATATATATATATATATATATATATATATATATATATATATATATATATATATATATATATATATATATATATATATATATATATATATATATATATATATATATATATATATATATATATATATATATATATATATATATATATTTAAGAAATATATTAAGAATATATATCTTATTTCTAATATATTTATAAGAAATACATATCTTATTAATATAATTAAGAGAAAATGTTTGCGTATATCACAACATTAACTTTTATTGTGTATGTACTTTTTAAAAATCGAATCTTACTTTAAGACACATCAGAAAATTTGTATTCCATCTCGCTGTATGCAAACTATAACGATATGCTTTGAATATGGAAGAGGGACATTTTAAAACACTGAGCGATGTTTAAATGTGTTTTCACTGAGCAGAAACATAACTTTTATTACTTTTGAAATTGCCGTGTTTTCAGTTTTTAATATCTACTTAAAATGAAAGCAAGGGGTTTGCGATATCATAAATTTAATGTTTCCTTCGACGGTTTTCAAGTACATTTCAAATGACGAATTCCATCTTGACATTTACGATTCATAAACGAGAAAATGTAGCATGAAGATGACAAACTAATGTCAAAATATTAGTGATAAAAATGTCCCATAATGTGCTTGAAATCCAACTAGGTTTAGTATAAAAAAAATTATTTTTTGTTTTCTATTTTAAAAAATTGCATTTTTAAATTTACATTTTATGAACTTTCATATCCGTATTTTTTTGTAAATATTATAATATAATAAATTGCTTTGAAACGTAAATTTACTATTACAATTCTCTTACTTCAATAACACTGCATTTAAGGAATTTTAAATTAGTTAGTTAATTATTTACCAATTTAACGTTTGGTAAGTTTTATTTGATTTTCTGTAAGCCATGTTAATTTGCCTCTTTAATGTGACAGATTAAATCATAATTTCAAAAGTTAACTTGAAGTACCATATACACAAAATATCAGCAGCCGTTAAAATATTTTAAGCAATGAAATATCTTTATTAGGCTATAAATAAATGGATTCATCATCAGAATAACACAAAGTGCAATTTGAAAGATAATAATGGCACATATTTTATTAATTAGATACTTAATTAGTTAAATTTTTGTAACATTGAGCTTCGGTAGAATTTAATTAAATAATGTGGTATATGAAGCAATATTTTAATAATAATTCAATCCCATTTAAATGACAGTACTTAAGTAAAAATTTCAATAAACACAATAAAAATTAGAGACTGTTTCAATATTAAAAAAGATCTTTTTTTTCCATTTTAATAATGTTTTTGCACCAGCCTGCTTCCCTGTACCTCAACCAGTTATGTATAGGCAGCCGTGTGGAGTCTTCGTGATTTTGAAGCAGTTTTCAACAATATAAACAATTTAAGTAAGGGAGCTAAAATTAAATCTGCACTAAAAAATTATAATATCAACATAATATCACTCGTAGAAAATGTTTACATATTATTAGAAAAAAGATATTTCCTTATTAAAAATTATTAAGTAACTATTATAGAATCAAGCTTTTATCTTTTGTGAAAATTTAGCTATCATTGTTTGCGAAGCATGTATATATTTTAAAAAATAAAATATTATATCTGTATACTTTATTTTTAAGTTAGTATATTTTGCTTATTAAAATGAGAAAAATTGTTAGTCTGAATTATCTTATAAGTTTTAAATATTGTAGAAATTTTTACGCTGCAAAAACAACACTGCAGCTAATACCAAAATCTAAAAATTTAAGCCTTTCAAATTAAATTAGAGGTATTTCTTCAAATAGAAAAATGTCAGTGCAAATGCTCAAAAAATGCTCAAAAAGGAAAGAATCTGCGAATTTTACTCTAAAAAATCTGTAAAGTAAATATAACTACAAAACCTTTAAAAACATTTAAATTGAAACTTAAAATATACAGGTCCCGGGTTCGAATCCCGGTTCGGGCATGGATGTTTCTTTCCTTCTCTGTTCTCTCTGTGTTTCTCTGTCCTTTCTTCTGTGATGATGTATGAATGTGGCCCACCCTATAAACGGGTTTGTGGTGCTATGGTGCGGGTAACGCTACTCGCCTCCCACTGGGTAACGACAAATGAGTAGCAGTTTCTGGCCTTGTTGTGGCATAGGGTTCTTCACCCAAGTGTGTGCCCGCCATTGGAAAAAAAACTTAAAATTTACAATGATATCAAAATATCATTATGCATATCCTCACACCGTAGTTAAAATAATATTTTAATATCTATGTATTAATATAAAATTAAAGACAATTATTAAGACATACATCACTGATTTTTTCAGAAAATTAAGACTTCCTAGTATAAAACAGTTAGACCATAGCACATATTTTATAACCACATTAATTTTTTTTTGAAATGTTTACTATAAGTACTATTATTATTTGATAAAAGTATATGTATTGTACACTTCATTTTTACAATATGACATAAAAATTTTATCTAACATACCTACTTTAAGGATAATTAGCTTTAAAATTTAATTAATTTTATATTATAGACATAAGAGCTTTTAATTTACAACACATTTTAAATTTAAGCCATTGTTAATTGAAAAAGAAAGTGTGAAAATATTTAAAATAATATATATTTAATTTAATTAAATATTCAGTTTATATAACTCGTGAATTAAATACATTTTTTACTTTCAAATAAAAATTTAAAGTTGATACTGACAAAGAAGACCAGAATTTTTATAGGTTCAAAGAAAGGAAATAACTTCTCAAGCTTCCCCCAAGTCAAAATTATGAGATACAGTATTTAAATGAAACAGGCAATATTTAATGTATAAAGGTTACGAAATAAAACTTTAAATCTTTAAATATTAATAATAACCGTATTTTTTTAACCATAATAAACTTATTAAGCTATAAAGAATTATTCGAATTATGGAAAAGTTGTAATACGTCTTAAGACACCTCTATACTTATATATACTTGATAAGAAGTACATATGTTGAATAATTTCAAGCTTATATATATATATATATATATATATATATATATATATATATATATATATATATATATATATATATATATATATATATATATATATATATATATATATATATATATATATATATATATATATATATATATAAATATATATATATATATATATATATATATATATATATATATATATATATATATATATACAGCATGATTAGAAATAACATAAGCAAAAATTGAAATATATACAAGAATAGATATCGAAGTTATTCGCTTAGCAATTTAGCAATACATTCAGTGCGATAACTGCTTAAATAGAATCACTAAAATATAATTAATTGTAAATATTTTTTATAAAAATAATCAAATGACAATTAAGAGCAATAAAGTTAAAATACAAAACATAGAAATCGTTTCATTTTCCTTTTATTCAATGTTTCTTTTAAATTTTGAGATATCTATTGAATATATGCTCCATATAATTATATTTATATTTTTACTTTATTATTTTTTATTTAGCATCTGATTGATTTTATAAAAAAATTACGATTAATTGTATATATATACATATATATGCGTGTGCATGTATGTGTGTGTGTGTGATATCTAAGTTTGAAATTATTGTACTATATTTGAATTTTAATATATATTTATTTATTGAGCTATTTTAGAATTTGCAGATAATTAAATGGAATTTCTTTTGAATTCTTTTGTAAATAAACATACTCGGAAATTCTTTCAAGATACGAGTTTTATAATGTCTAGAATGCTTAAAGATACAATTGTGCAAAGCATATGAATCAGAGCACTGCATTCAGCAAATATTTCATCAACTCAATCGGGGTAGGGTAGGTAAGCCTAATAGGAATCTCCTTAATAAGGCTTTATCTCCAAAATCAATCATCAACGGATGGATACGTGCGGTCACATTTATATGACCGTATCGCTTTGCTGCCCAAGTGCTTCAAGATTGCATTGCCATGGTTACAGATCTTGTAACAAGCTAAATTTGGAAATCTGAATGCTTAGAACAGATTTTTCATTTATGAGAAAAATAATATTATGTTTTAATAGATGTTTTTCTTTTCTAACTTTATGATTAATATCTTATAACAGATATTCAAATAATGCATATGCATTGTGTAAAATTGTGTAAATAGTTTTCTTTTAAAATGATAGCATATTATGCTATTGTTTGAAAAATGGTTGTTTATAAAGTTTCATGAAATAAAAGAATACATGTAAATACACATATATACACTCACATATCTTTATTCAAAAGTTTTTGATGCAAATATTTTTGCATCTAATTCTAATTTACATTCATTTATTAATTTTTGGTAAATGCAGAACTTTGAATTATTATACATTTTTATTTAAGGTATGCAAAAGTTTAATATTTTCAAATTTTTATGCATTATTATAAAAATATCTTTTTTAGAAAGAGTTTTTAATTTTAAGTTTTAAGTAGTCACGAAGCGTAAAGTATATTGGAAATTTATTCTTCCGTTCTTATATGTGTTTTCTCCTTCTTTGCTTATCTTCTTTAATGCTTTTGTTTAATGTGTTTTTGTTTAATTTTAAATTTAAACTTAAATTTGTTTAGTGTGTTTGCATTTTGGGCGAAATAATTTTTTGGAACTAGTAAGTTATCCTCCGAATTGAAGACCTTTACGAATTTTTTTGTTGCCAAGCTGGACATCTGCTTTTGGAACGGGAAATTCTCCAACTAAAATGCTGAACAAAAAATTCAAAAACTATTGCTACTTAAAGAAAATATGTATAACGAAAAAATGATGTAAAACAAGGGGAAAATCAAAACCTAGCAGCAAGAGAATCCGAAAAGCAACAAAAACTAACATTGGCCTCACTATAATCAAAACATAGAACACTAGATTTGGCGAGAAAACTTTTGCGGGGATATATTATAATTGTACCTATTTTTTTCTACATTCATATTAAATATTTTATTTCTCCTTGAATATACTATATTTTTTTTCTAAATTAAATTATTTTCTTCTTCAAAAATGTTTCCTCAGCCATGGCTTAATTTAATGTATATCGAAGAGACAACTAAGACTGTCTCCCACAATTGACATTGAAGTGATATGAATGTAGATGAAGGCAAATATAAATCCAGTGGTAACGATGTACAATTCATCTCTCCAAGAATGAAAGGTATCATTACTGTAATGTGTGTGTTTTAATGGATGAGGCAGCTGAAAAATGAGACATTAGCATATATAAATTGTGATGGCCTTAAGACACGAAATAAATTTCTATATTTCATGGTTAGTTAGCTGTTAGGGAGTTGTCATTGGGAATACGTATGCCACAAAAAAAAAAGGAGTGAAACAAACATCTGAACTCACATTATAGAAAATCCATATGTCATTAACAGCACAGGATATTGAAAGCTGTCGTGTTCTTTAAAATATGATCCGCAATCACAGTAACAGACTGACGGAGTGCTTTAAAGCACTTTGACTGATATTGCATTCAATTGTCAATTGAATCCTTGTCTGACACCTATATTAATTTAATTTTCAGAAGAATCTCTAACTTCCCGTGACATTAATGATGTATAAATGTCCAACATTTCATCATCTCTTATTTATTTCACCATTATCCATCCACTTAAAAAATAATGAACGATTGTATGTGAAAACAAATGTGAAATCTGGCAGTTTGAGGATACTTATTTTGAGTCTTAAGTTTTAAATTTTGAGTCTTCATTGGGAAAAATGGAGTTGGCCCAGTATCAGAATCAATTACAGCAGAAGCCCTTCCTGTGGCATATGCACGAGATCTCAAGAATTATGATTTACGTTATCCGTGCGAATCTAATAACCAGACCATGTGACTCCATCTTTATCAAATGCATCACAATTACTGACTATGGTGATATGCCAACCGATGGCATAGTGGTTTGCGTCCAAACTTCAAAGCAGTATGTCCCAGGTTCTAATCTTGGTTGGGACATGGATGTTCTTTCTGTGTATTTCTCAATCCTTTCACTTTCGGGATGAAGAAGACACACCTACTGGGTGCTCCACTCTATAAAATGCAATCATCTTCATCTTTTGTACCGCTGAACAGGATTACATTCCTAAGCGCAGTTGGGCATTGGGAAAAATGGCCATGGTGATAATCATATGTTTTAGGTCTTTTGAATATAATTTCCTTATGAAAAGGATGAAAAAGAATGCTCAAAATTACACCTTAACTCTTAATTTGTTATATTTTTCATTATTGGGAAATATTTGCACAATTATTTACTTCTTATTTCCTTGTATTATTTAAGCAGCACTCATGCAACTTTGATTCCAAGTAATTCGCAATAATTTCGATTCAAAATTTCAGAGACTTTTCAACTATAGCACGTTTGCTTAGGAATTTATACAGTATTCAATTGTTATATTTAAATATGACATCATCATGTTACTAATATTTTAAGTACATATTTTGTTTTAAAAAATATCAAATGTTCTTTTTATTCAATTTGTAAAATTACTTTTTTTCTACTTTTTACTAAATTTATTTCTGGTTTAATTACGAATATATTTATATCCTTTTATTTAGGTATCTAATAAATGCAAATATCTGGCAAAATACTTTCTTCTTAGTATTAAATTCCTAATTTGTTATCGCAATTATAAAATATTTTGGCATGTCTTTTAACTATAAATTAAACTTTTATCATAATTTTAAGCAAAACTTCAGAAAATAAATTTTATTTTATTTTTAATTAAAACTCCAAAAATGCTTATTTATCAAGACAAAAGTATTCGATAAAAAAAAACTATTTTTAATTTTTCATTTGCGACATAAATTAATTGCTTAGTAATTTTAATGAGAACCGAAAGATATCCAAAATGCGATGCAATTAAATTTCACTTAATTTTATTTTTCTAAGAAACTTTCAATGAGAAATGATTAAACAACTCTCATATCCGTGATAATTATCTTTAGTTGGAATGTCATCTCACAAAAAATGTTTGTGAGTAAAGAGAAGAGAACCTCATTATTAAAATAACATTTTATTAAACATTAATTTTTTGATGAATGATATTCTTTTCTCTTTGCTTATAATTTTCAACATTAAGTAGTTTATTAAGCCTTCTTAATAATGTCACTAGCATATAATTTCCTGTTACGTAAAATGGCGATTAAATTGAACTGCTGAAATGTAATCTTCTGTATATATATATATATATATATATATATATATATATATATATATATATATATATATATATATATATATATATATATTTCGTGTCACGATGTATGTTCCCGATAAACTTCGAAACTACTGAACGGATTTTGATAAAATTTTGTAATCATTTATAATATGGTCCAACTTAAAAGATAGAATAGTTTTTATCTCTTAATTATTGATCTCAATATTTATTATACGACATTAGTGTTTATTTATTGGTTAGTTCTGTAAGTTCCTAATAGATGGCGGTTTAGCATCTAAGTTGCACAGGTATTCGGCAGATGGCGACGTGTTTATTTTTCTAGATTATACCATCTTCGAGAAAATTAACGTGCGCGCGCAAGCGCGTGGTTAAATATAGAATTTACATATATTTTCATGGTGTATAATCATACTATAACAATTTTTCGTGAATCATTTTCATAATTATACATTGTTTTGTGTTATTATTGCGCAGTGTTCAGTTTAATTATTTTTAATATTATAAATAGTAAAATAAAATTTTATTTATTACTGTTTTTCTCTGGAAATTTTCATACCACCTCGAAAACATGTAAGTATTTCTCGATAGCCTTTTATTTATTTTTATTTTATAATTTGATTAATTTATTCAGCAGTACATTTTGATCTAACTTATTTATTCAAATGATAAATTCTTTTAATTTTTTTATTTCAGTATAATGGCGCGGAAAAAATTTTTAGTTTTAGTAATTTAAAATTGAAAAAATAATATTTCTATGTCTATGTTATCTACCTCATTTATAACAATTAATTTTAGATGTTTTTAATTTATAGTATATTTTATAAGAGTAAGTCACTGATTACAAACAATAATTTAATATAAGATGAATAAAATGTAAATTCAGAAAGTATATGTTGGTTTGTACTTAATTTCAAAATTTCGATACTTTACCTATTACTTTTAAATTTTGGTGAAACGTTTTATTTTTAATCTCATAAGAATGAACCTATTTTAAATTTTTTAGAAAATATTAATTTGATTGTACCAAAGAGTTAGTAAAAAATTCATTCAATGTATTATAATTACTCAGCCACAGCAACGCGTGGCTGGGTCAGCAATTCTATATATATATAAATTTCGTGTGTCACGATGTATGTTCGCGATAAACTCCAAAACTATACTGAACCGATTTTGATAAAATTTTGTAACCATTTATAATATAGCCCAACTTAAAAGATAGAATAGTTTTTATCTCTTAATTATTGATCTCAAAATTTATTATACGATATTAGTGTTTATTTATCAGTTAGTTCTGTAAATTCCAAATAGTTGGTGATTTAGCATCTAAGTTGCACAAATATTCAGCAGATGGCGACGTGTTTATTTTTCTAGATTATAGTATCTCCCAGAGTAAATTAGCGTGCGAGCGCAAGCGCGTGGTTGAATATAGAATTTACATATATTTTCATGATGTATAATCATAATGTAAAAATTTTTCGTGAATCATTTTAATAATTATACTTTGTATTGTGTTATTATTGTGCAGTGTTCAATTTGAATATTTTTAATATTATAAATAGTAAAATAAAATTTTATTTATTACTGATTTTCTCTACTAATTTTCATACCACCTCAAAAACATGTAAGTATTTCTTTATAGACTTTTATTTTTTATTTTTCTTTTATAATTTGATAATTGGCTCTGTAATCGTGCTATTTTGGCAGCAAGAAACTTTGATGCGAACGAAATTAACTTCAATATACAACAGATGTTGCCCGGTGATTTGATGTCTCTTAAATCAATCGACACAGTTATTGATGAAAACGAAGCCGTAAACTTTCCAACTGAATTTTTGAATTCTCTGGATATGCCAGGAATGCCACCACATAATCTTCAATTGAAAATTGGTTCACCAATTATTCTTCTACGTAATTTAAACCCACCTCAATTATGTAGCGATACACGCTTAGTCATAAAAGAAATGACCGAAAATATTCTCTAAGCAACAATTTTGACGGAAAAATTTAAAGGAAATATCTTCCTGTTTCCACGTATTCCACTGATAGCGTCAGAATCTCCAATACCGTTTAAAAGGCTCCAATTTCCGATTTGTTTAGCTTTTGGGATGACCATAAATAAATCTCAAGGCCAAACAATGTCTATTTGTGGTTTGGATTTGGAAAACACATGAAAACACATGTTTCTCACATGGACAGCTATATGTTGCCTGCTCACGTGTAGGAAAACCATCAAATCTCTTCGTGTTAGCGAAAGACAGGTTAACCAGGAATGTTGTACACAAAGTAGTACTTAGATAATTTTAATAATTTAAAATTGAAAAAATAATAGTTCGATGTCAATGTTATCTACCTCATTTATAACAATTTATTTTTAGATGTTTTTAATTTATATAGTATATTTTATAAGAGTAAGTCACTGATTACAAACAATAATTTAATATAAGATGAATAAAATGTAAATTCAGAAAGTATATGTTGGTTTGTACTTAATTTCAAAATTTCGATACTTTACCTATTACTTTTAAATTTTTGCGAAACGTTTTATTTTTAATCTCATATGAATGAACCAATAAATTTTTTTAGAAAATATTAATTTGATTATACCCAAGAATTAGTAAAAAATTGATTCAATGTATTATAAAAACTCAGCCACTGCAAAGCGTGGCTGGGTCAGCTTGTATATATATATATATATATATATATATATATATATATATATATATATATATATATATATATATATATATATATATATATATATATATATATATATATATATATATATATATATATATATATATATATATATATATATATATATATAGTATGTATATATGTAGGCAGTTTGTGAAAATGAAAAAAAAATAATTGCTAAGGAAGAATATTTTTAGTAGTTTAATAAATTTCTCTGCTAATTAATTAAATAAGTAATGTGAGAATAGGAATTTATGAGTACAGATAAGTTAACTTTCAGTTTTAAGCATTAAATAACACAAAAGGTAAATTTTTTGCCTGCAAAAAATAATTTAAATGAATTCCTAACAGAAGTATTTTCCCTAATCTCAATTCAACTTACAAGTTAAAAAATAAATTGCAGTCATAATTTCCAACCCGAAACGAATGTATTTCACGTTACTAATTGAAGAAATAGTAATTACTAGAGCAGTTCTGTATCTCATTCCTAATGAAGCAAATATTGGAAATTTGTAATGATTAGCAGTAGGGGAGTGACAAACATTTAGAAAGAGCATAATATTTCACTTGGAACTGAGCATTTGAATTCGAATGAAATGTATTACTAAGCAGTAATCGATATTTTGTGGTTTTTGTTAAGGTTATTGGAATTAGCGGGGGCGTAAACTATTTTCTGTTCTATTAATAAGTACCCAAGCATTTACTTTACTTAATGGTACTTAGAGCTTAAATTACAAAGTAATGTGTTAATTACATTAGATGAATATATAGGGCTGTACATTTATTTAATTTGTTCAATATAGGAAAGAATTTTAATTAAGGATAGATACCACAGAATAGAATTTGCTGCAGATAAATGTGTAGCATTTTCAATTCTTAGTTAAACTGTTTCGAAATAATATATATTTAACATTTTAGAGAATGTTAGTAAATTATCTTATTTTCTCTCAAACGTATAAGAATATATAGAAAATTATTCTCTTAAATATTTTTCTACTAAAACGATATGGAAAAACGTGCAAAATAAAAAAGAAATTATAAAATTTTTAAATTTTATAGTTGTTATGTAACATTATTTGTATTTATAGATTTTTTAAATATAGATCGTATTATTTTATTAAAATGAATTTATTTATATGTTTTATTTCCTTTATTTTCCAATCATGATTAATTTGCGTTAATTTTAATTAACATGAGTTATTGTGAATCGTAGTATATCTTCTAGACTGCAAAGACTAATTCACAGAATAACATTATAGCTTGTTTTCTTTTGAAAAATAATAGAGTTTTGTCTTTATGAGAGCGATTACGAGTAGAATAAGTGTAAAAATAAGTTTTTTTTTATATACGAGTAAACAATAATAGATGCTAATGAACTGAATGATTATTCCGCGTAATGGTAATAAAGATATGGAGTTTCGTTCTTAGTAATATATTTCGTATTTATGTTTAGTTTTGAGTCTATAAGAATTAACTATGTTAGAGATATGTCTGATTTATATAGTTATCTATGTGCAGGTGTTACTAAGCAGAATATTTAATTAAAGTGAGATCTGATATTTGACTGCGAATTGATGAATGAAATTTTGGAACAGATGCCTTATAATCCAGGATACCAAATTCTGATTTTGGTGACTTTTTGGCAAATTCTCTTCTGCATCTGGAAAGCTGGTTTTTATTACGTCATAGAAGATGCGACTATAAGAATTATGCAGAACATTCTATTTTGGTAACCTTAGTATTCACGTCATTGCGCACGAGACAATACGACGATATCTTGGCAATATTTCTTCGTGGCCAAAAATTCAGAATTTGGCATCCTGGATTATACGGCATTTGTGCTGAATGTTTTTGTTGAACACAAAAACTAACGTTACCATATATTTTATTCAAAATTTAATTCTACCTTTGTGCAAACATATTGAGAAAAGATTATCTGTAACAAGTATACATTAGACAATTTTATACATATTAATAGACAATTTTCTTGTAATTTAAAATTACGTGTAGAGACAAATAATTTTACCGTTCTTATACTAACTTCTTGGAACCTACTTATTTTCTCTTTGTTAATTTTTACAATCATAAATATGTTTAGCATGTTTAAAAGGGTTTAAATGCGAGTTTGTTGACAACGGTTCTTTATCTTTAGTTTTTCCGCTCTTCTAGTTAATTAGATGAAATATTTGCATTTCGTCCCGAATTTTCAGTACACATAGCAGTGAGTATTTTGCAACGGAGAAAATATTGTAATACATATTGAGGGTATTATACTCGGTTGTAAATGTAGATTATTGCATTACACAAACCTAATCTATTGCATGATTTGTCATGACTGTCATATCAATAAAAATGTGCAAGATACCAAAATGTGGTGTTAATTTTATATAAAATAATAACTTGAGCACATTTATTGTTAAATAATTACACTTAAAATATAAGTCTGCTTTGTTAGGTTATTCAAAAATGTAATGGGGGAATATTGTGGTGGAAAAATGCATGAAATGACATGAAATAAATGGAGCATCTTTTAAAATTAAAAGTTCACTTTATGTGTTTCTCTTAAAATGTTGAAGAAGTGTACACATTGAATAAAATATTTTATTTGTAGTTATATTTTTGATTTAATTTGTGTCATATATCATTTTTAAAACTGTATTTAATAAGTTTGGATCTTAAAACCGACATCCTCTGTTATTTTTTAACCAGAATCAATGATGCTCATAATTTCATGGATGATTCGTTTCCAATATTAACTATATTAACTAGAGTTCTGAAGTTTCTAAATTTTGATTTTAGAGCTGGTATGTGCTTTTAACTGATATCTCCAAATAACACAAGCTATGTACAATAGTTGATCATCACTTCAGTTGCTCTAGTTTTTGAGGGAAATTTTGAAACATGAAAATGTCACTTTAGTTTGCATATTATAAAACGGTGAAATGTTTTTAATACAGATTTTGAGATATCAATGAAAACTTTTGAAATAAATGGTACTTGATGTTATAGGAGATATTAAAATATAGTTTGTTACATTATATCGCTGATTTAAAAGTTGTGAATCTATAAATTTTAAAAAATACAACTAACTTCCAGGTGAATGCCATAAATTAGTTTTTAGGTTGTACAATAAAATGTATGTCACTTAAGAATGTTTCACTAAACCTATCGCAATTTCATTTGAATATAAGGTTGAAAAAATTATTTAGTACTTTTTTGTATGAAGTTATCAAAAATGTATTATTAGTATTTACATTTACATTGGTATTGTAATGTTTTTAATGACATAAAATAAGTACGCAAATCTTTATAACTTAAAAAAATGAGTAAATTTAGTAGCTAAAATCAAACAAATTCTCTACAATCTGAGTGTGATAGATGAACTATTTCATACATTTCTTCAAACTTTGTTCATAGTATATAAATTTGTAAGTGTTTAAACACAAAAATGTAATAAATGTAGATAAGCATGTAAATAAAAAGTAACTAAATTAGAAAAAGAAACAGAATTTAATGTAGATGTTTTTAATCTATTTTATAAGTTAACTTTTTAAATTTTAATCTAAAAGTAATTTATAAATCAATTAATATTTCAAAATTAAAATCCTTAAAATTTAAGGAGTTGTATATCCAAAAATATCCTTTTAAAATTAATTTTATATTACGAATTATTTTAAGACTAGCTACAAATTTTGTTCATTTTTAGAAATATCTTTTCATAATATCGTTTTCAATATTACATATTATTATGGTCAAAAATACTACCAAAGCCATTAGATAAATGTAAAAACTGATATTTTCGTAAGAATTCGCGGCTTTAGTATAACAACTCAATTTCAAAATTGAATCAAGTTAAAACTAGTTAAGATTTAATTTTCATTTCTGTGTAATACCACAGGTATCTCGCGCATTTCATAATAAATAGTCTTGGATTAGAAGCAACATTTAGAATTCGAATCAGTTATCTCATGTTTTAAATTTACAGACCTGATAACTCATTAGCGTTTTCCAAGTAGTTTTCTGCTACTACGTTTGACACATTCAAAAGAATTATGCTTCGTTAATATTTAATTAAATATCGTAACATCTCGCAGGAATCTACCTTTAATGCTTAAACTTTGACAAAATGTCACTCGCAGCTGTCTAGACTTTAGGTTTAATAAAGATGAATAGAGTTTTAAAAGTATGAAGGCATGTATTTTTTCTTTTCTGTCTAGAATTTGCGGGAACTTGTCGTAATTCCGAGATGAGAATTTTCACCAATCTCCATGCCGTTAATTAAGAATATCAAATTTGTTAAAATATGATGCACTTTTTATTTCTACATCGTGCTAAAAATAGAATGTTCTTATTAAAAGAGCTATGGCACCTAAAAATAAATTCAAATGACTATTTATAGAGTTTTAAGTTTCTTGACCAAAACATATTTATTTGACACAGTAACATAAATTAAATTTTTCAAACAAACATTGAGTTTAGGATATAATTACCTCGCTGACATCTTTTCAGACCTTTTTGCAAAATGGAATATGCATAATTTAAAAATATTAGAATCAGCTGTAATTTTTCTAGGAAATTATCAACATGGATTTTTGATATTAGGAAATTACCTATTTATTATTTATACACAGTCCAGTCACATTAATGTGACCATCTGTCAAAAGCCAGAATAACCACCTTTCGTAGAGCGGACTGCTGCGAGACGTGCAGGAAGAGAGTCATTTAGGTCCTTGAAGGTGTTCTCTGGGATGTTGAGCCATGCCAACTCTAATGCCGTGGCAGCTGCGCTAGATTACGCGGTTGAGGATCCATGGCGTGAACAACTCGATCGAGATGGTCCCACAGATAGTTGATTGGGTTTAAGTCAGGTGAGTTTGCTGGCCAGGGGAGGACGGTAAACTCATCCTGATGCTCTTCAAACCACGCATGAACACTGGCAGCTGTATGGCACCTCGCATTGTCCTGCTGGAAGATGCCATCATCCTGAGGAAAAACAATGCGCATATAGGGGTGGACATGGTCCGCAAGGACAGATGCGTACTTGTATTGATCCATCGTGCCTTCCACAATGATCAGTGAACCCAGAGAATGCCAGGAAAACATTCCCCAGACCATAATGCTCCCGCCTCTAGCTTGGACCGTTCCGACAATGGTTGCAGGGTGGTTCCTTTCAGAGGTTTCACACCTTATACACCAACGTCCATCTGTCCGATGGAGCATAAAACGCGATTCATCTGAAAACGCAACCTGTCGCCACTCAGTGGACGTCCAGCTGCTGTACTGGCGTGCAAATTCTAGCCTTCGCCGTCGATGAACAGCAGTCACCATAGGTGCACGAACCAGGCGTCTGCTTCGGAGGCCCAGACGCAGCATTGTTCGCTGAATTGTAGTTTGGGAGACACTTTTGGTAGCCCCTTGGTTCATTTTGGTAGTCAGTTGCTCAACGGTAGCCCGTCTATCTGTCCGAACGCATCCCCGCAACCGTCGTTCGCCTCTGTCATCTATGGCCCGTGGTGCACCACATTTGTCACGTCGCTGATTTTGGACAGTCCCATTTTGCCGTGCACGGTACACTTTTACCACGGTGGCACACGAACAGTTCACAAACTCAGCCGTTTCGGAAATGCTTCCACCCTTGGCCCGAAAACCAATGATCGTGCCCTTTTGGACGTCGGATAAATCGCTTCGTTTCTACATTACGCCAACGATTGAAATGTTTTCCGAAGCCCTCACACACCCTTTATATACGCTCAACTGCACTGTGCTGCCACCTGCCTTCTGTGATTGGTTATTTAACTCTGACGTGGAAAGTACGTGGTGGTCACATTAATGTGACTGGACTGTGTATATTTCCTATCATCTATTTATAAATCAATATTGTAGTTATATAGGCTATAATACACATATAGAAAATCATATAAAAATATAAATATTCATAAATATTTATATAATAAATACATTTATGTTTTCACTAAATGTATTTCTTTAAATGCTATAAATTCTGTAAACTTAAAAATAAAATCCTGATGCAGAAATTTTCTAATTAAAGTATGTTGAAAATATCTTGAACTTTATTTAAAAAAATGGTATTGATAAAAACTAAAGATTTTCTCTAATTTGCCAATATTGGACTACATAAATATTTGTAACAAAATTTATGAAAATGTAAATTTTAAATCTTAAGTATTATTTAAACTGTAAAAAATACTGGATTCTTAATACTTAAAAATTTTGGAATCTCTCTGAAAAACTTCTTTCTTCTAATATTCTAAGATAGACTAAAGACAAAACAATTTTCATAATAATAATTATGATGGAAGATTATTTATATTTTGTTAAGTTGTATCATGAATTATTTATATTCTACAAGTATAAATATTTTATATTTCTATTACAGTTTGGAAAACATTTTCTACGAGTGTAATGTTTAATTATTTAATATATTAAATGAAAACGCTTTTAAATTCATATTAAGGTTAAAATTGAATGTAAAGTACTTATAATTCTATTGAATTCCATCATATCAAATGTTACTAATTATAGCTAATAAGAACTTATATATTCATAATATAATATACAACACAAAACTACACATACATACAATTACGTTATTATCATGGTCTATTCTTTTTTTACTACGGATGGGAAATTACATATGTTATTGTTTCGCAAGTAAACTAGATATATCTTTTGAAACTTTGACTTTTGTTTTTGAGAAATGATTTTTAAAAGAGAGTGCAAATGAAAATCTAATCGAAAAAGTAAAAACTTTTAAATAAATAGTGTAACATTTTTAACAATTGTATATTTGTAGATAAATAACAAGCAATTTTTTACAGGAAAAAATTAAAGTAATAATACATTTTGCAAGTATAATTTAACAAATATATTATAATTAAAATCCTTAGAAAACTATTTAAAAGATTAAGTGTATCTTTTTTATTTTAAAAATTGTTACCAATTTTTGTTTTATAATTTTATATATTTAACAAATATCAAAAATGTATTTATATTGAAGTCGACAAAATTTGATAAATATTTTAAATCTAATACAATAATTACATGCTTTCTCATGATTAAGAATAAGAGTGTCATTATCTATATATTGTTACAAGGTTGAAAGCATTATATCTTTATGTTTATAGATTAAAATCATGTATCATTTATAAATGCTCTTTTGATATGCATTCAATTACCTGAACGATGTATTAAGAAATTATGTTTAAATATATCATGGGATTAATTAACACACACACACCATGCTTAAATATATCATTATTATATAAATATATTACTTTAGAAAAATATTCACATAATTTTGTCTAAAAAATGGTTGCAAAATATTAAAAGTTAGTTTTAAAAGAAATTTACTGAAATAAATTTCTTGAAAAATTAATTTTTGTTTTTAAATATCTGTTTTTAAAAATATATTTTTTTAGACGTAAAAATATTTTTAACGTTATTTTTTATGTGAAAAATGCTATACCTAAAATAAGAGCAAAGTTAAAACACCAATTTTTTATAGTTTTAAGCAAAATATAATTATATAAACCTTAAAATATATACATTTTATAGCCTAAATCCTTTACATAACACAATCATACATTAATGCATGAAACTGAATTTTTTCTAACATAGAATATTAACATTTATAATATCATTTGGTACCGAAAATTCAGTACGTTTATAAGCGTATTGAATTAAAATTCGGTACGTTTTTAAAAACTAATTTACAAAAATAGCAATTATATCAATTACTTACAATAACAATATTTTAAAAATGTCATATTATTCAATAAATGACAAAGTAAAATATCTTCTCTACTTGGTACAAGCGTAATATGAACATGTGTGTAACACACTAATTGAACATTTATTTTTATTTTGTATTTAGCACTATTACCTCGCCGGAAAGTTGGATCATTCCTCATTTGACGTCAAAGATAGTGATTAGATACGTTATTCCGCTATACTGGGATAAATTAAATGTATCAGAAATCAATTTCACCTTCAGGAATAGTGGTATATTGGAATGATGGGGGAGTTTTTTTCCTCTTTTTCTAACTCTATCATATGTTATTGGCGAGATGGGATTATAAATTATTTGCAGTCGCAATGAATTGATTTCGAGTAATTTATGGTATTGATTAAAATTGTTGGCATCGCATTTAAGCAATTATTGAGGCATTTTACATGTTTTGGCTCCATTTTACTTTATTTATTAAAATTTAAGACTCAATGAAAAGTAAGCTTGATTAAAATATTTGTAATTAATCACTTTAGCTTTCCTTTTCGATATTTTAAAATAGTTAATGTATAAAATTTTTAAAAAATAGCTAAGCATTTTAAAAAATTTTAATAACTGGTTCAAATACGTGAAAATGTTAATTATTTCTAAGAATGTATATTTTAATTACACTAAAATTATATACTTCAATAAGTAATTACAAATTCCTTATAATATTTATTTATGAAAAACTTAATTCGATATACATAATATTAATTCAAATGAATTTGAAAAATATTAAATATCTTCTAATAAGGTAAAGTTTCGCTAAAATATATTTACCAAAAAACTAAATGGAAAATAAGTTTATTTCATTTCATGGTACTTAATAATCTGTCACAGATATTTAGACTTGAGACAATAACATAATCATTTATATTAATTTTTTAAAAATTGAGGTGAATATCTGAAACTTTGGTAAAATATTTAATAGCAGATAATGAATAATTAAATGAAATTTTATGATTATTACATTACTTTTATTTATAACATTTTAAGTAAGCTTATAATAAATGATTTAGTTAAAATAATTTCTTGAAGTGCTGTGTCAAATGGAATAATATGGTAATTATAAATTTGCTAGATGAATAAATTCATTACTAAATGTAATTAAAAAGCTTCATAATAGCCAAGAAATTTTAAATTGAAATTTTTAAAAAATATATTATATTCTTTTTAAATAAAATATAAAATTAACATATTAAATGAGAGTTCAAATTCTATTCAAATAATTTTTATGGCTAAATAAATTATTTAGATCAATTACTAAACGAAAAGTTTTTAGTTATGATTGTATATTTTATTCGATCAAATGAAATTATCTGCATAAGAAACAAGATTTTTTGTTCACTTAATAATAATAAACAATGCGAGTATTTTTAAGAGAAATGAATCTTTTTAGATGAAATCTGATTGAAAATATTAATATATTGGAATCTTTCACGCGAGAGTTGATTGCTTTGATACCAATCTGGAAAAGTAAGGAATAACGAATTATAGCAGTAAAAATCAAATTAGATTTTCCTCATGTCTACTAGGTCAAATATTTTCTTATTTTTTCTTAAATGGATTTATGTATTTTCCATTTAAATTCTCTCTATTGCAAAAATGTTTTTATTTTCATCTCCTAAGAGACTTTGCCTCTAGCTATATTCGATATTATTTAATTAAATTCTGGGTAACATAAGAACTATATTTTTAATATGAACTAAAATAATTCCACTATAACTATATTTAAATTCGTTGGCATTTTATTTGCAAAAATATTTCAACTTTCTTATAACTGATATCTACCATTTTGATTAGAGTAAAAATTATAAATTAAATCTTTGTAAAAAATTTAGTTTTTTATTTCATGAAATATTAAATCATGAAAATTTTAAGATGATAAAATTTGAAAATTATATTTTCTAAGAAAAAGTGTTTAACTAAAATTATAAAATTTACATTATAGATTATTATCGTAACTATTAATTTGCATTTGTTTAATTTATTTATGCTTTATAAATAAAGTGTAGTGTATGAGAAAAGAAATTATAAAATGACTAAAATATTTGTAATTTGTTGAACATTCAAATAATGGTATATGTTTTAAAATATCAAATATTTTTAGCAATTCTATATTAATATTACAGTTTAAAATATAAAATTGTTTCACATGATCCACTTTTTCTAACATTAATATCTATTTAATTGCATATAAATGATTTTTTCTTATAAATTAAAATTTTGTATACAGAAAAAGTGTATAAAAACTTTCATTTTTGAACATTAAATTAATTTTGCTAACACAAATGCTTTGATACAAAATTTTAAAGCTAATTTAAAAATTTTAAATAAAAATTAAATATGATAAATTAAATATATTCCGCTAAATGAAATACATATTTTAGAAGTTAATATAAAACTAATATATTCAACAATATGTTAAAACATAATATTGATGAGAGAGAGAAAGAGAAATCCATATATATATATATATATATATATATATATATATATATATATATATATATATATATATATATATATATATATATATATATATATATATATATATATATGTATGTATATATATATATATATATATATATATATATATATATATATATATATATATATATATATATATATATATATATATATATATATATATATATATATATATATATATATATATATATATATATATATATATATATATATATATATATATACATAAATTACCTTTATTTTTTATATTTAAAATGTAATTTTTACATTCGATTTATAATAGCTTAAAGTTTTGTGTTTCGTTGATTAAATACATTCTTCTTTTTTAAAGGAAAAACTATTTATTGAAATATTGATGGTAAGCTTTGGAGTTCATCTGTTTTAATCAATAACTCAAAGAAAAATATTTCCTTAATTACACGTCCTTAAGTTATCCTTAAATTGTAGAATTCATTTGATTCCGTAAGGAAGAGCAAAAATTAAATAAAATAACATTAATTGGAAACTGAAATATATGTTAAAAGTACAAAATTTATATTATACTTCCGGTAACTAGAAAATGAAATTTTGATTTATATATATATTTATGCATATATAGTTAAATATTGCAGAAAGAATAAGTGTTGCAGATCTCAATTGAAAATTAAAATCTTGATGATAAGAAAATAAATCATCTATGAGTAGTTAAATTTAAATTTGTTTTGTATGCAGTGTTTTGTTTAAGGGCGTTTTTTAAAATTATGTCTCGGATTCTTGCAAAAAAATAAAATAGTTTAAAATTTGTCGCTTTTTCAAGAATTTTTAAATAAAACATTCATTTTATGGATGGCTAATAATTTGCTTATGAGCTGTTGCTGCAATTCAAAATATTTATTACAAATAATTCAGGATATTTATCCTGAACTTTGATCTTTCCAGGACTATAACTTACAAATATTAGAGACTGGTAAAATGTGTTTTGGTGTGTTAAATATGCGTAGTATTTTTATTATTTTTTTATTGAAAAAATAATAAAAATATTGTTTCTAAATACAAAATCTTTAGAAACAATAATTTGATTATTTTTGTTTGCTTTCCTAATTCCGCTATAGATTCAGATTAATTTATTTGTAGACAAATGTCTACAAAAATGCATTGACAAATGTTTCTAATAGTGATCACAAAAATATGAACAATATATAGTTCCAGTTAGACTCTGTTTTATCCAAATAAACTATTTATCAGTCGTCAACAAAGTATTTAAGTTTTCAGAATAAAGGGAGTTATTCAAATCGGCAAATCTTAAACTAAATCCATTTATTTTATCAAAAAATACTTTTTTTCATTTAGAAAGTTTTGTTAGGAAGCACTTCATACATTACTAATACAATATTCAGATATTATTGGCTTTTAAAACTTTAACTATTACTCTTTTAACCAAATTAACATTTTCAAATATTTCTAGAAATAGTTTTCTTCAATATATAAAGTTATTCAACTCTTAACTTCATAAAAAAGGAGTTTATTATCTTTCTTTTTAAACACATATTTCGCTAGTCATTACTAACTAAGAAAATAAGTTATTTTAGATTGCAAATAATCCAAGTTATCTTCACAGAAACAAACTTTCTTTTTAAAAACATATCTTTTGATTATCCTTGAAGAGGAGAATCTTATCGTTATTTGTTAAGCGAACAAAGAGAAAAATCTTTCGGATAATATCTCTAGAGACCAGCATTCAGAACCGCTTGATGCCAAAATGAGAATGGGGAAAATGAATATGTAATGTAATGAATATTTAACAGTGAACGAATACAGTTACGGTGATGATCTTTTCTGACTTTCAATGGCTTTTAAGTACTAATGACTTATTTATATTTAATAAAAACTTCAGGATAATATTTCCAATTTAATTCTAACATTCTAATAATTTTATGATATTTATTTCAAAGTCTTGATGCAAAATAAATAATAGCTTTAATGCAGGTTTCATCAAAAATTGCATTAATATTCATACTTAGATGTGTTTCTTAAATTATGTCTTCGGAGATGAAATATTAAATTATTTCTCAAGTCTAGTCCTTAAATTAAGATTAATGTTTGGCTTAAGTGAAATGTTCTCAATAAAATTTAACATTTTTAGCTTATATACAACATTAGTCAAGTTAAATTATTGAAATAATTATCAGTATTATAGATTTCACAACTTGGATGTAATAGTTTGTAAACAATTGATATCTGTAAGCGAATTATTTGCTATTTTTCTAAAATAAAATCTAATGAATCATTAATTAATAAGATTTAAATTACTCTTTGGAAGAATATAATTTTTAGATAAAGGAAATTAATAAGATTTATTATTAAAAGATTCAGAGAGACATATTATTCCACTGGTAGCAAAAAGAAATATCAAGACATATTGACAATGAGACTTGCAAAAAAATTTCTAAGAAACTGCAGAAAATTTAAAAAGTTGACTATAAATTATCCAAATATTTCCCTTTTTAATAGTTTGTATTCTCAAGTGATTTTTTGACTTGCAAAATAATTTATGTAACAAGTATATCTTAATAATATGTTACGGAGTTTAATCTACAAAACTATTATTGCAAAAAAATACCTCTTTTTAATATGGACTTTATAGATACATAGATAGCGGTGCAGACGAGCCCCAGACAGTACCTTTAGGTTAACTGGTTTGGAATACTCGCCCATCACCAAGTGCTTGGTAATATTGAACCACGGTCAGGTGACGAGGTCATATCAGAGCTGACTCCCTTCTCTCAACATCCACGCTACGCCAGTGGATGGACTTTGGACGCCACATATTAACGTGGAAACGTCCCAAACCCACGGAGCTCCAGCAACCCAGTGAAGAAGAGTACACCGTGGTCACCCTCCCAACCACTGCCCGCGGCAATTGATGCTTCACTTTGTTGATCTTAATGGGAAGCGGCGTGAAGCTACTGAGCCACTGGAGCTTTTTTATAGATACAGAAGAGAGAAAAAACTGGGCAGCAAAATTAGTTGCAACTGAATCATTTCATCTTCATTTATAAGGACAGATATATATATATATACACACACACACACACACACACACACACACACACACACACACACACACACACTATATATATATATATATATATATATATATATATATATATATATATATATATATATATATATATATATATATATATATATATAAATCCCATGGCGTTGAGGATATTTTTCATATACAATTAACATCTGCTCGAACTATTGAACCTTGAAGACAAAAATTTGAACTAAACCACAGTCGTTTTCATTTTAAAAATACAAGGAACAATATAAAACTGATTTATAATCCTTTTGCCGAAAGACCAATCCTATTTACAGTAAAATTGTGTACAGATTAAATTTTTTTGATTTATACAGAAGTGGTGCTTTTTAATATGTATGATTACTGTTTATTGGTATACTGACCATTCACTTTGAGCTATGGTTTCAGCTGACATCGGATCCTCCTTCTGTCAATAGATTAATATGCTAAATTAGAATGCCTGAGATTTGAAACACATTTTTTTCTTTTGCATTAGACAGTGCATTTTTTCCGGTTCTCCAACCTTTTAATTCTATTAAACTATTATTGCAAGAAAATACCTCTTGTTAATATAGACTTTATAGGTACATAGATCTAATCTAATAACTGAAAATTAATCTGTTAAAATTCGGTGACATTTTGCACACGAAAATTTCTTGTACTAGACGTGAAAACATCACTTTTTTCTGTTTCATCACATTATTAGTTCCGTGAATTATATCAGTAGTCTTGTGAATTATTAAAAAAGAGACATGATTCAGTACTCTTCTTTTCATTTTTCTAACACTACAAATGGCTAAGTTTTCAATCATTTAATGTTTATATTTTGAGAGTGTTTAAAAAGAAATGGAGAGTATTTTCTATTTTTTCCATTTTTGTGCCCGATTTTGTTAAACTCAAATGTAAAATCTAAGTAAGGATAACTCTAAAATGCGTAAGGTACTGATTATTAATGATCTCAGATAAAATAATTTTTGCTTCTATTTAATCTACGATTTAACAACTTTTATGTTTATATCAGTAATTTATTATTTTTATACTGTAAAGGGCATGACAAATTATTTTTTGAACAAATCAACTTTTACTTGAGTTACAATAGTGCAACACGATTGTAGTTTCGAGACTTAATGCAAAATAGCTACATAAATACATGCATGGAAAATAGATACATACACAATATGAGTATGACATAATTCTAAAAAATACAATATGTCGGCTATAAAATTGCTTAACTCAGAAGATATGCAATTTATTTATTAATATATATTGCATGCATACATTGGAGGGAAAGGAATTCATTACATTTAAAAAAATATTTAGAGCTTTTGTTAAATCCCTAATAGTAATTACAGCTTCATTTCATCAAAAACAGCTTAACAAACATTAAATGCTGTGTTCAACAGTTTTTATGACTTCAGCAGTTCACCATAGTTCACGGCTCATAAATATTGGGATTTTTTAACTGCTGTTCAAAGCATCACTATACTAAACATGCACCAAAGATAATTTCTTAGCATGACACTAGATTACTTCCCTTTACTTCATGTTAGGCACTGCCAAATTTATGTGTCTAAAATTTTAAAGTCTGTTCTTCTTTATCACAATTTCAAAACGGCTTCCATCCACAAATTGTACGAAAACATTTGTTACTTCTCCAGAATCTAGTCGAGGCAATTCAGAGTAGCATTCTGGTGCAACAAACAACAACTTCTTCAGATCATTCATCCCTCAATAAATGTAGTCATTTATTGTATAATGAACTCTAAAATACATCAGCTGCTGATGAATTAAATCAATTTCTCATAAATATGGCAGTAGCACTTTTTCTAGTCACAACTATCCCGAAATTCTCTTTTGTTACATGTTATGTAAATGTGTCAGCTGTGCTCATAACATGCAATTCTTATCAACATAATTTTTTCATTCAACTCTGCAAAAAAGCTGAATTTTCAATAAGCTGACGATTATATTGTACATTTTCTTCTGAAAACAAATGTTACTTTTCCTACTTTTTTCCATCATGATTTCACACGTTTGATACAGCAATATACGCTCTGTATAAAAATAACAGAATTACAAAAATAATGAATAAGTAAATTTAAAATATTGTTAATAGTTATACTTCAATTGATTTATATTAATCTTATTAAATTTTTAATGTATAGACATTTAAAATTTAATATACTAAGGTATAGTTAAATTTTAAATGTATCAAACTTGTAAATTTAAATAAAACAATTTTAAAGCAAAACATATTTAAATGCAGACCATGATGGCTATACAAACGTAAATTGAATACTGTGTACTTGTAAGAGAATTTCAAAAATAAAATGATTTCCCAACTAAATAAAAAATCACATTTTTAATATAGATCAATTTATCTTAAACAAAGAAGCCGTTAAAGTTATCTGTATTATATTTTTAAATTAATACATGTTCATTTATTATGTTAAACTTCACACCGATTATAATATTATTTAACACATTTGCCTTCATAAGGATTACATTTCCTTAAATAAATTAAAAGAATTAAAAAGTATCAAGTAATGTTTTGCATCGAAATAAGGCTGTTTTTATTTTACAATCATTCAGATAAGTATGATAATATTCAAAGCAGTAATATTCCTTAGGATAAAAAAATATATCTATAAATCCTTAGATCTAATAAATCATATAATGATTTATAAATGAAATTAGAGTTAAATTAAGCATTTTAATTAACTTAATCAAAAACAAATTGGCTCTATTTTAAGCAATTTTACACGAATTTAAGTTTCATTTCTTTATTTTAAATGATTAACAATATTTGAAAAATTCCATTTAATTTTCAGAGAAATTCCATCAATTAGAACAAAGTAATTAAAATAGTTCAAGCAATTCATTATATATCAAACAACAGAAATGTTAATTAATCACTTATTCAATTAATTTCGTCATGGATGTAACTTTTAGAGTATGATAGTTCAACATTGTTAATTAAAATATGGCGATTATTAAAAAAAATATGTCCGTTGTTGCACTTTAAGCACTTCTCATTTCAGCTTTGCCATTACTTTCTTTTTCTGATGAGAAACACCTGCAAATCGAACAGGTGTTCCCATGTTCGTTATCAAGCCACATTGTGCTGATGATGCACAACTAAATATTTTCGCAAGCATGAATTGACGCGCTTATCGAATCGTTTATTTTCTAGTTTTTTTTTTTTCAGTCTTCGCAAATTCAGGGAAGAAAATGTTTTCCGAAAGATTTTCTGCCTGGATTTATTCTAGAATATTTTTTTTTACTTTTCTTCCCCACTTCACACATGAAGCTAATTAAAAATCAATTAAATTAAGTATGAGAATAATCTTTGCTGAAACCCTTACGAACTTGTCGCAAATAATTGCCTTAACTCTATCGCAGTGAAAGGAAAAATAATTAAAATGGTGTTAATGTCTTTGAAAATCTTCGTATATTAGAGGGAAACTATGAAGGGGTGGAAAAATATTTAAAAAATGTAATATCATATTTCTTTAAAGTAGAATATACTTTTCTCTTTTGAAATATTTTGATAAATTTTCTAACTTTCACTGCCATTAGTATTTTATTTTTGTTTCGTTACTTTAAATATTGTATTTAAGTGAGAGAGAAAATAGTTTAACTGTTTGTGCAAAGTTTTACAACCATGCTAACATAAATAACCGTATTTTTTATTTGTTGTTGTTGTTTACTAATGACACTTGGACAAGCCAAGCTCGCTATGCTATGTGAATTAAGTCAATTGGGAGCGTCTTTCGTTTTAATCAGAGCACCATGAAGGTGAAAGTACGACTTTTGCTCTACACACATTCCATAGGTACCCGTTTATAGGGTAGGCAACCAATCACACCTCATTCATACAAGGAAAGGACAAAGACAGGATAGATAGAGAGAGAAAGTACATCCATGCCCTAACCGGGATTCGAACCCAGGACCTCTTTATCCGCAGTCAGGCACGCTGATCACTAGACAAGTTGGTCAACGTATTTTTTATTTAAGTATATTAACAAATCACCATTACATAATATAATAAATTGATAAATTTAAAAATTTAATTAATTTCTTTTAATAAGATAAATAATGATTGTAATAATTGGGAAACAATTTTTGTGTGATAGTTTTTTATTTAAGTTGGAATGACTTAAAAATGCACAAGGACAGGAATATATAATTTTACAAATAGCTTATAAATCAAAATTTGCCTGGCAAAGTGGGGCTGACAAGTTATTTTTCCTAGTTTCAAATCAACTGTACTCTATTTTATTTCCCACTTCGGATACTGTTTATGTTTGATTGTTACTTTAAATTTTAAATCCCGATCATTTTTATTTCTAATGTCTTGAAACTAATTATATAGTGACACCCTAGTTTTATTAAAACCTAATTTTAAAGATATATATTATGAAGCTGCATACTATTATATTTTGGATACAGATATTTTTTGCCACCTTTTTTTTACTAATTTTAAATATGTTATGTAGAATTTCATTGAGTTTGTTGCATAAATCCACAATAATTTACTTGCTTTTTATATAATCTTAAATAACAAGTTTTGTATTTCGCAGATAGAAAGTAATAAAAAGAATGTTGCTCTTATAAAAGCATATACTATTTTTTATGTATTTGAATGATTTATGTATCATGACTAAGCCCGCTTTTTAACCAGCTTATTTTTACCAGAATAAACGATTTACACCAGATTCCAAGTATCTCAAATACATCAAGATGGATAAAGATTCATCTCTAAATAATTGACTGAAGACAAGAACGTTAAGTAATCATCTATAAGTTTTTCCTTCGTCACAATCGCTTTGTGGTAAAATACTTAGTTCTTAAGGATGTGCATCTTAAGGAAGAATCTTGTTGCATATGGTTACGTCGGAAAAAATCAATCCAAAATACAAAACAACTCAAGTATCACAGAAGAACAAATATAATAGACATGAAGTGTTAACCAGGACAAGCATTTAAAGTAACGACCAGAAAAAAACAACAACATGAGAATATAAATAAAAACTTTAAAAAAAACATAAAAAGGAAAAGAAAACAAAAGGTGCAATCGTCAAAAAGAGCTCATGGGTAGGCAGAGCAGAATTCAAGCTGATTACGAGCAACTGTCTAAGTTTGAATGAGGCAGGTTGCGCAAATCGGAGAATATTTCCTCATATGGGTCGAAGCAATGTGGCAATTAGAAGATGCTGGCAAGAAGGATGAACACTGGTAGATTTCACCGTCATTCCGTCACGCAACAGATTGAAGGAGACAGTAATTGTCAAATCAGCAGTCACAGCATCCAATGTTTCGCTATTTACAATCATACGTGCTACACGCACATTAATTTCCAGTATAATCCCTCATAAATGGCTGATAGAGCAAAATACTAACAGTGACATTCACGCATGCCCACTGTCGAACAAGATGACCGAAGTGTTTGTCTATAATCATACTCAACAGGGTTGAAGAGCAAGTTAAAACGATGCTGACTAGAGATACTTAGTCTTTAGTGATGCATCCCGCTTCCAAATATGTTCCAAAGTCCATCGAAATGTTATGAATTCTGTAATAAATCCATAAGCTAGATTCTGCAAAGCAACATGCCGATCTTTGCACGGTATCCTCAGTCTGGATTATAATTCGGATTGCCATTTTCTCTTGGTTGCCCTTAGAAGCACATTTACATTATAATGATTCATCAACGGCATTCTGAGGCATGTTCAGCTACCTTTCTTTTTCCAGTACCCTGGCCTAATTTTTCAGCAAGATAATTCTAAATAACATACATCACGTGTTAGTAATGAGCGATCTTACAGTTTAAGCACTTCTTTGATCATTGAGCTTTCCAGATCTACCATGTATTTGATATGATGGGTAGGCGATTGCATTTATCAGGAATGTTTATTACCTAGTTCGACAATTCGAGGAAATTTGGCAAGAAATTATAAAGATTATACAGAAAATTCATCAGTCTATGTCACGCCGTGTGGCAGCTTGCATCCAGGCTAGAGGTGGGTCAACACTTCATTGAGCTTTTTAATTTGTAACTACATAACTCTGAAATAAAGCATTCAATTGTTATAGAATTTTTATCATTTGATATTCGGTACATAATTTTATTAACCACAATTTATTTTTCCCCATCGAACAATACTTTCTTGTTTAGTAAAATTTTTTGTTATATAGTATATTTCTATTGGAGAAGGATATGATTAATTGTTGGAAAACAAAAAAAAGGAATTTAATGTATCAATGAAGGATATCAAAACAAGTCAAAAGGTAACCGAAGATTGTATCTGGAAGTCTCCTCATTTTCCAAAATTTAGAAACATTAAAATTTCTATCGAAAACTCTCCTGTCATGATATTGATTTCTGTCCATTGGCTTGCCATTAAAACCCATATGATTAACAAAGCAATCTGGTCTAATAAAAATCATCCACTAACTGCCTTTTTCTTAATACATCAAGTATTTCTGAATTTTTTTTCGGAATTCATTACCCTTTCATTTAATGTGACATTCCATTTTAATATTCTCATGCGTTAAAATTTGGGCAATATCAACAACCATGGGCCACTTATTGATGGCAAAGTGAACTGAGTATTCACTGCTTCTCAAGGTCGTTGTTAGACCAGAACGCGTCCCTGTACTTAGCTGTGAGTTGGGCTCTACAAGATAGGTAGAAGCTACCGGGTGGGGTCTTCGTGGTTTTGAAGCTGGGACCAAGCAGAAGACACACGATACTTAGCCTGCTACTCCAGAGGTATCATTTCACTTGGAGGACATTGCGACCACACCTACCTTTAACGTGCCCCAGCCGCCATTTGCGAACACGGTGGGTTTTCGGGCAGACGGGATTCGAATTCACTACCTTCCGATAAAGAGAACGACGTCCTAGCCAACCAGGACACCACAGCTATTCTCATGGCTTTGGTAGCATAGTGGTAAGGGCGTCGCCATGCGAGGTTATATTGTTCATCTTTTGGAAGTTTGATTGAAAGAATCAACCAAACTTCCAAAAGATGAAGAATATCACCTCGCATAGTCCCAAGCATCCATAAAACACAACCTTAATTCTCAAAAATTAGCCTCATGGCAAACCGCATGGACAATAGCACACCAGGGAAGAACAACTAACAAAATAATTCCAAAAGTCTCCGAGCCACACCTACTGGATCACCCGTATGTAAATTATTTCGTAACAGATCATAGTCCATTCTCAACTTTGAAAAAATAAATAGAACATCTTCATCTCTCTGTCTCTGTGGCAAAGAAGGCAATCCTTTCCACTACATTACAGAATGCAGCTACACCGCACAGCATCGTCTCAAATGCTCTAAAAAACTTAACTACACCGATTTTCTTCGATTCTGTCTTCGTTCAGCTCCCCACAAGAAAAAATTAACACTAATCGCTAAGCTTCTCACAGAAAAAGATCTCTCGATCTGTGCAAGGACAGGAATCCTCCTTCTATCTGCTCGCCAGACGATTCATCAGACTCAGACTTTTAACCTTCTAAGTTTAAGCAAACTTGGACTTTTAGTTAGAGACTTCAAAATTGAAATGACTGTTTTTTTCCCTACCAATCACAGAATCAAGGAATTTGCAGCCACACAATAGTTTCATTCTTCATTTGTATGTAACTTTTCATTGTCTCATTTACTTATACTTTTTAAAAAACTTCCTATCTTTAAATTTTTTTTTAATTTAAATCATTCATCCTTATGTTGCTATCCCTGCCTGATATAGAACTGTAATGTTTTGGATACTGCAAGACCCAATATAAGGCCTTAAGGCACCACCATTGTAAATCCTTCATTTTCAACAGCATGCTGAGTGACGGCATAGTTTGAGGACAACCTTTTAACCCAGGAATGTGCTGCTGCTCACGATGGTGATAAGTGGACTAAACCCGATAACCGATTGGTACAGAACGGGGTTCACTCCCATCTCTTATGTATGTATGTTCGAAAAAACGGGATTCGATTCTCAATGCCGCCAAGGGCTCACCGAGTACAAGAGATATATGAGCTGGTTAAATATGTGGAATGGAAAGTCCTGTGGTAGTGGTAGGTAGTTGAGCAGTTATCATGGGTATAATAGTCTGGAGAATACTTCCTTCCCCTTCAAATCATTGTCAAAATTGAGGGAGTAGATCTTTTGGTGGTCCCATCTATAGGAGGCGTTTAGAGAAAAACCGTACTTTCATCATGTTGCTCTGGTTAAACGAAAGAAGCACTTGAATAATTAGCATAGCCAATGGCACAGTAAGCTTGACTTGCCCAAGTGTCAACAGTAACAACTGTTTCTCAATCCATGTTCACACGTCATAAACCTTTTTTAATTGTCAACTTTGCTGCTAAACGTGATGATATCTTCTTCATTAAGAGCCATATCCAAAAAATCTTTTAAGTGAATGGTTGAAAGTTTAAATTATTTAATGTTCTCACGAATTTGCACAATTTTACAAGACTATTATATAGATGAAATTTGATCTATTAAACATTATTAAATATTTTTATATTTCACATCTCTATCAGTATCCATATGTTAGATTTTTTTGCATCTGAAATATAAAATTAAAATGTGTAACAACCTAATAAATTGCTCTTTTCAAAATAAAATCATGCATACCATGAATATAGATACCCATTTTAGTGGGACTTAAAATGGATACCTACTCAGAATAAACAAACGTCCATGGTAAATCTTAAGTCGACTAATATATATATATTTTTCAAGCATTGTTCATTTATTGAAGTGAAGAAGTTTTTACGAAAATGTTCTAACGAATTTGCACAATTTTGCAAGACTATTATATGGATGAAATTTGATCTATTAAACATTATTAAGTAACATTTCATATATTAAATTTGATATCTAAATACTTAAATATTCTAGCTAAGCATATTTACGGTAGTATGAAATTTATATTTTGAAAAAAGTAAGTTAAACTAATTTCAGACAATAAAATTTTATTTCATTTGTTTATTTATAAATTACCTGTATATATTGAAAACTAGAAATATATATTACTTTTATAAAAGAAAAGTTCTATATCAATTTTGTAAACTTGTTTTGATGAAAATGTCATTTTAATTTTAATTGAGGCTTAGATATTTATTTTTTACAAAATATTTCATTCAATTTTTAAAATTAAGATGTCATATTATTAAAAATAGTAATAAAATTTGAGGAAGATTATAGTCCAAATCTTATGATTTATCTATTTACAATTTGTAACGATAAAATAATAGCAGTGCGATAAATTGTAACAGCTTTTTTTTTTTTGAAACTTAAATAACAAAAGAATATGTACAAACTTTTTAAAATATTTTTATAAATATTGCTATTATTAATTTAGAATTTCATCAACTAATGAGTTTTTTTTTTAAATTTAACTTGTCTTTTTGATTTAAACTAATCATCAAGGGGATGTTTTGTATTGACTTTTTCGTTTTGCTTTTTTCTGCTGTTCTATTGTCCATATATTTAAAGCTTGAAACAATGGAAAACGACCACTCAAACCGATGCTTTGCTCCTTATTTAAGAAATTGTTATAATAACCTAATGAACTTCGACATTATTCTCAGACATTCAATGGGGATCTTCGCCTTGTTTGCTGCCGCTCGAAGAATGTGATTTGAAGACAGGCACCAAATTCGTCGATAAATCGAATTGACAACGCCGTCATAATATGATGTGACGTGGATGAAACGTTATCTGACGTCATGGATATTTTAAACCAATAAGAATCTTGATAAAGTGGCGTACTCAGGATATCAACTGTAACGAAGGAGACAACCACTTTATGGCTAAAAAGCATTTAATAACTCAAAAATTGGGAATGAAGCATCAAATTTCTTTTTTCTTACATTCAGTTATTGAAAATAGATTTATTATTGATGCTGATTAAAAATAATCATTAACGGAGATTTCATTCAAGATTTGTATTCAATGTATTTTTACCAAATTGAAATATTTTAACACACATTAACTAACTAGAATAAACTAACAGGATGCATCTTGTAAAGAAACTTATATTTCACTAATTACATTTGCATATTCATTTCTTTTCTTAAAAAATAATGTAGATATAGTAATGGGAATTTATAATTTTTTATTATTAAATATGCCATTTTATATATAACGCTTCATCGAAAAAATAATAAAAACTATGTGTCATTTTATTTTCTTAATTGACTTATGAATTAATATATATGTGTGCATATACATATCATAATATAAGCAAGACTATATGTCAAAAAAATGTTCTCATTCAAAATATTTTTTTTCTGTAATATATAAAAACAGGAGTGAATTTACTGAAGATACAAAACCTTCTATCAATCTTCATTTAAAGGATAAAATGCATGCAAATACCAACTGTTAAATATTTATTCCTTTCTCAAGGAACCAATGTTTGTAATTCAACTGTAAATGTTTTCTTCTACTCCATAGAAGTTAATAATGCATTCATACCATACCCTGAAGAGTGCCTTCAGAAATTTCCATTTTGGGTGCAGTATTATCTTGTTTTATTCTCATGCAAACAAATGAATGCTCATAGTTGTTATTCTACAAATATAGCTTTTCAGAATGTTGCGCATTCCTGGAACTAATACTGTTGAAAAAGCAATACATGTACTCAAATATTTTGAGAGGAGTTTCTTATTTTATTTTGCATATGTGACGCCCTTAAAACAGAAGTTACGAAACAGTATCGCAACTTGAGAAATGAATAACTGTTTCTAGACTTATGGATATGAAACGCGCTGATTTTAGAAACAATAGTTATCATAGTGGAATTAAAATTACTTTTCAGACATTAATTTCTATAGCATCATAGATTAAGTTTTTATTGAAATCTTGAATTAAATTAAGAATAATTAAGGCATTTTTACATTGCAAAACGGGAATTTAGAAACAGTATCGCATGAGAAATAAATAACTATTTCTAGAATTATGGATATAAAACTGGCTGATTGATTTTAGAAACCAAACTGATCACAGGAATATTAAAATTATTTTTAGACATTAATTTCAATAGCATCATAAATTAAGTTTTTATTGAAATCTTAAATTAATTTAAAAATATTTAAGACATATTTTACGAAAATAAAATTAACGAACGGCACCTGAGCATGTTAATTGATTTCAGAGAGAAATTTAATTCATGGAAGAGAAAATTTAATTCCTGGAACAAAATTAATTTTATTTACATATTTTAATTAATGGGAAATAATTCGATGTTAATTCAGGAGGAGTTTAGGAATTTTTGGTGCACAACGTCTTTGGTCTTACAAAATAATGACGATTTCTTTGGAAAGAAAACAAAATATAAATTACAAAATGGTTATTTATTGCTTAATATAGATCCTATGTAAACGAACAATTTTCTTTTATTAACATCATTAAATTTTTTACACTTAAAATGTATACATTTTTAAATGTTTTAAGGATGCTGTCTTTTACTTTTTTATTAAATATAATTTTAAAATATATAATTTTTAATTAAAAACTGCTTTAAATAGTCTAAAAATTATGAAAAAACTTTGTAAAATAAAGTATAATAAAATAATAAACTAGGAAAATTTTCTCGTTTTTCTTAGTGGGCCATAGAATCAAGTAGTTAATAGATATGATAGATATTTTTCATTTATTATATATATATATATATATATATATATATATATATATATATATATATATATATAAATATATATATATATATAAATATATATATATATATATATATATATATATATATATATATATATTTATATATATATATATATATATATATATATATATATATATATATATTTATATTTATATATATATATATATATATATATATATATATATATATATATATATATATATATATATATATGAGTGTGCGTATACATTAATTTATTTCCTTATAGCTTTACAACTTTATTTTGTAAAAACGAATTTTATCATATGTTTGTATTTTTAGATGAAAAAGTTAAATTAAGTAATATGCATAGAAAGAATTTTGATAACCATTAATTTAATAAAAATTCAAAATTTATAATAATAATTGTTTCCGCGGAGCACAATTTTCAATGCATAGCATTTTATGCTTGTATATTCTAATCATGTAAAATTATGTAGATAATAACTCCATGAACCGAACATTAGAATCAAAGCAAATTCATTTGTAACGCGTGTTATATAATTTCATCAAACTGTTATCAACATTTCACACCAGATTTAATTGAATGTAGCTTGCAGTAGTACTTCCCAGTAACGTATCACACTTTAGCAATGAACGGAACACAATTCCATCAAATCAAGTTAGTACTAGAGTAACACCAGTTTTGGCGAGCAATTTTGAAGATTAAATCATTCCTTAGCAGTTCCTGTGGGAAAATATAACAAAGGAACAAGGCATAAGCAGCGAATTTGAAGCAATAATTTATTAGGCATTTATTGGTTTGATTGGATGAAATTATTTGTTTATATTGGTGACTGTTTTTCCATTTTTAAAATTACCATGAGATTTCATCATATTGAATGATTTAAATTTTTACTAAAAATGTTTAAAATTATGTAGAAGTATGCATATATATAAGGATATTTTTGGTGTCCAAGTTAATCATAAGAAATTTGATGGATCATTATTATCTTTAATGATATTATTGGTTAATCATAAGAAATTTAATGGATTTTCATTATCTTTAATGATATTATTCGTGACTGTTTTTCCATTTTTAAAATTACAATGAGATTTCATCATATTGAATGATTTAAATTTTTACTAAAAATGTTTAAAATTATGTAGAAGTACGCATATATTTAAGGATATTTTTGGTGTCCAAGTTAATCATAAGAAATTTAATGGATCATCATTATCTTTAATGATAGATTATTGGCGAGTAATTCAATTTAAATTTATTAAAAATCATTTTATATAAATTACTATTTATAAACATTTATATAAATACTAACAGATTTGCAAAACTTCTCAAATTAGTTTGAACATTTGATTTTCAAATAATTTACAAATATAATGGTATTCTTTAAATTTTCTTTGTTACGTCCATTAAGTGGCATGAAATATATTTGATCGACATTCCATAATAGTTATATTTTTAAGCAAAATTTTCTCTTTTTCATAGAAGTCGATATAATTTTTTTTCCATTCAAAATAAAATTTTGAATTAACAATATTAGGATGAATATAAAATAGCGATATTTACTCACTGAAAATACTTCAGCAAATGTTTTACAAAATATAATATTTAAAATATTGTTTTCGTTATTCTAAAAGTGTAGTTATATCAAAATAGCTTTTTATTTGTTATATTCAGAATTTTGTTTTAATAGCATAATGATATTGTAATTAAAAGAAACTGATTAAATCTTAATATCAAAGTAATATCAAAAAGGATTTTTAAAAATATCTTTTAGAAAAGATAATATTGATTAGTTTTTATATGCTAAAAATCATTTTTACGTAAATTATTTTAAAAATAATTTATTTAAAAGCATTATTTTGTTCCAAGATAAGATTTTAATGTTTAGAAAGAGAGATTGCTGACAAGGAACCATTTTGTAAATTAATTTATCATTAATTATATTTGACGATAAATTCATTTTGTTTCACTTGGTAATGTTATTAAACATCTGTAAGAAATTAATGGTACTTTTCCATTCATTTCTTCCAAAAATGGCCATAATGAGAAAAAAAATCGTAAATTTGTACATAATGTATAGTTTAAAATGGTTTATGTTTTTAAAATACACTAAAAATAATACAAACATTTTAGATTTCCATTTTAAAAATTAATTAATTTTTACTTATTGACAAAACTTATTTAAAGGCTAATCTTTATTTTTGACTGGAAACTGCCTAGCAATCACATCGGTAATCAATTGCGTAAGTATAATGTAATAAGACCTTTTTACAATGAAACAAAATTAATTGCTGTATTTGTCTGTTTTTTGACCTTGGGGATTGTGACCGTAATGCTGCTTTTTACCAACAAAATTATCACCAAGCTATCTTTTGCAACAACTAGCTTTAGCTTTGTTCAGCATTTAGCTTGTTTACTATTGTTTATAAATTTTTAGTCAAATTTTAAACAAAAATAATTTGATTTAGTGTATGTTAGATTAAAACTAAAATTTTTAGCCAGTAAAATATTTTTATCTACATTATATTATTGTCACTTTTCCTTTAGAAACATACTATTTCTTTAGGATTATAAGCTATAATATGATGGAAAAGTATAAATTGTGAATTAATTATAATTCACTGATAAAAGGATTGCGATAAATCTAGACTCTTTTGAGATTATTAAGAAAAGTTTTTTAGAAGATAATTAAAACATTCTGAAAAGTAATTTTAATATGACGTGTATTTTATACAAAACTCTTCTGAAATGCATTTCTATTTTTGTGTTAATATATGCTTGATACTGTGATATCTAAAAACATTATCTTATGAAAAATTCAAAGAAAACGAATCCTTTAAAGCAAAACAAAGAACATAAAGCTGAAATGCAAAATTTGAAGAAATATTTTTGTAAAAATACTTTTTTCAAATAATACTTTCTTTAATTTACCCATTCTTGCTTACTCCGAGAAATTCATTCGATTAACAAAATTCATTTGATAAAAGTATTTATGTTCAATTATTAAATTAATGATTATTTTTTGCTGTCAAATTTCTTTGTATTTTTTTGTTTAGTAAAAATATAATTATGCATTTATATTTATTAAATATTACAAATTTTAATAAATAGAGACCTAAGAAATGCATACTAAAAAGTTTCAAATCAACATATAAAATCTATTCCTGTCATGTCTAAATTTTCTTATTAATTGAATATAAAATTTTTAAAACAGAATAGTTATACCAAAGTATTTGTGATATTGATAAGTATTACATCAAATATAATAAATGTGTACATAAAGTATTATACATATGACAGATATGTTTGACGCATGACAGGAATATATAAAATATATTTTTGTCATGCGTCAGATTTTCGTAATACTTGTATACATGATTTTGGGAAAATAATAATTATACCGAAATATATTCGTGATGTAGATTAATATTACTTAAGATTGATAAGTATGATGCATGACAGGAATATATAAAATATATTCCTGCCATGAGTCAAATTTTCGTAATGCGTGTATATAAGATATTGGAAAAGAATAATTATATCGAAATATATTCGTGATATAGATTGATATTACATAAGATAGATAAGTATGATGCATGACAGGAATATATAAAATATATTTCTGTCATGAATCAGAATTTCGTAATACGTGTATATAAGATTTTGGAAAAAGAATAATTTTACCGAAATATATTCGTGATATATATTAATATTACATAAGATAAATAAGTATGATGCATGACAGGAATATATAAAATATATTCCTGCCATGAGTCAGATTTTAGTAATGCGTGTGTATAAGGTTTTTGATAAAGAACAATTATACTGAAATATATTCGTGATATAGATTAATATTACATAAGATAGATAAGTATGATGCATGACAGGAATATATAAAATATATTCATGTCATGCATCAGAATTTTGTAATACGTGTATATAGGGTTTTGAAAGAAATGATAATTATAGCAAAATATATTCATGATATAGATTAATATTACATAAGATAGGTAAGTATGATGCATGACAGGAATATATAAAATATATTCCTGCCATGAGTCAGATTTTCGTAATGCGTGTATATAAGATTTTGGAAAAGAATAATTATGCCGAAATACATTCGTGATATTGATTAATATTACATAAGATAGATAAGTATGATGCATGACAGGAATATATAAAATATATTCCTGTCATGCATCAGATTTTCGTAATACGTGTATATAGGATTTTGAAAAAAAGAACAATTATGGCAAAACATTCGTGATATAGATAAGTATTACATTTTTGTGTTAGAATAATATAGTAAGATATATGTACCTTGTCCAGGCTACTACAGGTGGGCGAGCCACGACCTCCAGACTAGAGCTTCTTCGATCTGCCTTGAGGTGGAGACGCTCTATTAAAGGATGATTCATGGCTTGTTTGTTCGAAGTTTCCTCCAGAGCCTATCAGTTCGAGTTCCTGGAGTACCACTCCGACAATAAGGAATTCATGATTCTCACAGAAAAGTTTAGTTATCAGTGTTTTATGGTTACCACAGATACGCCTGTGATTTTATCACATTCACTACCAAGAAAACGGACATCTGTTCAAGCGTTAAGAATTATTCTCACGCCTTTTCTTAAAGAGAAGGTGAAGAATGGTAGAAACTTACTGTTTGTTTAATGTTTTCCATATTAGATGTCTCTTTATTTTTCCTTCCTTGAAAAGTTATTATCTTTCTCTTGAAGTTAGGAAAAGTTTTACTTCTAAACTTTCTGTATAGCATCAAAAATTAAACTTCTGTCATAAAAATGTTATCACTTATATCAACGACAAATTAATATTTGTAAATGCTGAAGTGCAAATGTAACATTTCACTGGAAACTTTGATTTTGCAAATCTCTTTGGCACTATCAAAATTGAGTTTTGATGAAATACTTGCTATAATTGTTCGTGAAAATACTCGTAATTATATGAAATAATCTAACTTTTTTACGATAAGTATTTGAGCAAATTTTTTGTTCATTTACATTTAAAGAGTCTGCATAAATGTTTATTTAAATTAAAGGATTTTCTAGCAATAATAATATTTTACCTGCATACTATATAGCAGAATTTCTATAAAAAATAATACTTTTTATTCTAACTATACGCCATCCTAAGAAAATAAATTGAACTATACGGTATAAACGCATATCAACAATAATAAAATTTAATAAAACTAAATTTGTAACAAAGTTGATGTAATCATACAAAAGTAGTTAATATCTATGAAATTACAAAATGTAAAAAAATACATGGAGACAAACAAGATTCTAAACATTAAAGTTAATATTAAACATCAATCGCTGATATCACTACTTTGAATATTTTAATATTTTACTATAAAACTACTTCATTTCATTTAGAGTTTATTGCATGGAAGGTAAAAAAATTATCATTTTTGCATCTTGCCTTAAAAATTACTTTTCCAGTAAAAGCACTTTGATGATAAATTTAAAAAATGTATTTTAAAGTTATTTTCTTAATTTTGAGAAATATAAAATTTATATAGTACAAAAAATGCAATATTTATTTTAAATTTATATAAAAAATTTAAAAATAAGTAACACGTATATTATTCAAGATTTATTCCAAAGTAGTTCAACTTAAGCTATTACCATTTTAAAAATTAGATTTTTTTTAACAATCATTAAAAAAATTTTATTAGAAAATTGAAGTCATACTTTTTCCTATAACGTCATTCCAGTCAAAAAAAATATTAAACTCTATCAGATCTTATACAGAACAAATCGAATTTCAGGTTTCATCAATTTATGAAAAACGAAAAATACCTGTGGATATCAATGTTACCAAAGAGAGTATGAATACCCCGGGAGAAATTTCTACTTGTAATAAAAGCGTTGAAAAACCACGTAAATAATTAAAAAATACCATCCGTTATTCGAACTTTTATAACAGGACGCTTAATAGAAAACGATTGGTGCTGGGAGTGGTACAAGCAGTGTTGAAGTTCTTGTGGAAGCTTGCTCTAGCTCTGATGCATCCCTAAGTTTTCTTTAGGACCCTACGGTGTATTTGGCTCTAGCGTTGGCGATGGTGGCGAGACTTCATTTGAAGCCAAACATTTCGATCGATCAGGATGATTCCTTTCCTTTCTTTGACAATTCCTCTTTTCCATACCTCAGGACCATCCACTACAAAAATACCAGGATTTCGAAAATGGATAACACTAATTTCTTTGAACAAGAAATTGGCGATTCGATTAAGATGGAAAGCTTATACTAAATTTCCCACTTAAAAAAAAAATGTTTTTATTTCCCATTAGAAAATTGAAAACATATGTGAAGATGATTTTAAAATTAATTAAAATTCTACAAAAATACCAGGATTTTGAAAATAGATAACAGTAATTTCTTTGAACGAGAAATTAGCGATTCGATTAACATGAAAAGTTTGAACTAGATTTTTCACTTAAAAAAAATTGATGCTTTTTTATTCCTCATTAGATAATTAAAAACATGTGTAATGATGATTTTAAAGTTAAATAAAATTTAAAAAATCATTTACGACTAAATTAAATAAGAATTCCAGAACATTTTCCATCACATATTGATAGTTTGAACACTTTCTGAAATATTTCAGAAAACTCTCTTTATTACATAATTTTTTTTAATTTAAAGGAAATATGAAATTTTATTATAAGTGTTTGATTGGATTTACGGTTTTCTATGGTGAAGTATATTCGCAATAAAATACAACTTTCTTATTACAATATCATTGTTTTATTAAATAACATAAGTTATGAGATTTTCAATAACAGAAATCAATCATGTAATATTTTTAAACATATTTGGGGTTTATTTCTAAAATATATGAAATATTTTTTGTTACTGAATTACATTACTGCATTAAATGGAAATATGAAGACAATTTTGCATATTAGAATATGTGTGTTAGTATTATAATAGTTTATTTTTCTGTAAATAATGCATATGCATCATTAACAGATAAAATCTAATATTTAGGTGTTATAAAGCCTTTATAACAAAATTATTAGACCCACTTTTTAAAATATATAGGTACAAGAACAATACATTGATATTTAGTAGTTATGTACGTTGTTAAGAAATCAAGAATACAATACAGTATGCAAATCATTTACTTATTTTTATATAATTATGCTTAATTCAGAATTGTTACAATTTGTTTGTATCATTCATTCACAATAATGAAAAAAAATATACCAAAGAAATCCGTTAAAAACTATATCAATTAGAGGGATTAAATCAACCATTATGTGAAGGTCTGTCTGGGTTGTAGGAGAAATAGTAAAAAAAAACACTATTTTGTCAAAATAATCCTCATTAGTTTGTATTTTGATCATATTGAAAACATACTGATGTAAATAACCTAAATTATGCCATGGTAATAATTTATAAATATAAAAATTTAAATCGTCCTTTGCGATTTAACTAAGCAAACAGTGGATGTAGTTTCTTGTATTTTTCGTTTTGCTTTTTCTCCTTTGTATTTCCAACATGTTCAATTTTGGATCCAATACCACTAAAGACTTGAAAATTTGAAAAATAATAAAATAGTTAGAACAACAGATAATGTTCCTCATCTTGAAAACTTCTACAAACGAAACAAATTATAACTAAAAATACTTCTTTATTACTGTTAAAAATCATCATTGAATTTTTTCTCATTTTCGATGACACTCAGGACATTCTATGGTGAACTTCGTCTTGTTTGCTGCCACTCGAAGAATATAATTTGAAGGCAGGCAGTAAATTCGTGGACCAGTTGGATTTACGATTTGATTATTTCTCAATATGATGTGACATAGATGAAACATTATCTGACATCATACATACTTTAAACCAATAAGAATTGCAAAAATATGGATTAATCATGATCTCAATTGAAAGAAAGAAGCAAACACTTTATGATTAATAAATATATCATTAATAAATTATGTTTCTGCACTTTTGTATGTCTTTAGTTTAATACTGGTATGTTTATATTAATGCTCATAATTCTTGCATACTTATTGCCCAGCGGTTTGGTTCTTAAGAGATTAGTACACAATTTATATTGTGCAGTGATGCCTTAAGAATCACTAAAACTGATTATGCACTAAGAAAAAAATACTATATTTTTATGCACTTCATATCTCATTATACTTGGTTTTTCTATGGAAATTAATAATTGTGTTTTCATCTTTTACTAATTATACTTCTTAATAAAAAAAATAAGATGCAGTCACGAGCTTTAAATCTTAAAAGTATAAACAGATATAACGAAGGACTCATATCTATACTATAAAGAAAAAATTAGTAAAAATTATTTTGAGATACTTAAAGTGTTCTTGGGAACTAAATAATTAAATTTACGAATAAATAGATGATCAATGATCCATACTTCCTCAAACGGACTATGTGCCTATTGTCACTCATATTCGAACACTCCTGATTCTAGTGATTAATATAAATATTATTCAACTATTTCATTGGATTTAATGAGTAACAAACAATAGAATAACAAATGATGGGCTAAGCATTTACTGAGCTACGTTTATTTTCTATGTATGGACATATGTCTAAAGCAATATTCTTATAGTGTAATATTTTTGCAAATCTGAGTAAATATTTTATACTACATTTCAATTATTTTATATGTATTTCTATGTTTGTTTGCAATAAAGGTATAAACTGTTTACTAGAAAATATAATTTTTAATGCGCATTATGATGTGCTACAATATTAGATGATATGACAAATACTGCAATTTTTGTATTGGTTATTTAGTAAAATCTACATGATTCTTCGTGCACCTGGGATAAAATCCTTTTGTTTGATCGATGTGTGTATATTATTTAACGTTTCAATCCTCTATGGCTTGCTGTTATTGCAATGCATTCACACATTTTAATGAAATCAGGTAAAACTCATTTTTATTTCACAGAGAAGGCATCAGAATATTAAAATTTATAATATGATATTGCATAAAATGATACATAATTTTTAATTATTAATATACCGAAATTTAAGTTTACATAAGAAATTAACAGTGTTAACAATCAGTTCTTTTCTTCCTTAAAATACAATGATTTATAGAAAATATTATTTCTTACATACAAATGCTAGATTTTTAGCTTTATAAAAAGATATTATCGTGATTTAATCATTATGTTGGAATTTATAAAATTTTATCTGCCATTTAGTAACAAGACAAGCAATAAATAACTGATGTTTCTCATGTATTTTATAAAAATTCTTTTACCTTGGTATTTAATAAAGGACAATTGAATAACAAGTCAAATAATAAAAGTTACAAATACATAGAATATTGAGAAGTATGAGTTCTTAACGTTTAATATATTTTATGCAATGCTTTGTATAGAGATATTCTTATGCAATAACAGATAATAGTGAAAACAAAAAAATAAACTGAATGCTTGTTTTTATTTCCTAAAAATAATAATAGTAATGTAAACGTATTGAGTTTTACTATCATCAAGTTTTCCATTTGAAGCAAATTTTCAGAAAATGCTTTGAAGAATATTAATGTTCCAAGAACTTCAAAAACGCGCACAAAGTATATATATCAAATTGCAGCTTCTTGATGGAAACTTTTTCTTTTATTCTCGTAAAAAAGTGCAGTTTATCTATCAGTTCAATGGATTTTCATTTTACTGATAATATAAGATATATGATAGTTCGGTATTTGTTAAAATGAAAATACTCAGGAATATGAATCCTTTTTACTTGAAGAAATGTGTGTGTATATGTTCTATAATTCTTTTAAAATTTAACTTTCATGTATATATATATATATATATATATATATATATATATATATATATATATATATATATATATATATATATATATATATATATATATATATATATATATATATATATATATATATATATATATATATATATATATATATATATATATATATATATATATATATAAATACCGATTTTCTTGTATTTAATACAATGATTATATGTTAAAAATGTTCCGAATTTTGTTATGCGTTATTAGACTTCGCCACGGATAATTTGATAAAAAACATTCCCCAACTAAAGAATTTACTTTCAAATTTTGAAAAATTCCATTTGTGTTTTAAAAAATGGATAACAGATGACGCTTAAAATTTTCCCATATTAGCTTATATAGTTCAATTATATTTAGTTTGGTCCAATTATGTTCAATGACGATTCCTTCTTGAACGTAATTGGAAATTCGTCAAGAACAGAACAAATTCGAGAGTTCGGAATTCTACAATTCTGAAAATCATTCTTGAAGGAATTTGAATTCAGTTATACTCATTTTGTCTTGTTCTGAGCAGTTTTGTCTTGAAAATATTTATATATCATCATGTTTCAACGAAAACTTTTAACTTACACAGCACAGTTTATACTATAGGCTGTAGAGAAAGCTTCTGAAATAGGAAAGACGATTGTTTTTTCCTATTTCAAAAGCTTTCTCTATAGCATTTAGTTTGAAAGATTGTTTGGCATCGACGAGTCAAATATTCGATTGTGGAAAAAGAATAAGTCGAATTTAGAAAACTGTGACCAACGTAAAATGGCTGATCACCGTCGAAAGCCTCACTAGCCTGATATGGAGGAAGACTTGCATAAATGGATATTGAGTGAAAGAGTAAATGGAAAAGCAGTCTCGGCGATAAGAATTAGAATGAAAGCTCAACTTATGTCACGAGAAATGGATATTGAAAACCTCTCTAGTAGGCCAACATGGTCTTCTAGTAGGCAACAACGGCTTATGAAAAGGGATACTTTAGCTGCACGTAATCACTCGTCGGTAGGTCAAAAACTACCATAAGAATGTGAAAAGAAATCTGATGACTTCATGACATTTTGTAAAAAAGTCATTCAAGAAAACAATTTTACCTAGGATTTGATTTTTAATATGGATGAAGTTAAGTTATCCTTTGATATTCCACTTACAAAGACGGTTGATGTTGAAAAAACAAGCAGCATTCCTGTAAATACCACTGGAAATGAAGGAACCTCATTTACAGTAGTGCTATGCTGTGCCTCAAATGGTTTGAAATTACCGTCGATGGTGATGTTTAAAAGAAAGACGCTTTCGGAAGAAAATTCTTTTAAAGACATGGAAATTGGGGTAAACGAGAAATGCCAGGTGAAGGAAGGAATTATGATGTCATGGTTACACTGAATCTGGTGGAAACGTAAAAATTCGCTTTTTCATTCGAAAGCCTTTTTAATTATGGACTCTATGAAAGCTATTTTAAGTGAAAGTGTTAAACAGGCCTTCAATTCCTCATTTGTGAAAAAAGCTATAATTCCTGGAGGAGTCAAACAAAAATATTACAGCCCTTAGTCCTTGGAATGAATAAATCACTTATATCGAAGGTAAGACAATTATGGTAGCACTGGATGTCCGAAGGGGGAAAATTTCAAAAAGATTGAGAAATTGAAAAGTGCATCACACCAAAATGTCTTCAACTGAGCATGAATTGGTACCTCGGAAGATGCAATAAAAAACGCATTTAGAAAATGTCAATTTTGCAGATTAAAATGAATCTGTTTCCAACAATGAAGATTCTTTATCTAATGACTCAGATAATACATTAAATGAAAATGTTTTATGAGTTTATTTAATTCCGATTCTGATGAATAAAATTTTGATGTTTTTTTTAATATATTAAATAAATTTAGTAATCATTAAAAGTAATATTTTTTTTCTTATTTTAATATGTATTGTTTTATTTGTGCTTATGCGGAACTTAACCTTTGCAAATTTCTATTTCGTCTCACCTCTTGGTGACAGCAGGAAAATAGTAATGATAAATAAATAAAATAAATAATTTCAGAGGTCAGGGTAGTCCTGACATTCCTGATTTTTTTTTTAAAAAATACAGTCTGTAGTCTCTATTTTTCAAAATATAAATCCTGATAATTCTTGTTTTATTTAAAAAAAAAGAAATTTAATTATTACTTGAATTAAAAACTTTATAAATTTAAAAAAATATTATTTTTTATGAATTTGCTTGCTTTGAAAACTTTTGACATAAAAATTAATTTTATTATAATTTTCAGTAGTAAATTTTCTAGTGAATATATTCTATTCTATTTTACCCTCTTTACAAAAATAAAAGAAAAAACAATTTTACTCTCCTCTTTTCCGATTTCTTTCGAACTGGCGCCCATTGGCCACGAATGTATGACGTCACAAAAATTTAGGCTTGGCTTTGCCAATTGATTCCTTTATCTGGTTTCACAAGAGAGGATTCTACTTTTAATAAAATACACTATTTATGATATAGAATTCTTTAATGTTTATTATGAGTTAAGATTTGCTTATCGCGCCATTTTTAACAATTTTAATCGGAGAATTAACAAATGTTTATTGACAGATTTATAATTCTTTCCTTAAAAATTGTATTTTTTTAATTTTAAACATGCCAAGGGAAGAAAAAATTGCTTAGAAAAATGGTAGGAATTGCAACCGGATTAAGACATTGTGCCGAAGTGTCGACGATGCTTACTGTGCGGATTCCACGTGTGACAATGGTGACAAACGCACTAACAAAAATTGAGTGCAATAGGAAAAGAAATATGTATACAACAATGCGTTATTCAAAATAATTCATTTCTTTCATTTAAACATCAATGGAAAAAATATTTTTTTTGATTTTATTTGATTACATTATCAACACTAATGCGTCCGAAAGATGTGAAATAAAATTAAGATATATTTAATTTCAAATTTTATTCATTCTTCTTTCTTTATTTTCATAAGATTTCATTGAAAAAATAAAAGAAAATATTGTTAAACATATATGAAAAAAATTTCTGAACATTTAACTCACGACTTTGGTTTATTTAAAGTAAAAAGAAACTGAGTATAAATTAGAGATAGATTGAGATGAAAGGATATTTTTTTTTAATTTGAAGATATGTTTAAATATAGAAAATCAAATACAAATTTTTCCTATGTCAAATAGATTAATGTGGTTAATATGATGGATTACGTGAAAGGCTATAAAGAAAATTATGTTTTACTATCTTAAACATGAAATATTTTTTGAAATGTTTCTTGAAATATTTTTGAATATTTCTTGAAATATTATGAAATATTTTTTGAAATGTTTCATTTGTTTTAAAATCTAATTTTTCTAATAAATCCATCATCTGTACATATTTTTACTCTTTTAAGCACTCGATAACTTAAAATGATTTATATTTTCTATAGATTGGGAAAACTCATTAACAACTTAGAATAATGCATCTTTTATTGCTACTTCAATGTGCAAAACTTAATTTTTTTAATGATTGGTAAAAAAAAACAATCATTCCTAGTGAATATATACATTTAATGTACTGAAATGTATGTATTCACTAGAATTGAATTTTCCTACACGCGTTTTATAAATTACCAGTTTTTTATGCATTATCCTCTATGCATATTGGAAAAATTTTCATGTTAAACTATTTAAATTTTATCATCAACTCTCTGATTTCATAAAAAATATTCATTTCACATGAGTGTTGTTAGCAGTGCTTTTAGTTATTCTCATGTTTTCCATGCGAAGAAAAATTTCAAAATTATTTTTTAGAATCTTAATTTACAAAATGTAAAACTAGTTTGAAATATTAGTGTAGTACATGTTAAATAAAAGGGACAAAATGTGGCTATTTTATAAACCTTTTTACATACCACTTACTATGAACACAAATACTTTTATTGATACATCTGGGCCACAACAAGGAAAATACGGTTTATCAATTGGTTCTGCTGAATTGACATATCGCATTCCGCATTGCAACCCTCTCCAAGAAATCTGAACATAGTCCTAGCACAAACAGTTGCTTTTCTCCGCCTTCTCGATTGTCCTTTTATTTATGGCAACATCGGAACTTTATGCTGCCGAGAATCTTCCTTTGATTTATTGCGTCATCTTTTACAGAGTGTTCAGCTGCACTTTCGGAAGGGAATATGTTATTCGAAACTTCCGCTTCAGATTCTTTTTATTGTAAGTGGAGAATCGCAGAGGTTTCATTTGTATGTTTTGGGGGGGAAGCGAGAGAAGGCCTTTAAAATTCAATCCCTAGTTGATGAGGAGGAAAAGCACAGGTTGTGTGTGGGAGGGCGGGTAGACGATTGTTGATACCTCCATGAGAATTCTTTTTTCATTCTAGATTTCGTGTGGAATTTATTTCCCATGCTATTGTTAGCAGTTGCTTGACGTTTCAGGAATTCCGATTCGTTTCGTCGTTGATAGCGAAAGTCTGAATTCCAGAGTCACTGAATTTAAAGGAATGGTGTCAAAGAGTGTCGAAACGTAATGATATTTTTCTTTAAGAATACAATAGTTTGTAGGGAGACACTTTAATAATATATTGGATTATTGAAACATATCTCGTTTTCTGAATTAATTTTAATACATTAAAAATGTTAAGTAAATTTTGAAAACTATGCATTCATAAGAAATACGGCGTATATAAATATAAGGCATTATTTTAAACTTTTATTAAAAGTTATAAGAAATATAACAAGGTAGTGTATTGAAATTTTGAGAATAATGTGAATGAGTGGTAATTTGAATAAATAATAGAAAATAGTGTGAGGCAGAACGGTAAATTGAATAAAATATAGAAAATGGTTAATGTTAAAACTTCATTTAAAGTTATAGTATACTTTATCAAAATTGCAGAAAAATCACATAAGGCTATTGTTCAATATGTTGGTGTCATGTTTAATAAAATTGAAATACATTATGCATAGCACAAATAATATATGTTAGCAACTAATAAGTGTCTTAAGAATAGGACTAACCCCTACCTCTCTAATGATTTATTTATTTTTAACAAAAAATCACCAAAAGTTGTTAAAATATTAACATTATTCACTATCGACACAAGATTTATATTTGAATTATATACTTAGCAATAAATGTAGAGAAATGACCTTGAAGGCAAATTAGAATTATTCATAAAAACTATCAACTAATATATAATTCTGTAGGAAACTGTATATAAATAAATAGGAGAAAAACGGATTTATTTTTGATAAAGTGCTTAACATTCGCCTAAAAGAAATATTTAAATGTAGCTGTAAATTTCTCTCCAATAATTCAAAAAAGTTGATAATATCTAACATTCTATCTCTCTCTCTATCTATCTATCTATCTATGTATATATATATATATATATATATATATATATATATATATATATATATATATATATATATATATATATATATATATATATATATATATATATATATATATATATATATATATATATATATATATATATATATATATATATATATATATATATATATATATATATATATATATATATATATATATATATATATATATATATATATATATATATATATATATATATATATATATATATATATATATATATATAATTAATTAATTTATTAATTGAACATTTGAATTGAGAAACAAAAGTTTTAATTTATTCAAAAATATTTTGAAAACAAATAATCTGACAGCCAGCATTGTCATTAGTTCCGTATGACTCAATCTTTCCACCAATCTACCAATCACTCTTTATTGCAATCAGGGTTAAAAATTAAGTTTTATTACGGAGTCATAAGAAAGAGGTGAGATGAAGTTTCTGTTGATCTGTGGACTCATCTCCCCATCTGGTCCTCAATTTCTTCAGGATCAATGATTTGATGAACCTTGTCTGACTTAGTCAGACATTTGGAGAATAAGCCACATCAGCAACATATTTATTAAGAAAGACAAAATCACATGAAAGGTGGAAGAATTTAGAATATGGAGATGATTAGCATTTCAGAGCATTTAGATAGCATCTGACAATTTAAGAACTATTGAAAATAAAAGCTTTGCAGTTCATTTCACATTTAGAAACGTATTGTAAGTTCGGTATTCATTCAACATATCTTGCTATACCTCGAATATGAAGAAAAAAAGTTTACCAATAAGTGCCAGAATTCGATAGAGGCAGAATTCCATCTTTAATTATCGAGAATGTGGATTATTAATCCATGGCATTGCATTTCATAACCAGTGACATACAAGTATGGAATCGATGTGCTGCTGAGGATCTCACTAAAAGTAATGAAGGATTTTATAGCCCTCTCATAACTGACAGCCGAGAGGATGAAAACGGTGTGTTTGCATTATCTTATTTTACAGTACAATGATAAGGAACTGCTAGGATGGTCATCAAATCGATCATTTTGGTTTCTTTTGACAATGCACAGGACAGACAGAGCACTGCTGATGACTGTTTACGAACTACGATGTTCTGAAGAGAGAGTTCGTCACCTAGTGATATTTGATGTAATTTCACCTGCTGTAATTTTAGTATCAGCCATTGAGTGCATGAGTGTCTAGTTTGGATAGATTATTTGAACTGCGATAAGTATATTTCTGACATCTTAAGGCAGGTGGATGTGTTAATGCCTTCGAGACCTGCAAAATGCCATATTTCAATTCCGTGATATGAATACATGTTTTTAGTTGTTTTATATCTTCTTCCATATACAGGAGAGGGCTTTGGATTATTGCTTTAGCTTTGATGGTCTTTGAACTCACGCCAATGGAAAATATCTAGTCATTGATCGCTGAGATATTGGCTTGTCATTTTTATCCAACTGTTACAATTGTCTTAAGTTTAAGCACTTGAACTAGCATGGGATGAATTGACTGCGTCTGTCACTCAGCACAGCTCAAAACTACTCCCAACATCCAGTTGAGAATTTTATTTGCCACAAGCAGTAACTGTTTCTACGAACTTCGCACACCCAAACCAGTTAAAATCTCCGAATTCATTGAAAATCAATTCCTTTTGTCGTGATGACATATTGGTTACATTCAACAAATATCTTTTTTAATTTATTTAACTCATGTTGCTGTAAACTTAATGTCAGAAGTATAATTTAGAATAATAGTACTGTAAGACTGGTAAGTTTAAGACTTTACAGCCAGTTTTATGAAGCATTTCAGGTTCCAAGCTAGTTTAAAATCCTTTTGAACGATAATAAATTAGAATATTTTATTTCACATCGATGCATACTGTATTATGAATTTGCATTATTTTCTTAATAATTTTACTTTAAATAATATTTCTAAAAATTCATGATTTACTAATAATTCTCTTTAAGTTATTTAGTGTCTGTTGCGTCAAATCGAAAATTAGCTCTTTCATAATTTCTAATATTTAAAAAATCAAGTGGGTTTTATATACTTCTTTCGAATTAAATTAATATATATATATATATATATATATATATATATATATATATATATATATATATATATATATATATATATATATATATATACATATATATATATATATATATATATATATATATTATTCATTATGCACTAAAATGTGTTTCTAAAATAATTAAAATATTTGTTATTAATATTTCTGCATGCATTTCACAAGAGGATGAATATTACAAATCTTATTTATAGTATAAGTTTTGTGGTTTTATTACTATATTGGCCACATATTATTTTATAAATATCTTATTATTTTATAAATTTATATCTTTATAATTTAATTAAAAGACTATTATAATTAAATCAAATTATTTAATTATGTAACAGAATAAGAATAATTCCCTTTATTCCCATCGCTTGCATTCAACTTTTCATTCTATAGAATGGAGTCACTACTGACTATTTTCGTGCAATAGGGATTTTCAATAAAATTTTTATATTTATGTGGAGAATTTTTATTAATTCAAAATATATCGGTAACAAAATAAAGGTAAAAATTTTCACATTGTTTAACGAAACACATTAAAATAGCAAACAATTTTCTTTATCTTCTTAAATTTCTCTTAATTAGTAACTAATTATTTAACGTTCGAAAGTTTAAAATATATAATTGTGTGTGGCGAATGAATAATATTTATTTAGTGATGATGCGTAGGAAATTGTTATGTTACTGATATTATTAAGTTTTTTAAAAATTGCAGCAGCGAATACTTGATTATAAAATTTAAATGGGATTAAAAATATCGACAGAAATTTGTTTGAAGTTTCGAAATTTCATAAAATGCATTTTCTAATTTAATCATTATTGACCGAAAAAAGATTCAAGAAATTTTTCATAGAAATAAGATGTTTTCATTTTAGAAATAAGTTTTTTCACATAGATAAGATGTTTCAAATTTAATTTTCAAAATATAATGTGCCCCATTACGTAAAATCAAGTAAATTTTTAATTTAATTAATCTAAAGATTTCTGAAAGGGTAACATAAGTATATATATATATATATATATATATATATATATATATATATATATATATATATATATATATATATATATATATATATATATATATATATATATACATATATATATATATATATATATATATATATATATATATATATATATATATATATATATATATATATATATATATATATATATATATATACACGTATAGCTTTATTTGGTATTGTTTATATTATGAGCAGGTTGCATTGTTGGTGTATAGTATTAATTTATATTTTTTACATTCTTAATTATTTTATTCATTCAAAAAACATTTCTTTAAATTGAAGTTTTATACTATCTTATTAATATTTTTATAAGCTTATCAAATTACTCTCTTAACTAAAGTTTTACCATACTCAAAACTCAATACCATATTTCGTGAAGAAAATGAATTGCAAAAGAAATCTTAGATGCAATCGGTAAGTTAATATTGAAGATCTGTAAGCCAAAGTCTTTGATGAAGGACTTTCCATGAAGATACTTGTCCAGAGAATGAAAGAGATGGTAATCTGGTGGTGCAATGACAGGTGAGTAAGGAGGATTCCACAAAGTCTCCTAATCAAGTAGGTGTATGGTATTCCTGGTCACCTGTGAGACATACGAACATGCGTTATAGACCCAAAACAGTACGCCTTTGGGATTAATCAGTGCTGACTCCTTTTGTTGGAACTCCTGTTGCAAATGTACTGATTGCTCGAGTACAAATCGGTTTGGTATGTTCGTAGCTGCTCATAGTGAACAATTTTACGCCTTGTCATCCATGCAAAAGTCATAATCTTGCGTAGGTTCATAGGGGGTCTTACGCTGTGCTGGACTGTATACTGGGAGACAATCACTGTTTGAAACGCTTGGGAATATTATGCACTAATCACTTATTTTCCCTTATTAGTATTCCAATGAATATGAATGCGTTATAGTGGTAACAAAGCAACTATTATCAGGCTACCACTCATCGTTGCTTACGGACTTTAAACAGCGTGTGAGGAACTCACTTCTCAGCCTATGCGTCTTACATAATATGGTGCAAATGAAGTGTAACCGCTTCACCGGAAACATTAATATTATTTGGCAAGTTCACCACACGTTTGACTACTGTCCTCCCAAACGGCCGCCTACAGAGCTTCGTCATCCAAAACCTGTGGTCGACCACACCGAGCTTCATCACAAAGAGACCTTGATTTGTGAAATTATAGGTCTACCTGACACCCCAAATTATTGTCTGGCACAAAAACATCACCATCAAAACTAAAAGCATATTGACCTTATAAACTTCCTCCTTGGATATCAGAACTTAATAATTGCAGAAGAATAGGAAGATAATGATGACTATGACGGTGGTAGACTTCACCTGGAAGAAGATGAGCTGTAAAATCCGCAAACTCCATCTTTCTCATCTTCTACATTTAAGCATTTTCCTCTCTACCTGTAACATTTTGCCTGTTTTTCATCTCCTTGTATATAGTTCATTATTATTTGTTTGCTATTTTCTCACCATCATTCCAGTGTGCTTACTTGATTACATAATCACAATTATTGTCATCATGTTGTATTGACCTATTTTAATGCATTATGTATAAGTATGCATTATGTATCTAAACATTTTGTATATATAGCTTAGAATTTCATATGTCCTAACTTACTTTGAGCCGATACACCCAACTTATATTCATACTAAATGCATTAATTATTCATTAATCATTTTACATCATTAATTTGCATAAGCGCAGGTATATGTATTCAATTCTGATTTATCATTTTCAATTCCCTTTATTTTCTTTATTTCTTGTGTGCATGCAAGTTGATATGTATTTTATATGCCTGTCTTACCACATCCTGCCATGTATTTTGTATGATACCTATTTTGAAAGTTTCTTACGTGTCCACATGTTAACTCTCAATTCCAATACAATTTGTTATATAGTATACTTTACAAACCATCTTTACAGTGTAAAAATAATAATTTCCAGTGTCTCTATATGATTGCAAGCATAATTGTATTGTTTTGTATGTACTGTGTTCCTCAATGTCGTTGTTTTCTTTTCTCTCCAGCGGGTCCATCAAATCTGGCATAAACCTTTCAGGGTTAGGTACAGGGACTCAGTTATTTTTACATCCCAAATTATACCTGTGGTAACAAGGGAGACCCAATACATTATCTCACGGTCTGCCCACTCACTACCCCGCGTGGCATTTATCAACCCCTACAAAGCAGTGGGTCATTAACTGGAAATGAGCCGTCCTCTCCAACAAGACTTCTAGATAAAAACTAAACCAACTTATGAACTTCGTTATTAGTCAAGAGTGCCTATTCACGTGGTTCAATACGAATGATCACTCTGAGTACTCTAATCATGATCCTTCTCTGCTTACATCCCAAGCCTAAATACTTAGCTTAGACTTTACTATGCAAATAGCAGCTTCAACCTGTTTTAAGGAACTCCTTTCAACAGACTGTTCTTGATTTATGAGCCCCTCTTCTAACTCATTTTTTTCAGTGTGATGATCTTCTTTACGTCATTAATTGTAACTTTATGTATTTTCATACTTTTGTAATACTTTGTATTCCTGTACGTTTGTAATTCTACATATTTTTGATACTTTTGTAATCCTACATATTTTTGTAATTTCATAATCGCATGTATTTTTGTACCTTTGTTGTCCTATATATTTTTGTATCCCATCCCAAAATTGAAGCTACGGGGCCTGGTTAGTAAGGTAATCATTCTCACATTCGGAAGGAAGTGAGATTGAATACTTGATCCGAGGATCCGTCGTGTTCGCAAAAGGCGGCTTTGGCACACTAAAACTGGCCGCAATGTCCTCCAGGTGAGGTGGCGCATCTGGGGGTGGCAGGTCAAGTCTTGGGGCTCTTCTGCTAGGTCCCTGCTTCAAAATCACGAAGACTCCATCCGACTGCTTCTATCCAGCTGGTAGGTAAAGGGAAGTATGCTGGTGCAACCACAACGTTCGTTCCCAACACTATAACCAAACGCTTGGCAAATGCGGTGAATAGATATTGATAAGCCTACTTTGAAGTCGCTAAGCAAACAGCTCTGAAAGAACTCCTTCAATACGCCAATTTCTCATCACTGCTGTACGATTAATGAATGTGCCCTTGCTCGACTGCCCGATGTCTCAATCACATCCTACGATAATTTGGTAATTTGCATGCTTATTCTCATTTCATTGAATGCCAAAGCAAATGTGATCATAAAGGTCGAGCGATTGAATATCATCCAATAAAATTCTTCATTATTTATATGTTTTTCTGTTATTTATTCGAGGACAAATCTATAATACTAAAATTTAAAAACAGTGAATTTTATGCGAATCAAATAAAATTGTATGAGAAAACTTTTATTAATATATTTAAATAGTATTGGTAATTTTATAAGGAGAATTTGAAGTATTCAAATTAATTATGGTCAATTCTTTGTCTCGTATTACTAGTCTGTTAATTATTTATCATAATATCATTGCATAAAGAATAAACCTAAATAATAATATATTTTATGAAATTATATCTTTAATAATTGGAATAAATATAATCTACTTCACATTTTAATTCGTTTATAAGTAATATATACTTATGCACATTTGCTTGCATAATTAAACATTTAGTAGGTTCGTGAAATTTTTTTTTGGCTTTTATTAGAACTAAGATAATATTTTCTTAGCAACAAACTTTTAAAACTTATGTTTATCTCTTTCAACTGAGATGCTTAGAAAAGCAACTTAGTTGAAAAAGCTCATTTTACGAAAATTTTAAAAAAATTTTAAGAATTCATTAGTTTTTTCATCAAATATTTTATCTAACTTAAATAAAAATTAAGGATTTGTTAATTATCAATATTTCTTATTATATTATCAATCTGTCACACATACACAATAATATATTATTAATTATAATATTGCAATTAATGTTTGAGTTCTGTTATCTTTAAAAATAGATTTTTAAAGTTGAATCTCATTCCTTCTCTAGTAAATTGTTACCACATAGAATCTTTAATCAAATTTTGGAAAAAAAGGAAAAAAAAAAACTTTAGGATTTGTAGTTACATAGAATAACGTTTTGCAGAGATTATTTAATTCCCTTACAGAATTATTTTGCTTAAATACATAGAAACTTGAAATGTAGATGCAAGGGAAACTCTACTACAAATAATAATCTTAATTCTTAGTTTATGGCAATTCTTACAATAATAAATATATAGTATCGGTTATATATTACTTCTATAGAAATAATAAAAGTTCTTGTTGTTACTTATGACACTTAGACAAGCCGAGGTCGCTAAGCCGTTGGCTATGCGAATTCAAATCAGTAGGACGCGTCTTTCATTTAACCAGAGTACCACGACTTTGCTCTAAAATCCTCCGATAGATGGCACCACCAGAGGATCCTCTCCCTTAATTTTGACATTGATTTGGAGGGGAGGAAATTTTTTCCAGTCCTATACCCATGGTAACTCCTCAGTAACCGACCACAGGAATTTCAATTCCATAGATTTAACGAGTACGTATATCGCATGTACATGGTGGATTTTTGGTGTTATTGGAAATCGAACCTCGCCATTATGGATGGATGCCCTAACCACTAGGCTAATACGGCCCTTGAAATAATAAATAATAACCAACATTAAACTGAATGTATTCTTCTATTTTTCACAAAATTTTCTAAAAATATGTGAGAGAAACATATAAATAAAATTTTTTTAGCTTATGAGGATTAAATTAAATATTTATATGCTGGACTTCACACATTTGTAGTTCATAATATCTTGTCTGTTGCGTAAACTGATGTTTTTATTGGTAGCACTAAAAGCGCAGAATATTTTTCCTTTAAATTTATTAATTTAAAATAATATAAATGACTAAAAGTTTGGAGTCATTTTTAGACAAGTTTAATAATTCAGTTTTAGGTATTACATCTCATATTGTCAATATGTAACAAATAATTTAATCCATATATTATCAAATTCGTTTTTGAATTAATATTAGTCTACTTTTCTCATTTATTAAGTGCTTGGGTCTAAGTTTATTATCGGAAAAGAATATATTTTAAAATGGTTAATACAACTTCTGAAAAATTCTACTTTGTCATATAGGGGCTTATTTCTTGAAATATACTTTTTTTAAAAATATATTAATTAATAAAGATAGTTAAACTTTATCATCACCAATATAAAATTTTTATTATCGCTGTAAAGTTAAAAAATAAAAATACTTAAATCATTTAACTTTATATTATTAAAAAATAATATAAATGTCAACAGTTCAGATTATTATTAAAGAAGAGACGACGGACCAGCTGTTCTAGACAACAAAACAGCATTTATTTAATAAATGACGCAAATATAAAGCAATCAAACATTAATGCTGGAATTTTAATATAGTATTGTGGGTGTGGCTTTACCAGAGTTATTTACACACGACTTTCCTGCTTGGCATTCGAGCGCCCTCTCCCGCCTGAACGCTGAGCTCAGGCTCAGCTGACGCACATGCACCAACAATAAAGTTAAATGATTTAATTATTTTTATTAAGATTTATTTAACTTTGTATCATTTTTTTCATTACCCATTTTTTAGTTTCAAAAGAAAAAATATTAATAAAGTACATAAAAAATGCTCCAAAATAATTTTGCTAGGAAATTTTTCTAAATGATTTAAAACATATTAAGGGGCATAATATTGTATTGATTTATTTAGTAAACAAATAAATTATAAGAGTTTATCACGAAATTAAAAAAAAATTCAATTTTATTTTAAAAGTTATTTTTAATATTACTGATAGTTATTTAAATCTGTGTAAAACAATGCAATATATTAATATTTTAAAGCAAAATTCAATTTTCATTTGTGATAAGCAAAGGCAATGCTGCTTTTATATATTGATGAGTCCTTACGTTGAATTTGTGATAGATTTTTAAAAATTTCAATGCTGTTTATATACATATATGGAATTTACCGTTGTGCATTTTAATTCAGTTGAAATTTTAATGACAAAAATTTATGGTTTCATATCAGTAAAATCTAATAAGCTTTAATTAATTCTTTATTTTACTTTTGCATGAGGAAACTCAATGAATTAAGATATAGTTTTCTTCAAAAGTCTTATTTCAACAACGATAACAATTTATTATAGCTAAAATATTCTAAATTTAGCATTTTAGAAACAAAATTATTAAGCGAAATTTGCAATTTAGAAAATAATCCTGCAAATTAGTGTAAAATTTATGTATTTAAAGTTGCGTTTAATTAAAATATTTTTATTAACTGCAAATTATTATATAGCAAATTTTATGTATTATAAATTTAATGACAGGCAACTGCAATAAAAAATTAGCAATATCACAGTATACAATTGAAATATTTAATCAATCAACAACGTGATGTGGTAGATTGAACTTGTATACTTCACCATATATCCGACAATGGCGTTAAAACGATTACTAGTTTTAGAATGCTAAGCTATTGATACATGCAATACTGATTGTGCCGTTAAAGTCAGACCATGAAAATGGGGTAAGGAATCTGTATGCTGAAATTTAATTTCTATTCCATACAACCGCTTTACGAATATACTCGTATAATAAAACTGTCTAATATCTATTAAAACTCCAAATCCTAGAAAGGAGTGAGAAAGGAAAAATATTTTCAAATTACTGGATCATCAATGGATGTAAGGAGTATTTTGAGACAGGCATCAGAAATTGTTGTACGCAGATTTCAATTTTCAGCATTAACAATAAATTGCGTGTAAATCGTTCAGTGGACAATCGTTAATAAGACAATTGGTATCAGATGACTTAGCATGCATTGTTTTTGAATACAAGGCATAAAATTTAAGGTTTGCTTATACCTGCCAAAATTGTTATTTGGCTGTCGACTGCTAGGGACTTATTGCATAACCCGACGATTCTTAGTCTTTATTGCATGAGAATCACAGGCATAGTTCTCTCATAAATATGAAGAATAACTCATGCACCAAAAAATTCAACATGTCAACAGAAGAACGTTGCTTGTAACTGCCAATATTTTCATCTGCCTTTCAATTGCTAGGGTCTTATAGCATAATCAAACGAGTCTTGTTCTTTGTTGCATGAGAAGGGTAGACTTAGGTTATTCATAAATAAGAAGTACATCTCATACACAAAGAAACTCAACATGTCAACATAGGAATATTGAAACTGATATTTTTCAAAGATGATTTCGAGGGGCAGTTTGGGTGGTTTGGAAATCTGATGCGTCAAGTGGAGACTGTGTTAGTTTATCTGATTTGTAAGCATCTCATCTGACTTGAAACGCCAATTCATGTCAATTGTACATTCCATTAGATTCGAACTATTCACACTGGACAGTGTGAATAGCTAATTTTTGAAGCTAATTTTTCCAATGGATTCCAGAATCACTACTGATTGTCATGATATACCAGAGGAATGATTCTTAAATATTAAAAAATATAATGCAATGCATTCTAGATACAATTTTCTATATTTCTATTGGACCACTAAAATTCTGATATGAATGTTGCTGGGAAACTTTGAGATGCCTTGAAACATGTCATTCAGAAATGCCCTCCTTCACATTCTTATGGATTTGTGGGTTATCTTGTATAAATCATTGAATAAATTGTATTCAAAATACTTTTAGACATTAGTAGAATCCATTCCATGTCATTTATTGAAGTTTTAATTGTTCAATAGGGCATGAATGGTTTTAAGTAGTACATCAGCTTTTCAAAAACTTGAGTATTGTAAGAATGATTTGAATAAGAAGAAATAACAAGGATGACTTTCATTTTGAACAAAGTATGATGACTGCTGAGACATTCTAAATTAATGAAAACTTTGAATTTTTCAGAGAACAGCCAGATGGCTGAAAGCCGCTGTAAGGCCTTTTAGAATCTACCACGTAAATTACCAATAGTAAGATTACTTCATTGAGTGTCAACCATATTCATGTGTTGCAATGGTTGCTGTTGTACCAGCATCCTTCCCAGTAAAGAGCCCAGAGTTGGGCTCTACCAGTTAGATAGAAGCAACCAGATGGAATCTTCGTGATTTTGAAGCAAGGACCAAGTAGAAAAATCCTAATACTTGGACTGCCCGTGTCGGAATGGTAAAAAATCGGAAACATCTCAAGCACCTAACCTGGTATGCATACATGCAGAAGCCAAACCTTCATCTTTCTTTGTTCAACGTTCCAGTATGCCCTATTCTGGACCTTGTGCCATGAAACATAACTAATGGTTGGGATCAAATTTGGAACAGCAATGAGCAAACGGTTAGTAAAAACTTTAAATGCACAATTTATTATTTGGTGTAAGTTATAATTTGATGCTTCACACATATGGATGATGTATATTGAAGACGTCAGCTTCCAATAAATTAAATGTTCTCTTTCATGAAAAGACAATACCCCTAGTTCGACAGGTTTCCTTTTCGATAAATGACTAAAATGTAAAAGATAATTAAAATAAAATTGATTTTCTGATTTGTGTAAAATAGGTAGTATAAATAAAAAAAATTGAAGAAATATCGGAGCTATGAACTAAAGCATACGTGAAATAATGAAGTTATGATCGTTATTACAAGTCGTGTAACCAATGTTATTTTCCAATATAACACTGTGATGCAGTTATCTTAATCATTGTGACCATGTGACTTAACTTTCATCAACTCCCAGTGCTTAACTGTTAACCACATAATTGTAAACCTGTTTCATTCCGCTTTTGGGTCACTTGAATTAAAAACGATACTCTCCAATTTCATATTCCGTAATTATTTACACACAGTGTGACTTATTGACACAATATGACTTATTTTTAAGTCACAAATCATGTTTTTGTCCTGATTTAGAAAACAAGACAGGAATGAGACGAGCCTTGACTCAGTGAAAGAGGTAGGGTTGGACTGTTGCTTCAACTTTTATGAAGTAAGTTTTATTTTATTTATAATTTTTTGTTTTGGATTGTATCCTTATGGCATTCTTCATTGTTTTCTGGAATTCATGACTTTTCATTCTTGTGGATTATAATTATTATAGAAGAGATAATTTATGACTCTTATTACAACTACCATTTGATAAAATGTAATGAGGAAAAACTTAAGTTACTTAATGTAGTTTGAGCTTTTTTTATTTTGTATAAAATAGATTGTTTCTATGCGTGAAATATATTGCTGACCACTTGTATATTTTAACATGCTATATCTTTCATACAATTTTAATATTTGATGCAACTTGGGTGATGAGATGTTAGTTTTACTGTTATGGATTGAGGTCATAATGTTTAGTAATTAAATAATATTTTCAAATAGAAAATTTTAAATACCGAATTGAAATATAGATTATTTTCAGAATTCTTATGAGAGCTTTATTAGGTTTAAAATCAAAAATATAATTTCGCATCTTTTTAGTTAGAATTAATTAATAACTCTGTAAATAATTAATGTTCATCAATACCAAATATTAGTAACATTTAGCATTCATCTCATTAAAATTTAATACTAAATTATTTTGAGTTTATTAATTTGGCAACGAAAACTGTGACACGAGAATTTTATATATTAGATATATATATATATATATATATATATATATATATATATATATATATATATATATATATATATATATATATATATATATATATATATATATATATATATATCTTTTATTAATTGAAACAAATGTATTTATAACAATAAATACAATTTACTCTAAATTTTTCTATTATTATTTATATAATTTTATATACTGTTAGACTTAGAAAAGTGGTAGAAACGATATAAAATGTTAACCATTTGAGTGTCATAGAGTGAAAATGCATTACATGATTAATACCATTTCTTATTAACTAATATCAATAATAAAGAAAACTAATTGTATCTAAGAACCATTTATGTCCAGTATTCAGCTTCTTATCAATACTTTCATTCATTTATCTAGATTTCCTTATAGCTTCAGAATTTTTAGAGGAAAAAAGTCTCCCTATTATCCATGTTTTCTAAAAGGCAGCACCTTTAAGTCCCCGATGTACTCTCACTATTGGACAGCTGCTTCTGAAACCGTTTGTCACTTCTTTTCTTGTCTTCGAAAAGTTCTCGATTCTTTGGTGGAACAGAAGGGAAAAAAATCGTGGGAGGAGGTAGAGAACTCTTTTTTTAACCCAGTTCCGCTACCCAATGCATCATGTGAATAGTAGGTGTCAAAAATGACAAACGACTCGAGGGTTTCTGTGGAATACTTAAAAATAATCCAACATAATATGCTTTGTTATGAAAGTGAACAGAAGATCTAGATGGACCACCTTTCCTCGAGAGGATGAGCTCATTCTTATTCTTATTTAAAGTAGCTCAGAATACCAAATTAAATCTAGTTTAACTAACATTATATTTTAAATGATTTGAATTTTGTTTCCCTAATAAGAACTCTGAATTTTAAAGGTTTGTTTTAGTTTTTTCTCAGAAAACAGCCTAAAATGTGATACAAATCATTTGAGCATCCATTTGTTTCATTTAAAAAATGGTTTCTTTTTTATCTAAATTGGTTTTATACACAAGAGATATGCAAGGGAGAAAACCCGGAACACTTCCAAATTCCGAGTTCTATCAGATTGGGAAAAACAATGTTCTTCAATTGTTTAAAATTAATTAGAATCAAATTTAGAGATTTAAAATCTCAGTGGTCCCCTTGTCACCTTATGTGAGAGAACACATTCATATTTCCTGTCTAAGCTTTGAGCTCTATTGATTAGATTGATGTCACTGGTGATAGTTTCCGTAATTTAGAAACAAAGCAAAATATCCTCAGTATTTGAAGAACCAAGTCAGACGTATTATTTCAATTTGAGAACATTGCGACCTGTTGAATGTGTCTTCGATACCTTTAATTAATACAATTGATCTTGAGTTGAGTTCTGTGGTAAACTCATTAACATAAGGCAATATAATATGAATGACGTTTTAACTAACCATGCCATCAATATACCTATGTAATTTTTACCTATATAAAGTCCTGTTCCTATATAAAGCCATTCCTATATAAATTTTTTGCACATTTCATTTGAGGATGCATTAAAAGGAAAGAGAGAAAGATGCATTTTCTTTTACGATTTGACATAAATTTGATAAATTTATTGCTTTTACTGTTCAAATGTCTATATATTTTAAAAATAGTTTTTAACAAATGATACTAAAAATATCTTCAAACTTTCTTTCTTAATTTAATGATTTAAGTTTTTTTTATTTCAAATTCATATCATACTTAAATTCAACAATTTATAATATTGAAATAACGTATTCATAATACTTTTCTTTATTTTACCAGTTATTAACCATAAAGTGGTTGTTTCTTCCGTTCCAGTTGAGAGCATGACTACGCAACTTTATTGCAATTCCCAATGGTTTAAAATATCTATGACGTCTGATGATGTTTCATCTATGTCACATCGTATAGAGACGGCGTCATCAATCGGACTTGTCAGTGAATTTACTATCTGCCTTCCAATCACATTCTTCGAGCAGCACAGGCGCCGTATAATCCATGATTCCAATTTCTGAATTTTTTTGGTGATGAAGAAATGTTGCCAAGATGACGTATCGTGACTTGCGCGATGACGTAATTACTAGGGTTACCAAAATAGAATTTTCCGGATAATTCTTATAGGTATCCCTATGTATGACGTAACAAAAACAAGGTTGCCAGATACATAAGAATATCTGCCAAAAAATCGCCTATTTCAGAATTTGGCACATGAGTTATACGGCACCTGTGCCCAGCAGCAAACAAGGCAAGCTCATTATCTAATGTTTGAGAATATTGCCAAAGCTCACTTTGTTAATAAAACAATTTCCTATATAAAGAACAAAGCATCGGCTTGAGAATCCAGTTTTCATTGATTGAAGTCATTAACAAATTTACATTATAACAGGAGAAAAAAAGGAAAACGACAAGACAAAACATCCACTTTATTATCAGTTTAAATTGGCAAGTATGATTTATATTTTTAAAATTTCTTTGGAACAAGTTCAGTATCCCCATACACTTGGCGACGCGGCGAATTTTTTGTCGCCAAGTCGCCAAGCTAGGCGCGCGTTTATTAGAACGGGAAATTTCCCTAAGTTCGATTGAAAAATAAGCATTTCAGAAAATTTAAAAAGGGAAATAAATATAAATAACGGACTTACTTGATATGAAGTTAAGCTGACATGCTGATTGGTATATTTATTTCGACATTTTATTCGTTTGTAACCAGAGTCACATTTCAGTAAAAATAATTATCTAATTTTATAAAAAAAGCATGCAAAAACTTATTTTTCAAATATAAACATTTTTTAAAATTTAAAAAAAAACATGAATAAAATATTTTTAAAATATATACACATTTTAAGTAAATCAAAATGAAACACGAATACAATAAAAAAATACACGTAAGCAATAGAATTTAAATAAAATAATTACACCTTCTCCAAATCAAATTTCGTTAAAAAATTAATATTTGCGAATCCTAAATTAATTAATATTTTGTAATCCTGGTCAGAAATTCATCATTATTATCTTTAATTTTAGCTAATAGAATTTGTTGATATTTTTCGACAACATTTTTAACATGTGACATTTTTAATTAAAACAATAAAAAGATGATAATAAATTAAGAAAACGAAATAAGGAAAATAATGTATTTAAAGACTTTAAATATATAAAATAAAATATATTATTTAATAAAAAATATGTATTAAAATTAAACCAAATAAAAGTAAATAATATAAAAGAAATAGTAAAAAAAATTTACGATAATTGGACACTGGAGACAACGAAACACAAGAGTGGGAAATCCATGGATTCCATAAGCAAAAGTAAACGAAATTAAAATGACTAGCAATTAAAACGGCGAACAATTAGCAAAGAAAGTTCTGGAAAGTTCTCGAAGTGAAACTAATAAAGCTATTGCCACTAAAAAAAAGCACATATATAACGTAAAAATTATTTAAAACTCGAGAAAAACGGAATCTGGCAACGAAAAAATAAAAATAGTAACAAAAACTAAATTTGGCAACACTACAATGAAAACAAAAGCTGAAATCGGCAACACTACAACGTAAACAACGGTTACCAGATTTGGCGAGAAATCAGTGTATGGGGATACTGAACTTGTTCCATTTCTTTAACTAGTAGAGGTTAGGTTAGGTTAGGTTATGGCAAAAACTGTTTTTTAACTAATAGATTTTTAAATTAATAATTGCAATGTTTGTAAACAATCTTTTTTATGTCTTTAAGCTAATGCTTTGCTTAAGCCAACATTAATTTTCTTTCTTTTTTTTTAACGAAAACGATAGTTTTTATAACTCATAAATTATTTTACTTTTCTCTACACTCTTATTATAAAAAACACATTTTTCTAGGAATCATCCTGAATAGAGTGCAAAAGTAAACAGTATTTGAACTATTTTATCCATGTAGTTACTTTCTTAGTATACAATTCACTTCATAAAGATTATTGAATCCTTACGAATTAAGCTTAGTTTTGCATCATTTTTATTTTTCATTTAAAAATTTTGATAATTATAGTATCGTAATTATGCAACATAATTATTTTTTCCAGTTTCAATGTAAATATAATTCATAAAGCAATAATTCACAAAACACATATAATGAATTTAATATAATAATAATAATTAATAATAAAACCATAAAGCATATATTTCACAAAACACATATAATGCATTAATATAGATTTCGTGCTTAACGTAAATGCAAGTGTACCTATTGGAGTTGAAAATTGTTTACAGTAACAATTTAATTTCTTTTGATTATTGGTTGGTGAACATTCAGTTGCTGCATTAGTACAATACACTTTTTTCTCCTTAAACATGTAGTGATATTAATACAAAAAGAAAATCACAGATGCATTTTTTTAAATTCATTGTCATCTGTCTTTTTTAATGTCAAAAATGCTTGTAATTGTGTCCTTTTAAATGTTATGGTGTATATTTACCAAAGGTACGAAGCTCTTTAAAGAATGAGTTTCAGATGTATTTTTATTCCAAAACTCAGCAACTATCACTTTCATACCATTTTATTCTATCGTTCCGTACACATTTCTTCAAGAAAAGGAAACTTTCTTTTATTTGAAATGGAGAAATGTTTAGCCGGCGAGCAGGACATGAAAAACTAGATCTCCAACTGTTTCACCTGTCATTGTCTGCCCTGTCCTCGATTTTGGTGTTCGATCAGGTTTCACTTTTCTTTCTAAAGATCCTTTTACGATAAAGAAATATGTGCTTTTTTGAAGATGTGACTTTTTATGAAATAAAGAAATATATTCTTTCGTTTTCTATATTTTCTTGTTGCAAAAATGGTTTGAACATTTGAGTCTATTGTTGAAAAGAGTGAAAAAGTTTTAATGGAGTAAAAAAAGCATTTCTCAATGCTTCTCTAATGTTTTGTCCTAGGGTTGACTTTTTAAATGAAGATGAGAAATATGTAAGAAAACTCATGGGTAATTTTTGAATTTACAATTTCAAAACAAGAATTTGAATGCAAAAATGTGTGTTAATAGTTTATAATGAACTCATAAATAGTTTTTGGGAGCCACTATATGCTTTATGTATCCTACTTGAATAGTTTAAGCCATTTTAAATAAATGTTTTCAATTAAATATAATAAATTTTATTTTTGTATTTGTTGCATAAATCTAAAAAAGAAATATGAATAAAGCAATATTATAGATAAAATAACCTTCGTATGAAATTTTTACAAAGCATATTTTAAATAATAATATTGTTTGACAATGTGTTTAAGCTAAATATTCTTTTTAAATGTGTTTAACAATTTTTTTTAAAATTTCAGTAAAATAAATTTTATAACTCTAAAGGAAATGAAAAATGCTGAAAAAATTATAAATTAAACAATTTATGAACAAATGTATAAAAAATTAAAATATAAGAAGTATAATGCTCATGAATATGATAAAGAAGAACACACTTTACATAATTCTTACTACAATCATCGCAGACTTAATATTGTAAGCAAAATATTTTTATTTATGTTTTGATTATTGTATCTCATAGACATTTTTATATAAAAATATCAAATAATAATAGATAGAAGAAGAATGTATTTTTAAACGTTAAATAAAATATTTAATCAAGAATATGAGATATTTTTAATATGATGCATCATTCAAATATTATTATCATAGTAAATTCCCAGATAACTTTTATAATGCATTTTAGAATGTACTTTTTCATTGAAAATAATTCATTAAATTAGAAATACTAATATTATGATGAAATAGTAAATAACGGATTATAAGTTATAAAATAAAATCATAAAAATATAAATAAGTATGATAGTAAAAATGAAGTTAGTGAAAAGACCGAAGAAAAATATGTCAGCCCATGAACAATGTTTCAGCAAATTAGTAGACACATTCTATATCAAAACATTAGTTTGGTTTCAAAAACACATATGAACACTTAAAATGTTTAGGTTTTAATTTATGAGATATTGTAAGTTTTAATCTTCAGTTTGGAATTTTAATGAGAAGTCATTGCTGTTTTCATATCATAATAAGATTACTGTTTTTATTGCAATTAATGACAAGGAAATTAAGGGTACCTAAAATATCGTTTTACCTAGATGATATTGAATAGAATAGAAATATATGATATAAATAATGTAGAAAATATCAAATATCAAGTTAATTTCTATGCTGTAGTATAATCTTCAATTCCAAGAAATAGAATCTATTCGAATTCATTATCAACTCACACAGAATTACATACATATTGCTATATATATCAGTTTCAGATTGGTTTACTTTATATTTTCACAATTAAACTTCAATTATAATATTCATTTTGATATGTTATATATTTTTAGAATACAATTTAGTATTTGATATTGCATGAAGTAAGTAAATATTTATAAAAACAAAATGGATATAGTGTAATGGGAAATGAATTTTTGCAATTTGATTAAACAAATAAACTTAATCTAGCGAAATTACCCTTTTTATTTATCTAATGTTTATGTGTCTTCATTATCATCTAAAGAATAAACTACCGAAAATCATTAGTATATAAATAACAAATAAAAAATTTGATGGTTTTCATTATTTATGTTTATATATTAAAAATGATTATGAATTTTCAATTAAATATTCACATGAAATTATTTCATTAAATATATATATATATTAAAAGAACTGGTCATATTTAATATAAAATGATAATTTTTTTCATAAAAGAAATTAATATAATTTTATGTTTCGCATTTAAAAAATAAAAATGCTTATAAGCTAGTAGCTTTCATTGCTTTAACTTTATATGAACTGCATATGAAAGCAAGAACATTTCAAGAGCATGACTAATAAAAGTATGTATAATCTTTTCAAATCTGTAGGAAAAAGTATAATTTTATATGTTAAAACTTCATCTGTAATTATATTTAAAATAAAACGTAAGTTAAATAATTTATTGACTAATTAATGACATTAAATTTCTATCAAAAGACTTCGAAAGTTAATCCAGAAACGTTTCCTAGAAGTGAGGATTGCTATAATTCCAGCAAAATTCCAGAAACATTCCTGTAATACTGATGCTGGATTGTATTACAAGAGCCAAATTCTCTGAATATGTACACAGGTTAGGAATTCAACTATAAATTAATTAGTGCTACTGTTCTACACAGCCTCTTAAATTTATCTATACCTTATAATTGTAGAAAAAATTAAAATTATGGTCGTTATATATAATTTATTTAAATTATATATTAAATTTATGGTCGTTTTTTAAACTTAAAATTACCGTACATTAACTAATAATAAGAAATTAATATTACACTTGATATTTTGGGGTGAGTTGGTTGGTTTTACTGGCGCAAGATCCAAGTAAGGACAAACTGCGCCAGGTTGATATTTTGGAATATATCTATATTTTGCAAACAATATATTAAGTGATATATTAAAAATAATTTAAGTTGTCTATAAAATATGCTTATTTTGAAATCATTTTAAAAATAAATATTTTATAGTACATAGAATTTATTTATAGATGATACATTTTACAAACTATTTTTCTCAATATCTTTCTAATGAAATCTTACACACACAACAAAACAGCCAAAATATCTATAAAAAATATTCCGTTTTATCTTTATATTTCAATTCTTGCTGGTTAATATTCCTTTTAAACATTACATAAATATCTCGATTGAGATTTTTCAAATGTAGTCATTTATTGAAGAAATATCTTATATTTAAAAATATTTCAGTATTAAAATATTAAAATATTTCAGTATCATATTACAAATCCTTCGATATTTAAATATAGCAATATGAATACTTTTTCTCAAATCAGCGGATGAAAAATTTCTAATTTTGGGAGAACAATAGAAAATTTTTGGAAGAACTCTTATTAAAATTCTAACATTATGTTATGCTTATTTTTAGATATTAAATAGCCAAATATGTAAAATGTGTTTAAAATTCTTATCCTTTTATTTTAAATATTTCTCAAGGTATACAATCATGCCAATATAATTAAAATATGGAATTATAATAGGTACAATTCAAATATTAAAAAAATTCTAAATAATGAATTATAAAAATGTAATGATTCAAAAATACATCATATTACGTAATTATAACCTAGAGTATAATTTTATGGTGTATGAAAAATTGGAAACGTAAGGTTACATGCTCATGAAAACAGATTTAAAAAGTAATATTCATCAAATAATCATATTTTTAGAAATTTTCTCCAGACCCCATTACACCCATGATAACTGCTCAACGACCAACCACAGGACTTCCGATTCCACAGATTTAACAAGCACGTATATTGGATGTACTCATTAGGTCTTTGGGAATTGAACCCCACCCTTCCAGATGGAAGGTCGATGGCCTAACCGCTAGGCTACAAGGCCTTAAATATGATTTTAATATTGTCATTTTAAAATCATCTTTCAATATTCTATTAATATTTGTCGAGTCATAGTTGTAAATATTCAATTCTAATAAAAAATCATTTCAAAACATGTGTTTAAGATGATGATATTTATTTAAATAAAGCGTGTATTGTTTTAGTGGAGCTAACATGGAAAATAATTTATACAAAAGCTATAATGGAAAACATTAAACCTAAAATACAAAATACAAAACCTATTATGTCTCCCCTGTGAAGCGACATCCAGAATGTCTTTTCATTGTATTACACCGCATTTATGTGTTGAATTAGAACAACGCAACTCACAAAAATACAACATCTCCTGAAAGCCACCCAAGCCATATATATATATATATATATATATATGACTATGTATGTTTAAGGTATTGGAAAAAATAATTTTGTCCTTTGTTATTATGTATATTTATTTTAAGTTTAAGCTATTTCGTATGAGTTTCAAAAAGGATGTGCTTTTTTTAATTAAATGATTTTATTTTCATTTTCCTATAATTTGTATGCTCTATTTTTAAACTTTCCATTCTCTGCTTTTCAATTAGGTCAGTTATAAAATTTATCAAATTTTTAACTGCTTAACAATTATTTAAAGCAATCGATAAATAGTAAATTTGTTGTGAATCAATATAATCGAATCATAACTACAAAACGAAAATTACAATAACTCATTTTTAAATATTTTCACTTAGTTCATAGAACATGAAATAAAATTAAAGCATTCATTTTGATTAAATTAATTTGTTAAAAGCGAATTAATGAAAAAATGATTTTATCTCAATCAAATTCATTTAAATAAAATTATTAAGTATTACTAAGATTAAATATTAACATTTAATCTAAAATGATCTAAAAGTAACAATGTGTTAAAAATATGCAGATCGCAATATTTTTATCTTCCCTAACAAACAGCTAGAAGAACGCGAGTGATGTGTGTTTACTTTAGAATTGTCTCCACTTAACAATGTAACATGAGATGTGTCGAGATTTTGTTCTGGTAAGCCTTCTTTTTTAGTCTCCTTGTCTCGCAAATGTTAAATTATAACGCAACTCACAAAAATTTATTGCATGAATGATTCTTTCAAAAAAATGAAAAGCGGTATATTTTCTTCAGACACTTTTTATCGAATATTACTATACATAAGGAATCAAAAGCATATATAATAACAAATCTTTAAAACAAAATGCTTAGTGATCAAAATATTATTCACATTTTCCATTAAATACTTTCTATGAAATTGTTCTTAAAAAATACGGAAGACAAGTAACCTAAAATTTAGAGTGGTTTCTCAAATCTCTTCATCTCAGATTAAATTAATCATAATATCGAATATAATGACTGGAAAAACAGATACATAACAAGAAATATAGAATTATTTGGAAAAACAAAACAAACGCATGTTATTAATAGAACAACATATTTCCAAAAATATTCCATTAATAATGCTTTCTTATAAGAAAAAACAAATATATAATACAATCGAATAATAAAATGTTTTACACGAGGATGTTACCTAAAACTTTTTAAATCATTCTTCTTTCTATTTTCATAAAAATTCATGTAGTAAAAGCACATTTCAGAAGAAGGAGGAAAGCCTAGTTTTTGTATTTGAAGCATGTTTCGTTGAGGCTACAAATAAAATTTTATGACGAAAATAGCCTCATGAAATATACCTCTGAATACGTGTATTGTTTTAACATTCAAAGTGACTTCTATATAGAATCGCATAATCTACAGAAATATAAAAAAGATTGATGGATATTTCGTTGCAGAAATGCATTATCCATAATATTTATTCCTCAATGCATTTCTGAATCTAAATGCTAGTTATGAAATAAATTTGAATAAAATACAATTTTATAGAAAATGTGTATAATTCTTATATATAAAATATTTCATATCTACACTATTATATATGGAATAGTATCATATAATATTTCCATTATATCTATAGTTGAAAATAATATCTCATTAATTTTTAGATAAAATAATATTCATTAATATAAATATATATTAATATTAATATGGATTCATTAATTGAAGTAATGCTTAGTTTTCACAACTACAGAAGGGCCATTCAAACCTTGAAGTTCTTATAAGTATTTCAAGAACACCAACTTTCATTTTAAATCATTTTGAATATCTTTCAATATAATTTAATCTTAAATCTATTTCAACACACAATTTGATTTTAAACTTACAACATAAAAACTACTTAAACTTTTTGAAATTAATTAATATTGAGAAATATATATTTATCCCAATTTAAAAATTATTTTCGGCAACTTTATTCTAATTTTTAAATAGGTTCTGATTTGCTGGTATTAATATTTTGAAACTATATCTGCAGTTCCTTCTACTGCAAGTTTGCTAACTTTTCTTTGATATACTTTTTTACTTTAATTTTTAATTTTTGATATAAATACTTTTATGCTTCTCTTTCCTTTAATGCAAACACACTTCGGGGGAATTTCTCCAAGATCTTTAGACATATGTCCTTCGTGCATGTCAGAAAAGATTGTTTATTTTACGTAGCTGACCAACTCCTTTCCTGATTAAGACGTGGCCCCTATGCTTTCCTGCTATTCTTTGTACTGTATATTGTTTTACTCTTAATGATTTTCAACTTTTGTCTTACTAGTTTTATTGTTCTTCTCATGTTGGATCTTATTTATACTGACCTATCTCTCTTTAGCTGCATTTGCGCTAGTTAGATTTTCTGTAATATATATTTTTGGTATTATATATTACAGCAAATTTATATATATATATATATATATATATATATATAATCGGTAAAAAATTGCCTCTTAATACATTTACATTGTATATAATTATGATATTGAATCAGAAAATCTCTTAATAATTGATTTAAGTTTGATCAACTATTTTTTTCTCATTAATAACTCATAATATGTAATGTATTAATAATATCTAGAAGTTTAATATTTAATTTTACAGAGAAAACAATTAAATAAGCAATAATGTTGTAACATCTAACAATTAAAAGTTCCGGGAAAATTAGTTAAATCATTTCACCAAAATCTTAAATTATAATGCATTCTATTTATTAAGCTATACTCGTATCTTCGTTTAAGAATTGCGTGCTATTGTGATTGTTTTTGCATCACAATAGCACGCAATTCTTAAACGAATTTATGAAAATGTGTGAAAAATTTCGTGAGTTTGAAACATAATTTTCCCTAACTATTACATTTCTTTGATCGAAATTTAAAATGATCGATATTAAAACTGTTTGTATAAAATTAAAGTAAAAATAATAAAATGAAATAATGGCTATTAGGAAAAGTTTCATATATATATATATATATATTTATATATATATATATATATATATATATATATATATATATATATATATATATATATATTGAGAAAATTAAAATAAAATGTAGTGTCTTAACATCGCGATCACATATTTATTGGTGTGCGCAAGCCATAAATTTACAATTAATTAATTAATTTTTTCTCAATTTGCATGGCTAAAATGACTGAATTTCTGCTTAAGATATTTCTTTTTAAAACTGATATTATTTGTGTTTGCGAATTGAGAAGATATTTCTTGCTACTAACGTTCTTGTTTTCACACTTTTTGCTATTTATTGCTGCGATAAAAGACAAGGAAATGACTCTAAATATGAAAGGGTTTACCCTTTATACGTTCTGCCACCCATGACGTCATCCTCTTCCTCAGAGTCGACGCTGATGGACAGGGGCCATGACGTCTGCAGCAGGGACTCCCGGATGAGGGAGTGCCAACCGTAACTGAAGTCGTAAGTGTTCTCAGAGCGAGTGAGGCGTTTCCGCCGTACTTGGCGGATATTGTTCATCATCTTCATGAGGAGCCTTCCCAGATCTCGATGCAAGAAGAAGAAGAAGAAGATGAGGACGCTTCCGGATAAAAGAAGAACTTCACCTAACTGTTCGTAAAATGGTCTTGTTGCAAGCAGTTTCGGTTGCTGGTGGAAGAAGGTACCTCTCTTGCCATTGTTCGGATCCAAAAGAAGAAAGGAGTATACACTTTTAACTTCTAGCCTCGGGAGCTGAAAAAGAAATGGACATCTTTATTTCTTTTCTGGTAGCAGTTGAAGAGTATCACTAAAGCTATTGATTTATTTTTTGTGGAGGAATGAACTTCTGGCGAGATGGATTTATGAGAGTTTTAATAACGGTTGTAGTCATTATCTACCATTTAGAGAGCAATATTAAATATAAGAAAGCGAGAAAGTTTATTTTTATGTACATTGCTATCAAGAAATGAGAGAAAGAAATGTTTTAAGAAAGTAGACAATTACATTTAAAACATTGAGATGATTGCATTTTCATTTGTATAAGTAAAACCAAATATCAACAGAAAAATGAGTGTAGTTTAGATTAAGTAAAAATATTTTTTTTTTACTTTCAAAACTGTATTTTGTTATTATAACTTTCAAAATTGTATTCCATTCTTTCCTATACTAATCATTATAGATGCAAAATGAATATTATTCGTTTCTATTACCTTGTTTTTATAGAAAAAAAATTTTTTTTGTATGTTTCTATTTTATATATAAATGATGATAATTTTCAAATCAATCACCAAAATGACATGTACCCAAATAGCGTGGAAATAAAGAAAATTGTCGCGGATAAAGTAATAAACTGTCAAAGATTTCACTTGAGTTTGGAAAAGATAAAACACTTTTTGTAACATTAAAATTACAAAAAAATCGATGCAAAAATAAATATATAAGCTTTTAGACATACTATACAGATTTACATCCCTATGCATGTGTGTATGTGCTAAAAAGTATATTTGAATATAAATGCTGCATGACATTAAATGTATCTTTTTAAAACTTTTACCTATAAATATTTTTATCAATTATATTATGCATATGTGTGTAACAAATGATAATTTATTATTTTATAAACATTATCTATATTCGATCACTGACGGAAATATATTGATAAAGTGTAAAGTGTGATTAAGTGTAAATAACCTACAAGTTTTAGTTAAAAAAAATTGCGATGTGTAGAAAAATAGTTATTAAAACTATAGATTCTCCAAAGAAATCACTTATAAATGATTTTATAATGATCATTAAATATAACAAAATTTTATCTGAAATAACATCATTTCTAGAACAAAACAAACTCACAATTATGATGCTCAGAGTATACAATTTATAATACTCAATTAAATCATTTTCTCAGTACACGCATGCCATAGGTACTCGTTTATAAGGTAGGCAAGCATTCACATAACCGATTCATACAAGGAAAGGACAAAGACAGTATAGACAGAGAGAGAGAGTACATCCATTTCCGAACAGGGATTCGAACCCAGGACCTCCCTATCCACATTTAGGCACGCTGACCACTATACATTGAGGGAGGCTCACAAAGCTTGTTTATGTACTATTTAGTAAACAGCAATACGAAAATTGTAACTTGCATTTAAAAGTACGTAAGTAGAATGATATTACAAATATTGTTAATTATATATGATTTGATTAAATTTCGAGAATTTATGCAAGAAGTTCAAAACATTGAATGCCAATGATTAACATACAAATATGTGTTTTAATGTAAAAACCACTACGTTTTCTTTGTCTGCAAGTTCTGAGTTTAGAAAAGTGCTTTTACTTTACCATATGATTTATCATCAGTATGTTATAAATTTCTACTTGGTTTTATCCTCACGGTATAGCTAGTCGTAGAATATTCTAAAAGAAACTTTTCGTTTAACATTCCTTTCCCGTTTTTTCTGGAGCAACATGGGAAATACTGAAAGCTTTCTCTAAAATTAAGCGTCTTGAAAAACATATATATTTATTTTGCTACGTGGTCTCCATCAGATGGGAACGGAATCTCCTTTTCATTCCAGTTGGAAGTGGGTCATCTTGAATTTCAATGAGAACTCTGTTAAGAGAATTTGTCGTGCTTCTTGAAAAGATTCTCCACATTTTTAATTTTGACATGGCAATTTCAAAAATCTTCTTCTAGAATTAATATTATTAAAAATTGAAACATTTGAAAATCTTATCAAAAATTTGAACCATTAAAATTCAAATACCACTGACTTTATTAGCTTAATAAAGTAAAAAAAAATCGTTTTTACATGAAGGAACAAAAAATATATTTTAAAATAAAAATGCAGATTCATTTTAAAAGTGGAGTTTTATAATTAGAATAAGCAATTAATTTTTAGTATACACCTAAATATGTATATGAATACATATATGTACACACACAGATATATATTACGTAAGAATATTATATATATACATACATACACACATATATATATATATATATATATATATATATATATATATATATATATATATATATATATATATATATATATATATATATATATATATATATATATATATATGTATATATGTATATATATATATATAATCTATTGTATTTTGAAATTATATATATAATTTCAAAATACAATAGATTGATCAATAAAAAGAAATTATATTCAACCTAAATACTATATCAACAACTTTGTATATATCATCACTTTTTCCAACTTCGTTCAGTTTTTTGAAATATGAGTGGCAACTCCTCAGTTTTCCAATAGGGAGTTTTATTCAATAGTGCATATATGCATTGCTACATTTAGTTTCCGAACGAATGTAAGAATGTGACAATATATGATGTATATATATATATATATATATATATATATATATATATATATATATATATATATATATATATATATATATATATATATATATATATATATATATATATATATATATATATATATATATAGATATAATCTATTGTATTTTGAAATTATATATATAATTTCAAAATACAATAGATTGATCAATAAAAAGAAATTATATTCAACCTAAATACTATCATAAAATTTTTTTATGATTCCAAAAATACTTTTTTGTTAAATCCTATAAGTAATTAAGCAAATAAGGGAAACCCTATTGATCTATTAGTTGAAATCTTCTCTTTACTTGTATTTAATTGCAAAGAATCTTAGGCTTTATGATATTTTTCATGAAAAACATAAACATAAATTATATTAAAATCAATGGTTATAGTTTAATTTGCAGATACTCAAAAAAGTATCTTGAAAAATGTAGGTGTATTTGACAAATATATTGCAGAGTTAAGATGAATTTTTAACTGAACAGTAGGAAAAGAATATTTTTAATATTAAATATGAATGCAACCAAATGTTCTTTTCATGTTTTTAATATTTTGTGATGCATATTTAAGTTGTTTTTGTTTTTAATTTATTTCCTTTCATGATAATATTTTATCACTGGTTTGATCACATAACTTGTTGTTTCATAAAATGACATATCATTCGAATAATTTAATTATTTTTAATCCATGCAGAAATTTCTATTTTATATAAACTTTATTGCCTAAGTTAAGAAATTTTAGGCGAGAACTGCAGATTAGAGAATGAAAATAAAAACAGTTTTTGTGACTATTAGTTTGTGACATAAAGAATATAATGTATACTGCATAATTAATGAAACGTTGCTTAATGTTAAATAATATTTTACAAAAGCATTCCGTTTTAAAATAGATTGTTATATGTTTATAACTTTCTTCAAATTTCATTAAAAATGTTTGTAGTTTGCATTATAAGCTTATTTTGTTATCAAAATGAGATATTTCTTTGAAAATTAATTAAATTTACATATTTTATCTAGCAGCACTTAAAAAAATAAAAAATAAAATATAAAACTTGATATTTTACGGAAGAGTTATGCAATTAACATATATCAAAAATCTTGCTTTTGTAATTTTAAATATTTTACTATATTACATCATTATTTATGTATAAGTTTCATTTATTCCTTAGATCGGAATTTCACCCTAAATAATTTTGTTAAATAAATATATTTCGTTAAATTTAAAAATCTTTAGTATACAATATTAAACTGAAAGAAATATTCTATTTTAATATTTAATTATTCAAAGTATTACATGAGAAAATTGATTTGTGAACATTAGATAAAAATAACAGGCATTATTCTGAAACTAAAATTTTGAATAAGCATTTTCATTCCCATAACAAAAATAGTACTATGAAAATATACTTTAGTATTAAATTAATGAAGAAATTTTTTCATAAATACATTTAAATAAAAATAACATTATGAAAATTTATAAAATCATTTGTAAATAAATTTATATTATTAGCCATAAAGTGGTTATTTTTCGTTCCACTTGAAATCATGGCTACCATCCTTTTATTACATTTCTCATTGGTTTAAAATATCCATGACGTTTCATTTACGTTCCACATAATTAATAACGACATCATATTGAGACTGCTCCTAAATTCTACTTGTCGACAGATTTTCTGCCTGCCTTGAAATCGCATTCTTCGAGCTGCAGCAAACAAGGCGAAGTTCATCATCGAATGTCTGAGAATAGTGTCAAGTTCATTTTATTAATAAAACGATTTCTTATATAAAGAGAACAAAATATGTTTGAGAAGCCATAAACAAGTTACAATAAAACAGAAAAAACAAAATGAAAAAAAAAAACCCAACTATTTTATGGTTAGTTTAAATTGACAAAGACGATTTAAATTTTTTAAAATTTCATTAATAGAATTCTAAATTAATAGTTGTAATATTTCTAAGCAATCTCTTTTAAATCGTAAGGCAAACCCCTCGCGTAGGCTAACATTATTTTTTTCTTATTATTTATATTTTGTCACGTTAAAATTAAAAAGCTAAGCAAATTACTTTTCAATATAAAACTAAATTTATTGTTTATTTGTCAAGCATAACTATATTTTAGAAGTAAGCCTTAATATTTTAGTTTATATACTCCTGTACATAATATTTTAAACTTTAAAAATAAGTAGCTTTGATACGGACGCCAAATTTTGTAATTAAAGGTCATCAGTTAAAATCTCAATATCACTAATAGCTTATTATATAAATTTCTTTAGCAATTATGATTTAAAGGAAGGCGTATTTCTCTAATCTCTTCTATTTTTTTCTTCGCAAAATGAAGTTGCTTTTCCTTTATATTGCGAATAATTACCCTTCGCTCAGAAACAAGGCTCACTTTTCAAATAACACAGATTACACGCTGTTCCAACCATTTACATATGACATACCACCGTTTTCTAGCCTAATGAAACCTGAAAAGGCAGAAAAGAGAGATGTGTCCTGGTTAACGAAACTCAACAATGAGCTCCAACGAAAGTGGAAAAAAAAGGAGAGAGAGAAAGTTTGACATCCTCGCTGCCTGGAATGCGAGAAAGAAAATGAAAGGAATTACAAGCGATCGAAAAAGGAGGAAAAGGATTCAAAAGTGCCCAGCAGCAGTCCTAGAACAAATGAAATTAAATGGAGGCTGTCAGTGAGAAATGGAAATCTTTCCAACTACCTCATTATCGTCTGCGAAGTGAAAGTAGAAGTGTCAGATAAAAATCAATGAAGTTTTATTCGCTCAAACGACATGGAAAGATTCCAAAATTATATGCAAAATACATCATACAATTTTTAAACAATTCCTATCAAAAATAATAAACTATACTCTAGTATAGTTTAGTACAATTACGCTCTAATAAAACCACATAATTTAAACATTTAAGCATAATGAAATAATACAGTATCAACTCTCAAAGAATATGAATTTAAGAAATGAATTGTTTTGGTTGATAAATAAATTATTGTATGGAAGATTTTCTCCTTATAAATGAAGGTATATTTTTAAATAGGGAAATATCAGGTAGTTATTTTAAAAGCATAATATTGATATATTACCTCATATTTTTTAACACGAGGCTTAGAAGAATAAACTGTTATGAAGCATTTGGGAATTCACTACACATTTCCTTGTGGGTAGAATTTACACAATTGCGTGTCGTATTCACTAATTTCGTAAAAAAATAACAGGAAAATAACCAAAGTTTCACTATCAAATTTGTGGGCCTCTGGGGCCTGGTTGGTTTGGATGTCGTCCTCATTGGAAGGTAATGAGTTCGAATCCCAGCTTAACAGAAGATCTATCATGTTTACTAATGGCGTCTGGTTCACGTTAAAACTCTGGGTGTTTCCGCAATTTTTCAAAGTGAAATGATACCTGTAGGGGTGGTAGGCGAAGTATTGGATGTCTTCTGCTTAGTTCCTGCTTCAAAATCACGAAGTCTCTATCCGACTGCTTCTGTCTAACTACTAGAGCCCAACTCAGGGATAGGTATAGGGAAACATGCAGGTGCAACAACTATCAAAGTTGTGCATGCCGACAACACACACGGGACTTATATTAGTCCTTGTTCAGCAGTGGCTAAATAAAGTTTTGAAACTTTTAAATTCCAAAAAATTTAATTTTACTGTTAGATCACATTGAATCCCATTGTATCATGAACGAAATTAGTTTTGAATTAAAATTAAAACATATATTGAATAGGTATACAAATAATTAGATAAGACTTCATTTAAGAACCGAATCACGTCATTTTGTAAAGTTTATTTAAAAGCATTTTTACTTATTTTAAATCTATCACACAACACAGATATCGAATGTTGAATTACATATTTATAGTATGTAATCTGTAATAGAGAATGATTTCAAGAAATGAAACTCATTATAACAAATCAAATTAAATGACGTGTTCGATGTAAAATCCGATACTAATTGGTGTGGCAATACATTTTTGCGATAAATTTTACTTTCTGGTAACCCTATATTTATATAGCTTTTGTGTAGCAGCCATATGTTATTCACCTATTGGCCACTAATTTTGGCGTTAAAAAATCGCCTAAGAATCAAGAGGTAACCGATTATAAATTATTGCAATAATGACTTAAGTCAGAAAATTTAGTGAAATTATTACCAATGTAATTTTTTTTAAAATTTGGTGGTATTAATTTTAATTGTATTACAGCAGATTCTCAATTCATGCCATAACATTGAAATTGTTTTTTACTTTTATTTATTTATTTTTTACCATGGCAGGCTCTTGAGTGATGAACTCTTCGCCACAACAAGGCCAGGAACTGCTACTCATTTATCGTTATCCAGTGGACACCTGCGAGCCAAGTCACGGAGTTGAGTAGCTTTACCCACGCCGTACCACCACAAACCCGTTTATAGGGTGGGCCACATTCATACATCATCACAGAAGAAAGGACAAAGAAACACAGAGAAACACAGAGAGAAAGTGAATTCATGCCCAAACCGGGATTCGTACTCAGGACCCACAGCTCAGGAGTCAAGAACATTGATATTGTTATTTATTTATAACTTACGATTATTAACATAAATTTACGACGTAAAAACATTTTTATGGTACGTTTAAAGGAAAGATTTTCAGAAAATAGATTTGATTAAAAAAATAATATTATGATTTTGCAATCAGTCACAAATTTATTTATTGTACTTTCTCTTTTAAAATAATATTTTAACTGCAAACTAAACATTTCGCATACAACTATTTAAAATCTTATTCAGATAATTATTGTAAAGTAAATAACATCATTTGCGATTGTAAATCCTATTTAAATTCATTTAAAAAATGAAAAATCTTCATTTTTAAAAATATTGTCTCAAGATCTTTATTCTAAGATCATATACTAATTCGCAGATTTTCTTTAACATAAATAGTATGGTTACAATTGAGATAATTAAATTCATGAAAACTGTTTCTGTGTGGATTTAAAATAATAAGGGTTGAAAAATTGACAATAATTTAGTTTCCCACTTCAAAGAAAGTTATTCAAATTCACATTATATTAAAACTGTTAAATTTGATTTCTAAAGTGTTATAAGTTACAATAAAAATATCATTGTTGTAGAGACAGACTTAATAAAACCTTTAGCTTTTACTCCAGGAATATTACCGATTAAAATATGTTTATATTTTTAAATTTGATAGATATTTAATTATTCTATTCCATTTAATTATTATGAATAACTCTATTATATAAATATAATTTGAATTAAACTATATTATTATCGCTCATTAACAGAAATTACTTAATAAAAATTTATATATCTAAATTTTAAGGCTTTAATTTCTATAATTTTTATTGAAATTGATTTCAGTACTAGGAATTTGAGCAAAAATATTTTGTATATAACTTTTATTATACGTTTACGTTTATTTAACATAGGGGTTTTTTTAGACATACTGATAATTATATTTTTTATATACTAGATTTTTCATTAATTACACACACACACACACACACACACACACACACACACACACACACACACACACACACACACACACACACACACACACACACACACACATATATATATATATATATATATATATATATATATATATATATATATATATATATATATATATATATATATATATATATATATATATATATATATATATATATATATATATATATATACTATTTTAAACATTAATTAATGTTGTTATTTGTAAATGATTTATAAACAACGTATAAGTGATATAACTGTAAAACCAATGTAAAAGATTGTGAGACACAAACGTACATTGTACGATACAGTGTATACTATTTTAATCATTGATTAATGTTGTTATAGGTAAATGATATATAAACAATGTAGAAGTGATGTAACTTTGTAATATACAGTGTAATTCCTCAAATCAATAGGCTTGATTAATTTAAAATAATCTTTAATTTAAAAGAAATGCGAAAAATATTTAAAACAAATTATGTATGATCTCTTTCGTAATACAACTGCTGTTTTATAATTGGTTATTCTTATAACTAAAAGTCTCAGAAACAATTTTAAATAGAACTAATTCAAGCACACGCAAAGATTGTTTTCATAATTGAATATTTTTCACAAAAATTAATTTGAAATATATTATTCTATTAATTTTTTATATTTTCGCCAAAACTAAATGAATAAAATTTAAATTAAATTCGTAAGGAGTTTTGTTAATAATTTCATTTAGAGTTCAATTCATGCATACCAACTAATTTTGATTTAAGAAATAATCAAAGTGTTAAGAGAAAGTCAATTATTAAGAAGAGATTTCTCAGGAAATGAATCAAATCAGAGGAGCGTAATTAGGACAAAGAACAAACAAAGCATGACAATAGAATTTCATAAGCATTTATGAAAGTTCGTGGAAACAGATTTTCACCATAATCATATTTCATTCATGAAAGAATAAAGCATTTTATCAGAATTAAAACATTTCTGAAGGGAAAAAAGGTGTATTAACTCACTGAATTGTGCTTTAAAAATTCAATTATTATTAAAATGCACTTTGCATGCTTCATAACTTGAAGCTTGATTAATAATTACATTTTATGAAAGTTGCCTACAATTACTTAAGGCTTGAGGAATATCACAAAAATAAATAAAACTAGAAATCTCAGTCTTTTGCTTATAAAAATTTAAATTAATTATTTCCTTCAGTTAATGTATAGCGAAATAAATTAAATTTTAAAGCATAATTATCCCCATAAATCATCTAAATCAGATTTAAATAAAAGCATTATGTATGAATTCATTTGATAAACTATTTTTTCCTATTAGTGAATTATTTAATGAACTTTTTGCAATTTGTATTGCATTGAAATAATTGTTTTAGAAATGTATTATGTTATAAAATTTAAAACAATGAAAGTAAATAAATTTTCTTGAAGAATAAGGCGTGTTAAGGCAAACATCAATTGTTTGTTTGCTGGTCTCTCAAATATCATATTTTGCATACGAGTAGACCAGAGCTATTTGTAGATTCCGAACCACTACGAACATCCATGCCCGAGGTGAGTTTCGAACCCACCAACTATTTAACAGAAAGCAAGGAGGAAAACATCAAAATTGAGCACACTATTATGAAATAATTATTCAATACTGATACTCATTAAATTTTGTGCAATTACTGTCTTATGATGTATGATGTATTCATTCACTAGAAAATCAATTTTTGCATAAAGCAACAGGTGTCTAGCAAAACTGTTACATCGCAATAATAACAAATGTAAGGATTAAATGACAGTGACTCTGAAGTTATAGCCAGCGCATGAAAAATGTCATGTAATATTTTGAAATAGGGATCATATTTGGATTTCTGAGCACAAGTGTACCACATTAGTGTACCAATCATCCAGTAAGTGATCGAATCGATAAGGCAGTAGTGTGGTCAGAAAAGGAATCTTCAATGAACAGAAAAATCAGCACTTGAGAAAGAATATTTAAGCATAAAGTGCTTGCAGAAATTCCATAAAATTTTTACGCATTTCTGTGTGGTTTGCAACAAATATTAATGGGTATATGTATGTATAACAAATATTAATGGGCATGTATGTTTAGTGAAGCATCGTTGATATGGGCTTTTGGAGCCAAGTATGCACACTGTATCATTCTTCACAACATGACACAAATATTTGCGATATGTTTCAGTCCAACAAATCTGAAATTGGACTGTCGATGACTAGAAACCTCCTGCTTTGTTATGACGTGTCTTGTTTGGATTAGTGCTTTATGGGTATAGATAAATTCTCGTAAATTGATGAACTTTACATGGCAACAGGATGTGGACTTAAGCACATTCAAGCTGGTTGAATCTTTGTAATGGTAAGAGTCGGATGCAGCTGGTATAATATATAAAAAACTAATACATATAGAGAGAATTTGATCGATGTAACAATTCTGTCTGGTTATGTACACTCAATCATATCAGATACGTAACCACTTTATCTAATCATACTCAATTATTTCAGATGCATAAACAACCTGTTTGGTCATCTATACTCAAACATGTTCAAGTGAATTAGAAAATACCAGCTGGGAAACAGAAATGCCGATATTAGCTTTCAAATGGCATTCTTCTGCTGTTAGGTATTTTCTTTAACTTATTAAATCCCAGAAAAGATATTATTGAACATATCTGGGATCCCTCGAAAAGTAGCTTTCAGAAAAGATATCCTCCATCATTTTATATACTTTCTGAATTGTCCAGCAGAATTTACATTACGAATTGCCATTGTTTACATCACCCCTTAAGGCACTAATCAAATTCATGATACATTTTATTACGGAAAACCTGCATATTTGATGAGAAAATATACTGCATTAACTAAGCATATTTAATTTTTCAGTGTTGAGTAGAATAAAATGCATGAATAAAAAGAATAAATTTCACTTCGCAAGAATAAAAATATTCCTGAGATCTACAAAGCTGGTGAGAAATTAAGATAGATAAGTATGTAAATAAAGTGACAGTTAAAAAGGTGCTATGTATAGAAGCTATAAATAACTTCTATACATAGCACCTTTTTAACGTGCAAAATATAACGAGATTAATATTCCGATAATCGAGCGAGCAAAATATTCCTAAATCTTTTTGTCCACACATCAAGATTTACTTACTCTGCCAATTTAGACGCTTCTAACGGCCATCTATATTCATAGATATGAACATTTTTGAGGACATAAAATATGTTCAGAAAACATCTCTATAAGAATTGGGGTTCCTACAGAAAGAGTTGCGGTGTCAATTCTCTCCAGGATATCTGAAGGGATATTCTGGAGCAATTCCTTTATATCCTAGAAACTTTCCTACCTGGACCTTCGGATATTCTAAAAAACTGAAAAAAACGACCTAGCCTACCAATATAACATATATATATATATATATATATATATATATATATATATATATATATATATATATATATATATATATATATATATATATATATATATATATATATATATATATATATATATATATATATATATACAGTAATCCCCCTATAATTCGGTACTCTTATAACGCAAGTTCATATGACGTGATTTCATGTTCTCATTAACAAGTGTTTTCTCTCATAGAACATGTTGATTCCTCACACGTTATTGTACTGCAAAATGTACAATTCATAAACAACTTTGCATACGTTTACACATTGTGCCAATATTGTTCTTATAAATCTGAATTAAATTATATATTATTTACCTTTGAACATTCTGCTAAAAAAATCTGTCACAGTGGAATGTTATTTCAGATAGCTCCTACAGCGAATAAATATGAAATTTTTTTGGAATTATTTGATTTATTTGAAATGAACTGTTTTTCATTTATATTCGTAGAAGTTTTGTATTTAAAATATTCTCAATTTGATTTCAATAAAACGCACACATTTCATTCATAACATAGTTTTTCCTTAATATTCGATTTAAACAACTTTTAATGAGAAAAGTTAAGCGTGAATCATTTGTACATAACTCGTAACACGATGTCATATAAGCGAGACTTACGAGAATACTCGTACAAAGAATTTTTCTAATTTACTGCGTTAGTACATCAAGATATAAAATCAAAGTATAAGGTTAATTAATAAATTCAGATTATTAATGATAACAAAGAAATCAAAAATCTTACATCTTGAAGTTATTCACCAAAATATGTAAACGTACAATCTCATTATGACAAAATAAATCGTGTTTTAATAAATAAAACTACAATCCATCAACTTTAAAATATTAGTTTTAGTATTAGTTACAGTTATTTTATAAACAATTATTTAAAATAAATGTCTGACGTCTAACGGAAATATTTTATTATTTAAATATGAACATATTTATAAAAAATAAAGGAATTTTATTTATAGCAATGCGCAGCATACTAAATTTACTACATATAAAGTGATAAATTTGTTATTTCCTAAAGATACATCTATAGGAAAAATATAGTTCTTTATCACTTAGTTCCTGAAATGAAATGAATGATTGATTAAAACATTCCTATACTTAAGAACATCACTAAACAACAATATTTCACAATTTAGAAAAAATCGTAAAATATAAACTCCTATTAAACAAGAATGATAAATATAGTACTAAACAGAAATCTTGTACTGTATTATTGGACAAATAACAGTGACATTCACATTCAATTTTGTATTACTTTTCTGAAATGATAAAACGCACATTGCCATTGTAAAAGCATGTAATTTGGCTTCAACTTCGAAAGGCATTATAACCATCATATATTTCAATTAAATGCATCTTGGGGTGGTTTCGAAAGAGCAAAATGCGCCTTCAAACGCTGAGTAATATTAATGTTCCTCATAAACGCTCACTCACTGCAGCCATCAGTTCGAAGTGCCCCCTCCTCATAAGCAAAACTTGCGCTTTCATATCAATAATGGAGGATACCAGAAGTTGCTTTAAGAGTCATCATTTATTGATGTTGGAAAATACACAGTCCCCGTGGTTTCAATTTGCATTCAAATTACAACGCAACATCGCATCGGTAAGTAGCAAGGATTATATTCTTTGATGGATTTGAAGTAGGCAGCAGATCTTTTCTCCGAATTCCATCAGACGGGTCATTTGAAACATTCATGGACAAACATGCCGCTTAAAGGATATTCTTACTGGCTTATGTTTACATTTTAATCCAACTGCAGATTCTTTATAAGAATTTCTGAAACTCAGGACTTTAATCCCAGTTATAGTTTCTCAAGCAAATTCTAACACGTTGTTAAATTATAAAATGTTTAAATCTCTTTAAACATTACATGGAATACTTTTTTTAACATGTTTTAACATAACATTGTATTTAAAAATGCTCTCAGTAAATTAATATTTAATTTGAAAAATATTTAAATATAAAGTGTAAGTACTCGTCTGAATATAATAAATCAAGATTTTGAATTAAAATAAATTAGTTTAATAAAAACCTGATATATCTCTCTAATAACATTAATAGAAGATCAATAAAGATTAAAATATTAATTATACGTTTTTAGCTTCTGCTACTTATAATAAGAAATGTAACGAGTAGTGTACGTAAATAATTTTAATTATAAATATGTCTATATAAACAAACATTTTAATAATTTTATCATGTGAAATTTAAGAAAATGTTTTTTTTAAATAAAAATGTTACCAAAAAGCCAATTGAACCAAAAACCAATTGATTTTTAATGAATCTTATCATTTATGTGACAACCGTTATTTCACAGGAAAAGTAATATACATATTTCTTAATTACAAATCATTTGATAATGACTGTAAATCCACAAGCATGTTATTTTTTTTTAAATATTTGGTTCAATTTTAAGTGCACTATGTCTATATAATAAATATCAATGGATTGAAGACTATGAAAGATTATTTACATCTAGGGAATGTCTTAAATAATTATAGGATAGAGAATTTACTGAAATCTAGTACATCATACTGCAGAAATGCTTACAAATTTCTTTCAAAATAACAAAAAATCATTTAAAATAAAACATGTGGATGTGAAAATGTTTAAGGCCTAAATAATGTTGCAAATATGCACAATTTAAATTTTATTTGTCATTTTTAATTAGTGTTATTAGCTGCATAAATGAACATATTTGTTTAAATACCTCATAGAGGATACCTTAATGGCCTAAAATTGTTGTAAGTAAAGTATTTTAGCGCCCACCACATGAGTTGCCTTCCAGAAAAGCTTTTTTATAAATTGCGATTTGAGTCCACGTGTTGCAAAGAAAGAACCCTTGAAAATATTTATGTTTGCCGCAATAAGAGTTATCGTCAGAGGCCTCTCCAACCCTAGGGTGCTCCAGGTATTTTACACTAAATGAAGCTGCTTATTTTTGCCTTGGCTATGAATAGCTCGTTTATATCTTCAGAGACCGGTTTGGCTGTGTTGAAATTAAAAGCCGACGACCTCATTTATCTGATCTGATTCCAGATCAGAGGGATTAATAATAATAATAAGAAGAATTACACTGTATTTGTTTAATACGTTGCATGCAACAATTCGGTGAATTTTTTATTGCCTGATTTTAATGTCATTTTGAAGTACCCAATAAAAATATTTTAACATCTGTCCATTAGGAATATTTTCCTTTATTGCTGTAAGACAAAACTGAAAGCATCTGTTGTAAAAAGATCAGTGCGTTTACCATTCTAAAACCAAAGAGAGTTGAGTTTTCATATTTTAAAAGCAGAAATGAAATAGAAACCTTTTTAGACTTTGCTTGCTATATTCCAAATGCATGATTTCACTGAGAGAACATTATGACTTCACATATTTTACGCACCTTAGCATTTATTACTGAACACGACTGATCTCTGGTTACATCGAAAACAAAACTCACTTAATTCTGAAAGTGATGCCTTTACTAAAATAACCACCATATAGACCACTTGTCAATGAAAGAGATGACCTTCTATAAAAATTTTTTTAGAATTCTTTAAGTCGTTCAAACTAAAAACATATTAATACAACTTTACTAACATATACATTAGCTTGTATTAATGCAGTTAATATCAAGTCATGAATGCCAAAGGGAAATAACATTCACAATAAAGGGTGATTCCTCACTTGCAGCAAATAAACATGAAGCCCTCAACAAGGGTTAGGTCTACATCTGTTGGTACTTGTGTCTGTCTCTAATACTGAAATGTTAATAACTTAGTATCAAATTTCAAATGTATTTCTGTTGTCTATATGCATTTCCATAAGTCTTTCCACAAATACTCGATGACGATAAAATTGAAATGTTGAGAGGTATGTGTTGTTTATCTATATAATGACCCTATTGATTAACAGAGGCTGCTACATAATGAGACATTATCGAGCTGACAGAAACTCTTTTCAAGTCTGTGCATTTACCATACTGTCGAAAGTACTCGATTGTTCAAAATTTTCATATAGTCAGTGTAGCCTAGTTCAATGTAGTTGAGTCAAAGATGTTTATGTAGTTTAGTTCAAATGATATGAAAAACAGTTTGAAGATGTGAGGCCATACCATGACCATACAATGGAAGAGCTACAGACAAGTACATCACCTCCACTGAACTTTGTAGGTGTATTGATGAAATAGGGTAAAATCCGTTTATTTGACAAGTGCCAAGTCCTATCTTTCATTTCTGATAGTTCATACTGTGCCTCATCACACATTCATTAAAGCTTTTTTTCAAGTGATTCACTCCTTACCTAAGAAGCTACAAAAGATAAAATACTATAAATGGAAAGATATTTAATTTGTGTGTAAATGTATATTTTGGATATACAAGAAATGTAATTGTTTCCACAACATCATTGGAACTTTAGCAGCTAGTTGTAGCTCACCCCGTGTAATATGTAATATGGTTTCTATCAATTACTGAAAAAATTTCGTTTTCAAGACATGCATACTAGTTAATTAACAAGGATGAGTAGTACGTCAAACTCTTGTCCTTACTGCTGTCATTTTCAAGATGTTTATGACATTTCCAAAAAGTGATTGTGACTGCAAAATATTTCCAGCAATTGCTTGTAATCTACTTCTCTTTAATTATAAAATTACTTACTAAAAATTCTTTAAGTTCTATTTGTTCTACCTATTATCCCAACATAACAGAAAACTAATGAGGTTCTTACATTTCTCAAATCTTTTTTAATATAAGCAAGCTATTTGTAATTTTTTTGGATTTGTTAAAACCTCAAATGTAGTTGGGTATTGTGGCTATATATATATATATATATATATATATATATATATATATATATATATATATATATATATATATATATATATATATATATATATATATATATATATATATATATATATATATATATATATATATATATATATATATATATATATATATATATATATATATATATATATATATATATATATATATATATATATATATATATGCAATATGAATTCAAATGATGCAGTGACGTTAATGCTATGTACTGTTATAGCGCCAGGAAGTATATATTAACAATACCTCACTGAATCTGTCATTAGTCGATGTTCCGAGTGTTTAATGTAATCAAAGATGTTACTGCATTCGTACTATCTTTCTCCGGTGATTTAATTCATTTTTTAGTTTAAATACTCATGAGGGTGTGTTGTTTAGATTTGTGAAACATGTGTATCACACACACATATGCTGCCATTACACGAGCAACACTGACTGCCTATTTAAAGGGGATCCTGAAAAATGATCGAACTGAAATGAAATGACCAGAAGAGGATCTTATCATACAGAATTTAAAAAGAGCATAAATGATCCAGCAGAATCTACAATCCCATGTGACCCAATAGAAGGATCCCCTTTTGTGGGAAATCCTTTAAAAATTACATTTGGTGCTGCTCTTCATTAGATGGTACCTAAAAGATAGCCTTTACATTTAGCCTTTTACCCAAAGACTCTTACGCACACAATGGATATCTTACAAATTTAGCTTGATAAGAAGTTTTTTGCTGCCTACATGGCATTCATGTATTTTATAAGCATATAGTATAAGTGCAGAACTATAACATTTTCACAGATTGAAGCTTCTGGTGCAAACAGAAAAAATATAAAAGTTTTTTTCACGGCAGACACAGTTAGATCTGATGAGTCAGTTTACAGCAGACACATACTATCTGAAACTGTACGAAAATACAGTGTCCTATGCTTTATCTCTTGCTAAATATCTTAACAAGGGAAACACTTGCTGCTGCCAGAAGATGATAGAGAAGCAACAATGACAAGTAAAATTACAAGAGATATTTAGCTGATGCTCTTTCAACCTACCTTCTTTTGCCGATGAGTCAACCTCCAGCCATCCTACATTGTAATGTGTTAGACCTTAGCATATCTCTATCTATACATACTTTTAGTTAAAAACAATAACTTTTTTTTTGAGGTTAGTTGCTGACTAATATGTGTGGTCATCAATGAAACAAGGTGCTGCTTAATTGGCTTTTACGTGTTTTCAGTGTCAACGAACAAAGGTATCTTGACATGGAAGAAGTAATATTGTATATTTTATACATTCTAAATCTCCAATATGTTCAAACTTTCTTACAATTCTCTTTGAGCATCTTCATATTGATATTGTAAGACCTCTTCCTTCGTCAGAGGGATTTCGTGGCAAAACTTGATATTTTATTGTTGAAATCTGAATAGTTAATGTCAAAATATTCATGCCAGAAAATACTTTACACACACATGAGATGAGATAAATGAAAATATTTATCTTCTATATTATAGATTCTCTCAGAGATACATAGTATTTGATGTAACACAAAAATTTATCTATAAAAATATCATCGAGAAAAATGTTTTTGTTCCTTATAAACAGAAGAGCGTAATAATAAGTCTTCTTTTATCTATTTTTACAACATAATACTCTTATGAAATATTCGTTGCTTAAGCAATATTTAAAACTGAAATGACATTAAAACATAAATCAAAAATAGAAATGGCTTTTTAAAAGGAAAATCGAAAAAAAAAGAATGTTTTTTGTCATTTTTGTACTTTCAAAATTCGATAGAGATTGAAGTTTTTTCACGGAATGCTTTTTTTTATTTTTTCGTCAACATTCGATTTCGGATTTCATTTTATTCGCGTCGCTTTTTCACGGATCGGCCTATGACGCCATAGATCAATTGCTGAGCATGGGGAACACATGTTGCTTTTGATGTAGAACGTAGAATTTAAAGGAAATGTTTTTGTTCGTTTACATTTTGTTCATTCGTTTTATTCATTTGCATTAAGATTTTGGATATATTTGTTTGAAAAAGAATGTGAGAGTTGAACACAAAATACGAAATTGGAGTTTTGTTCAAAAACAAATTTATAATTTTAAATTTTCTAACAGACTTATTTATTTTGTGTATTTTGAAAAATTATGACAAATGTGTATAGATATTTAATATATAATTTGAAATTTTTTATATATTAATTAGAAAATTTACTTTTTAGTGAATTTGTGAATTAGTGAATTGTGGTGAGTTAATTAGGAATTTGGGAATTGGAAACACGGTATAACAAACAAATTGCTTTATTTTTGGTACAACAAGACTATACTTAATATGCATTATATACACGAATTCATAATCTTTAGTTTAAGGAATGTAAAAAAAATCACTTGTATAAGAAATATAAATTTATGCTTCACTTGATCAATGGTGTCATTAGTATTATGTGACTTTTTAATTATTAGAATATGGTACATTATGAATATGATATGATGAGACTATCATCAGAGAAAAGGTAAATCATTAAGAATGTTAAAAAATTATAATCATATTCCATTTAACATAAAAATTACAAAATGTTTATTTTATAAAATCAAAAAAATATGTCAGCTTACGTTAAATTAATAAACACGTAATTATAGCAATGTTAATTTTTTACCACTATAACCAATATAAACTGTTAAGTTTGATTCCTTATACAAACAATTTTAGCAAATTCTCATGTATAAAATCAACTATATTTAATAAAAAATTACATTAATGAATTCCTTAATATCATATTATTTAAAATTGTACGGAAATCAATTATAATATAAAATTAAAATATTGTATTCATAAATTCAAATCCAGTTTAACACGGCCTAAATTTTTTTATTCCAAATTCCAACAAAAATAACTACAAATCCTTTATTTAAAAACAGCCTTAAATAAGAATGCTAAACGTTTTCAGAAAAAATTCACGAAATTTCATTTTTCAATATAAAATCATTTTGTGTAATAAGCTTTTCATGTATCTTGTATATATATATATATATATATATATATATATATATATATATATATATATATATATATATATATATATATATATATATATATATATATATAATATATATATATAATATATGTATATATATATATATATATATATATATATATATATATATATATATATATATATATATATATATATATATATATATATATATATATATATATATATATGTATATATATATATATATATATATATATATATATATATATATATATATATATATATATATATATATATATATATATATATATATATATATATATATATATATAAAAATTTATATATATATATATTTCTCATTGCATTTCATGAAATTTTAATTGTTACTTTTTTTAAAAAAATATTTTTACTCTGACATTTTTATTAACAAAAATGCAAATAAGTAAATAATGAATATGAGGGAAATATTTATTAAATTTTAGTAACGTTAAATTCATTTGCAAAACTTTATAAATTGTTAAGACTTTAAGTTGAAACTATAAATATTCAATATAAAAATTGTCTTAAAATATATATAAAAAGAAGTTAAATTAGTTCTTTTTTTTCTAACTGAATAATTTTTTCATACTTTTTTAAAAATACCAGTAAAAATATCAAAACACTTAAGGGTTATTTAATTTATTTTGCTTAAGCACCGACACACTACGCCTTATAAAGTCGTGTTCCCTTGGTACACCACATTCTCAGATATAATCACTTCCCGCCAATTAATCATTTGTTTGCAGAATAAGTATTACAAGGTAAAAGCTGCGATCAATTAACTTTGCTTTCGCGCATTAATCATTCATTTAACAAACTCTTGCGAGGTGTAAAGTTCGGTGAGTTAGAAGTAATGAGGAGAATAGACGCGCGCTTTCTCTTTGTGGACTTACTTCTCAAGTGATAACCTTCTAACTGAGCAACTTCATCCGGATGCCAGAAGATTTTGAAACTATTTTAAGCTATGATATTCTCATAAATTAATTGAAGGGTTAATAATGTTTAAAATATTAATTAATTCATTGTAGTTAAAAAATTCAATTTACAATTTACTCGTTTTATATGTTATAATTGATCAAAGTGAATAAAATTTTATTGTGTTCCTTTGTTTTCAAACTTTATATTACATTATATATAAAATGAAATATTAAGTCATCTTGATACTTATGTAAATATTGATGAATATAACTGCAACCGTGACAGTGTTTAAAAACAATATATACTGTGTTATCGCGAGTATGCATCTGGAACTGAAAAAGGGAGACAAAATGTTGTATGGTTATTAAACGACCGAATGGGTCGTTTTTGTTGTTATGTATTTTAATTTAATTTCAATATATATTTTAATGAATGTTAATTCTCTCTTATATATATATGTATATATATATATATATATATATATATATATATATGATATGTGTGTTGAATTCAGTTTACAAGAATCATTTCACTGCATAATCTAACTAATTCTACTGCGTTTATACTCTGCACGTCAAAAGTTCTGACAGTTTTAGATTCCGTAAACACTGCCTTGCAGCATTTATTTTATGGTAAATGCACGTTATTTATATATTTTTTGATAATTCACTAAATTTTATGTGTTTTGACGATCCTTTTATGTACCTGAGGTATGTGTACTCTTAATGTTGTTGTTGACTAATGACACTTGGACAAGCCAAGCTCGCTATGCTATGCGAATTAACTCGATTGGGAGCGTCTTTCGTTTTAATCAGAGCACCATGAAGGTGAAAGTACGACTTTGCTCTTCACACGTGCCATAGCGACCCGCTTATACGTTAGGCAACCATTCACACATCATTCATACAAGGAAAGGACAAAGACAGGATAGATAGAGAGAGAAAGTACATCCATGCCCGAAGCGGGATTCGAACCCAGGACCTCCTTATCCGTAGTCAGGCACGCTGACCACTAGACAAAGTTGGTCGGCATTCTTAATGTGAAAGAAGATACCAAACAGAAGGGACCCAGAAATTATTCTACGTTCTTCCAGGGATATTACGTGGCTCAGCCATTTGTTGCACTTTTATAGTGTTTTTAGAATATTATCTTGTAAATATATTATAAATTGAAAAAAAGCTTGATATGTTAATTAAAAGTTATTACAAATTCTTAGATGCCAAAATAATTAATGATAAAACACAATATTTTACTTTGAAGATACAATATGTGCTGATGTTGTTACTTATGACACTCGGACTAGTCAAGCTTGCTATGCCGTTGGCTATGCGAATGCGTCTTTCGTTTAACGAAAGCACCTCGAAGGTGACGGTACGACATTGCTCTAAACTCTTTCGATAGATGGCACCACCAGAGGATCCACTCCATCAACTTTGATATTGAACTGAAGGAGGAAGAAATTTTCTCCAGACCATTATATCCTTAGTAAGTGCTTAACGATGACAACCAGAGGATTTTAAATTCCACAGATTTAAAGGGCACGTATATCGCATGTACTCCTTGGTGGATGTTTGGTGGGATTGGGAATGGAACCCAGACCTTCTGGAGATAAGGCTAATACCTTAACCACTAGGCTACCACAGCGTTGTACAATAGGCACCTTGGCAGAATATGTATTTTTATATTATGATTTCAAATACGCAAAGTTTATTTTATAAAATTATCATTATTTACACTTTATGAATAACATTCACAAACAAAGCTTAATAATTTTGTATAAAATTGAAAGAATCTAAATTGAATAAAGGTATAATTCTTAATTATAATTAATAATGAACTTTTATGCAAATTTATTTTAATGTTATTCATCTATGTTTGTGAATATATTAATAAATAGTAATTAAATTGTTTCACTCTGAGAGAAAAAGCAAACTTTATTATAATTTGTTACTAGATATTTGCTGAATGGATTACATTTAAAGAATTATATTTTTTATTGTAAAGCTAAGGACAAATTAAATTTTAAAATATTAATATCGTCATAATACATGGTATATAATAATGGTAACATAACAATAAGTTTGTTGAAGAATTAAGATAATAATTATTTTACGATAATCATAAATAATTCTATCACACTTCAACAAAAGTGTTAAAATTGATGGAATTACATGTTACATTTACAAGATAACACGTTGCGAATAATTGAAGATAAAATAAAATTTGCCATGAAATTCATATATGTGACCTCAGTCGCAAAAGCTTTAATTATATATCTGTGCATTCCTTCGCAAGTTAAGCGATTCCTTGTTAAAGACGCGCTTCAATTAATTGTCTCTGCCATTTGAACAGACCGAAAGCAATGCGCTAAGGATTCCAATAACGAAAGAAAACGTCTAATTATCGGCTCACAAGTAAGGGCAAGTTAAGGCCCTTAGCAGTCACGTGCCCTAAGAACTATTGCAATTAAGCTGTCTTCGAAGAGATATGATTGGTTGGAGCGACAGCTACAGCAGGTGTCCTTGATAAATCTTCCAAATGTTGTGATACAAAGCTTCGGTGAGTTGTTGGAAGCTGCCTGCCAACAGATACCCCTTTATCACACGTCAGCGATGGCGATGAATGTATCGATTGCAACTTAGCTGATAAGCAGATGGACAGATATGCAATGGAGCAAAGCACGCGGGAAAGGGGAAGCCGGGGATTTCCAAATTGGACTCGTGTGGTTGTTATAATTTGCACTTTGAATAAAGCTGGTATTGGGAATATTTGAAATAAACATGAGTTTAGCTGGGGTGTTTGAGCAGTGGAAAATTACCATTTCATTCACGAAGTGACGTATGTAAAACAACTGGATTAAAACATCCAAACGATATGAATGCTAGTTTGTTAACCTAAAATATTCATATGAATAGATATTCATAACTATACTTGTTATTATATATTATCTTCAATTCCATACGTTCAAAGGAAAACATTTTGTGAATTATGTAAGAAAAATGCCCAAAAGGGCTAATCATATATAATACTAGAAACGATTTACTTTCTAACAATTTAAAAATAAATTGCTTTTTGATAGCTAAATATTAATGACAAACATTTAAAGGAATTAAATTACTAATTTGTATCCCTAATTAGTTAGCTATTTTTCCGGTTCTTTTCCCTTTAAAACGGTTATTCTGAACACCGAAAGTGATTATTTTGTTTAAAGAGGAAAAATAATAAATATCATTATGCATCATATCTAATTATCAAAAATACGTTTTTTAATATAATTTTAGAGAGAAACATAATTTTATAATGCATTGTTTTAGGCATGTGTTGTTAAAAATAATCAAATTAAAAATTAAGACTTAATGATCTAATTACAATTATTTGAATAATTAATTTCGCTTATCTTCAATGAATGAATTTATAACTTTTTAACTCAAATTTTAATAACTTAATAACATTTATAATAATTTACGATTTTCTAAAACATTAAAATCCGTAATTGCTAAAAATACAGATAATAAATTCATTTAAAGCACATTAAACGTATTTAAGATAATAATGAAAACATTATTTCTAATTTGCCTTTGTTGTCATCATTAAAATACTATTGAAAAATATGTAATTTAATTGAGATTTTAAAGTGATAAAATATTAAGAACAAATATAAAAGAATTCTAAATTTTAATTAATATTTCAGATATGTTAGTCTAACTAATTTACCTTTTCCAATAAATTTGTGCCGAGAATAGCTGGGAAACAATCATATGAGAGAAATGTAAATTTATGAAAAACATTTTACGAATTGGATTTTTAATTAGAAACACGTAAAAATAATTTTAACGTGAAATAATATTTTTAAAAATTATTTATCTTTTAAATTAAGTTAATTAATACTTATATATATATATATATATATATATATATATATATATATATATATATATATATATATATATATATATATATATATATATATATATATATATATATATATATATATATATATATATATATATATATATTATATATATATATATATATATATATATATATATATATATATATATATATATATATATATATATATATATATATATATATATATATATATATATATATATATATATATATATATATATATATATATATATATATATATATATATATATATATATATATATATATATATATATATATATAAATCATAGTAGTTAATCACATTATATTTATATTTAATATAAACCTCTAAATTATTATTTTTATTTAGAAGAACTTATTTCAAAAAATGTGAATAAGTCATTAAATAAACACGCTTTATTAATGGCTGTTAAAATAATTAAGATTATTCAATGTGGAAATATACATAGCGTTTCATTGGATTGTGATTTCAATTTATTGTTCTCGTTTATTCATCATTATTTTATAAACATGTATATTACTTTTTAATACATTATTATTGATTACTTGACTGACGTTAGAAAGGTTTAGTCAATCAAAATTATGAAAATAAAATACTTACATTATTAAATGCAACAATTCTTTCTGTACGACAAATCGGTCAACATGTTAACAAATGAATTTACTGTAACTTTTATTTATATACACAAAACAAATAATAATTTGTAGGAAACCATTCGCACTTAAAGACTAATACAAATAAAGCAAATTGATTCCTTCACATGTGATTCCTAAAAATTGATTATGAAGAGAAAAGTGACAGATGTGATTAAAAAGGCCTTCTTCAATACTTCAATACGTGTAATTCCCTATCTGCAGTATATATTTGTCTAAGATAAGATTTCAGTTGTTGCGAGGTTGAAATATAAATATCCCAAGATGTTTCAGTTGTTACCGCAAATAATACCGAAGTGTTAACATTGCAAAATTCATAAATAATCCAAATTTTAAGTAAAAGAAATATTTGTGTTCTAAGAATGAGAATGAAATATTTATGATTAATTTAACTGTAGGATTTAGTACGCTGCTTCTTGGAAATTAAATTTCGGTACCTTAACATTCATTTAACTCTATAAGCAATTAACTAAAATTAAATTCGAACTTAATTTTTTAAGTATTTTTTTTAATATATCAAGGTATTTGATTTTAAAGCTGCCAAAAAACAAACAATTTTCATTTAATTGAAAGTGTATGCTAAAAACAGCTGAACCAAATTTTTTTTTCATTTTTTAAGTATTTAGTAATGAATAAATGTATAAAATTTAACATGGTGAATTGATAAGTTATTCAATATTCTTCAAAATTTCTTTTTTTTATTTGATTGAAAATTTAAAATCGAAATAGAGTAAAACACTTCTGTTATCTAATTGATAATTATTTTTAAAATAAATGTATCATTTTTTTAAGAAAAAATGAATAGAATATATAAAATATTTTTGCTGATTTAACTCTCGTAAAACCTGTTAACTCGACGTACTTAAACGTTAAAGTTACTCTGTGAGACTCAGCAAATTAACAACTTATGCAGATATGGAATACATTTTAGAATGAAGACAAAATTATTCCTTATACTTAATATGGAAAAATACCAATTAAAAAGACAACTAGTTTTGCCTCCTTTATTAACTGATAGTATTTATGCTTTATATAGAGGAAATACCGATAGAAAAATTAAAAAATATATATTTGTCATGCAAATTTATATTTCAAGTATGCATTAAATTTTGTATGTATATGTATATATGTTTAGTAATGTTAAATAATAATATATAGATGTATTTTTGGCCAATAAAGAAATAAATGAAACAAATAGAGAGTGCGAAACATCTAAGAATATCGTGTTATTGTGAAATAATATTATTTTAAATAATATCTAATGTAATTTCTCATTATCACGCCAAATTAGCTTATGAGATAAATATTTAGCATGAATATATTATTGAGCAACAATAATCATTAGAATTCATATTGTAGCACTTGAAAATCGAGATTGATTTTATTCTAATATAATTATTTTCTTAGAAAATCAATTAAGACTGTTTTAAGAGCGAATGTAAATACTGAACATACTGAAAAATTCATAGAAATTGATAAATTTAGGCTTATCTGTCAGTTTTCCTAGAGATACTGAATTTCTGAAATAAATAAGTTTTTTTTTTTTTTTTAATCAAATGTGATTAAACCAGCTATAAAAGAATATTTGAAAACCTCTTATAATTCTTTATTAATATTTTTGTGAATAAATTTTTAATCTATAAGAATTTGCAATTTCACTTACTCACTTAAAATTTAAAATTCCTTAATTAATAGAACAGTTCATGTCTATTGAAAAAAAAATAATTTGAAAAAAAAAAACTTGCTTAATACTTACCCTGAATTCTTCCAAGTTGTTTGTGGACTGTCACAAACATAACAGAAAATGTGATTAGTTTGCTTTCGTGTGGAAAGATTTTTTGTAATGGCAATTACTGAAGTTTATTTTCCAGTGATCCTGTCATTTATTTTGCTTTTTAAACATAATTTAGTTCCGGGTACTGAACGATTGCAATCGATAGCTATGACCCTTCAGTACCACCCAGCGCTGAGAGCGAGAAATGAAAACAACTATTGGAGAATGGATCAATCTATATAATCATAAATCAATAAAAGATGCTTCTTTCTGGTTTCAAAAACAAAAGAAAATGGAATTACAAAAGGAAAAACAAAATGAGTAATGATTAATGAAATGTTTACCGTGGTAGTAAAAACTATCAAACAAATGACAAAAAAGTTCAGACTATTTTTACTTTAAATTTTATAAATTAAAATATTTAAAATGAAGTAAATATATTTAATATTTGCCATGTTAAATAAATAAATCAAACAACATAAAATAATTTAAGATATTTATTTTTCCAATTTGACTCTAATTTTTATGTGAACTTTACTTGCCACTGATTTTATAAATCCGCAGATGACTAATCAAAGCACTATTCCTTTAAGGAATATTAAAAATGAAAAAAAAACAATAATAATAAAATAAATTAACTTAAAACAATAAGAATTTATAGATTATGTTATTAAATACAATTATTAAAATTTTGAAAATGTTTGTTAGCTACAAAGATTCATCTTGCAGAAATTTTGTTTACAATAAATTATTTAAATTAAAAGTAATCTGAATATATTACTAAGAGTTAATACATTTTATTGATAATTTAACCTAAAACACCTCTCAGTGAATAATATATATATCTTTCTGAATATTTTAACTAAATGTATTAAAAGAATATCATATTATTAAAACTATATTCAAAGCACATGCATAAATTTCGGAAATGTTCCTGTAGAATTTTTCCATTAAGAAAATTTTATCATTCGTATCTATAAGTCATAACTAAATATTATTTATTTGGTTTTCATAGGTGTACATTATTAATTTCGTGAATTCGAAAATGACTTTACAATAACAGTCTTCATAAAAATTCAACAATATGTTGTGTCATCTTTGACGTTAATAAAAGTACATTCGATGCTCGAAAATGTTTGTGGAAGGGGAATTTTCTCTAGAATTGTTGCCCTTTGAAATAATTTTAAATTTTAATTATCTGATGATTTGAAGAATATATTGCATGAACTTGATTTACATGCGCATATGTGAACAAACACATTTGGTAAAACTTCGTACGCTGCATACAATAATGCAAACCACGATTGGTATTTCTTTATTAGTAAAATATGAAATATTTGTAAAATTTTACAAATATTTCAAGCACCAAATTCGCTTCTTAATAAATGTTCATCAAATAGTCAATTAACTTATTAAATACGTGTGTTTGAGCAAAGATAATTAGTATTTGTAGTACTACTACTTAACTTAATTCTGTGGCATGACAGCCCAGGCATACTAAGGCCTACAGTACCTACCTGTTTTCCTGAACAAGCAGACATTGGGTGCGAAGCATATGTCCCGATTAGGTGGCCAACCCAATGCGAAACAACCAATGTTTAGTTTCCAAGCATGTTTTGTACTCATTTTATCGATCTACTGCAGGCGTGATAGCCTGAAATCAGTATTTATAAAATACAAAAACATTAACTTTTCTTAAAATATTTTTATACTGATATTTCTGTACATCAATAACATATAGAAATATATAAAATAATTTTATACTGATATTTCTGTACATAAATAACATATAGAAAAATTAAAGCTCCTACAGTTATGCTTCGAATTTAGATTATTTTTAGACTGTAATCGAGTTCAAGTTTACTTTAATACTGTGATTAATATAGTTTTAATTAGAATGGAGCCTAATTAAAGACGGCCTCAGTCAAGAGATTATCTCTCATTGTAAGGAATGGGGAAAGAGATTTCTAATAATTGTCATCGTGTCATCTTTATAAAAGACAAAAACATTAACTATTTTAAAATAATTTTATACTGATATTTCTGTACATAAATAACATATAGAAAAATTAAAGCTCCTACAGTTATGCTTGGAATTTAGATTATTTTTAGACTGTAATCGAGTTCAAGTTTACTTTAATACTGTGATTAATATAGTTTTAATTCAATGGAGTCTAATTAAAGACGGACTCAATCGAGGGCTTATCTCTCATTGTAACGAAGGGAGAAAGAGATTTCTAATAATTGTCATCGTGTCATCTTTATAAAAGACAAAAACATTAACTTTTTTAAAATAATTTTATACTGATATTTCTGTACATAAATAACATATAGAAAAATTAAAGCTCCTACAGTTATGCTTGGAATTTAGATTACTTTTAGACTGTAATCGAGATCAAGTTTACTTTAATACTGTGATTAATATAGTTTTAATTGAATGGAGTCTAATTAAAGACGGACTCAATCGAGGGCTTATCTCTCATTGTAACGAAGGGAGAAAGAGATTTCTAATAATTGTCATCGTGTCATCTTTATAAAAGACAAAAACATTAACTTTTTTAAAATAATTTTATACTGATATTTCTGTACATAAATAACATAAAGAAAAATTAAAGCTCCTACAGTTATGCTTGGAATTTAGATTACTTTTAGACTGTAATCGAGATCAAGTTTACTTTAATAATGTGATTAATATAGTTTTAATTGAATGGAGTCTAATTAAAGACGGACTCAATCGAGGGCTTATCTCTCATTGTAACGAAGGGAGAAAGAGATTTCTAATAATTGTCATCGTGTCATCTTTATAAAAGACAAAAACATTAACTTTTTTAAAATAATTTTATACTGATATTTCTGCACATAAATAACATAAAGAAAAATTAAAGCTCCTACAGTTATGCTTGGAATTTAGATTACTTTTAGACTGTAATCGAGATCAAGTTTACTTTAATAATGTGATTAATATAGTTTTAATTAAATGGAGTCTAATTAAAGACGGACTCAATCGAGGGCTTATCTCTCATTGTAACGAAGGGAGAAAGAGATTTCTAATAATTGTCATCGTGTCATCTTTATAAAAGACAAAAACATTAACTTTTTTAAAATAATTTTATACTGATATTTCTGTACATAAATAACATAAAGAAAAATTAAAGCTCCTACAGTTATGCTTGGAATTTAGATTACTTTTAGACTGTAATCGAGATCAAGTTTACTTTAATAATGTGATTAATATAGTTTTAATTAAATGGAGTCTAATTAAAGACGGACTCAATCGAGGGCTTATCTCTCATTGTAACGAAGGGAGAAAGAGATTTCTAATAATTGTCATCGTGTCATCTTTATAAAAGACAAAAACATTAACTTTTTTTAAAATAATTTTATACTGATATTTCTGTACATAAATAACATAAAGAAAAATTAAAGCTCCTACAGTTATGCTTGGAATTTAGATTACTTTTAGACTGTAATCGAGATCAAGTTTACTTTAATAATGTGATTAATATAGTTTTAATTAAATGGAGTCTAATTAAAGACGGACTCAATCGAGGGCTTATCTCTCATTGTAACGAAGGGAGAAAGAGATTTCTAATAATTGTCATCGTGTCATCTTTATAAAAGACAAAAACATTAACTTTTTTAAAATAATTTTATACTGATATTTCTGTACATAAATAACATAAAGAAAAATTAAAGCTCCTACAGTTATGCTTGGAATTTAGATTACTTTTAGACTGTAATCGAGATCAAGTTTACTTTAATAATGTGATTAATATAGTTTTAATTAAATGGAGTCTAATTAAAGACGGACTCAATCGAGGGCTTATCTCTCATTGTAACGAAGGGAGAAAGAGATTTCTAATAATTGTCATCGTGTCATCTTTATAAAAGACAAAAACATTAACTTTTTTAAAATAATTTTATACTGATATTTCTGTACATAAATAACATAAAGAAAAATTAAAGCTCCTACAGTTATGCTTGGAATTTAGATTACTTTTAGACTGTAATCGAGATCAAGTTTACTTTAATAATGTGATTAATATAGTTTTAATTAAATGGAGTCTAATTAAAGACGGACTCAATCGAGGGCTTATCTCTCATTGTAACGAAGGGAGAAAGATTTCTAATAATTGTCATCGTGTCATCTTTATAAAAGACAAAAACATTAACTTTTTTTAAAATAATTTTATACTGATATTTCTGTACATAAATAACATACAGAAAAATTAAAGCTCCTACAGTTATGCTTGGAATTTAGATTACTTTTAGACTGTAATCGAGTTCAAGTTTACTTTAGTACTGTGATTAATATAGTTTTAATTAAAAGGAGCCTAATTAAAGACGGCCTCAATCGAGGGCTTATCTCTCATTGTAAAGAATGGAGAAAGAGATATCTAATAATTGTCATCGTGTCAGAAATCAAAGAGGAAAGCAATGACTTCCAAAAAAAGCCAAACTTGAAATCAATAGGTTCGTGAAACCTATCTGACAAAAGTGTGCATTTATTCCCCGCTCTCACAGTGAAGGAGGGGGTGGTTGAATTTGATGACTGGTAACGCATATCACTGGGAGAGATATGTCAGTAATTGACAGGGAGAACCTCTGATAAAGCTGAATGTGTTATTCGGCAGCCTATCTGCCGGGCCCCGTGTCACGAACTTCAGAGATATCTGCCGCAGGTACTCGTCTGCAGGGGGAAGGGTTTTGTTCTGGCCTCCAGGACTTATTTAACATGTCAGAATTAAGTTCTATAATTAATATCTCGCTAATAAATATCCTTTATGAAGAAATGCTCTGCTTCAAATTGAACTAAAAATATAATTTCTGTCATTTATTCGTCACAAAGAAATGTAGTTTATAGGCTTTATGATTATTATTATTTTATCATTGGTATAAACACTTAAAACTCTACAACATGTATTGATGGTTTATTTAAAGTTCAAAAGTAATTACACACACATTTACATATATATATATATATATATATATATATATATATATATATATATATATATATATATATATATATATATATATATATATATATATATATATAATTATAATTTATAGAAACTAAATATGTATATATGTGTGTATGTATATATATATATATATATACAGTTTATATATATATGTATATATATATATATACATATAAAACTGATCATATAAAATCTGTCAAATAACTTAATAACTATAAATGAATAATTAAAAAAAGTAAATAATTTTATAAAATTTAGAGCAAAAAAGTAAATTTAATTAACGAATAATTATTTTGTTTTTATGCTAACTTTAGAAATAAAGAACGCTTTTTAAGAAGCACACTTTTTGATTATGTCATACTATCCAATCCTTTTATATGAATTTTGATAATTATGGCCGCCCAACTTGTCTTGTGGTCAGCGTGTCTGACTGCGGACAGGGAGTTCCTAGGTTCGAATCTCGGTTCGGACATGGATGTACTTTCTCTCTCCATCTATCCTCTCTTTGTTCTTTCCTTGTATGAATGTGGAGTGATTGGTTGCCTACCTTATAAACGGGTACCTATGGTTCTGTTGGAAAAGTGGAGCAGCGCACCACATATTTTCAGCCTGGCTGTCGCACGACAACAACAACATGACAATTATTTGCACTACGAAGGTTGTCGTGTATAAGACAGTAATGTTCGTTCAAAAAATTGAAAAGCGGTTTGATACTAGATTCCTTTGTATTTCCTATAAAAAAATTTGAAAAGTATTTACGTATAATTCTTCAATTGGTATAAAGACCAAAATTGATAATCATTAATTAGTATTATATAATTTTTGCTATGGGTTATACAAGAGCCATTGTAACTAAAATAAAATTTGGAATTTCCTTTACTATGATATAATTAAATCTGCAAAACAATTAATATTTATTGGAGAAGTGGAATGAAAATAATTCTTGAACTTGAACACTAATGTTTTTTATAAAGAATACTTCATTAAAAATCATTTTCTGAAATGAAAATTAAATTAATTAAGGGATTTCAAACACGTGCTTTACAAATTAAATTAAAAATACTAAAAGTTAATATAGCATCCCTACTTTTTTAGCAATAACCACATAATAATTTTAATAATAAATAGATTTTACATATGAAAACAAAATTAAATGCTCAAAGCATTGAATGAAATATTTAAATTATTATATTAGCTGCTTGATTTTTCTTTTGTAAATCTTTCTTAATTTGCTGAATATTAAAAGAATGGATAAACAACTTTATAATGAAACGTCTCTAGGATTTTTCAATAATATATATATATATATATATATATATATATATATATATATATATATATATATATATATATATATACGAACATTCATCAAATTAAAATATTATTCTATTATATTAATTTTAAAAATTTGTTATTTTTTTAGATTGTGCGTATTATTTGTAATAGAAACAGCGCGTATAAAAATATTCCTGAGCTTTTTATTAATAATTGCTTATACAAAAATAATCATTCCTCTAAATGACGCCTCTTATTTTTATTTGATTATGTTGCTCATAAATTAAATGTTTAATCATATATATTTAATCATATATATATGTTATATTTAAAAAATTTTGATATATGATATTAATTTTATATATAAAAAGAAAGTTCCTCAACATATTACTCAAATCAGATTTCTTGAACATTTTCAGATTTATGTTTATAAACATAATTTGGAAAGAGAATTCTGCAAAATATAAAACTCTCTCATAGAAAGAAAATGATCAGCGTTATTTATTCAAGAATTCAATCTTGACAAAATTCATATTATTATTAAATATTGCAGTAATTTTTGATTTTATACAATTATAAGAGACTTTGAAAATGTATTAAAACTTTATTTTTTAACATCAGTTTTATTTCTAAATATCAAGAGCATTTGAAATAATGATTGAAAAAATTCAAATATTCCTCCTGTTGAAAGATTAAAATTATAGATTATTACACTTTTACATTTTAATTTTCTATAATAAATGTATTTTATTTAACAATGCAGTTACATCAAATATCGTCAAAAGAATGAAGTTTGTCAGATATGAGAATATCAATATCATAAATTTTATAAGACTTTAATTTTAGAGACATTTAAATCTATCTAACTTGAATGCATTCTCTTAAATTGAAATGCAATGCCAAACCTTATTATATTAAACGCCGAACAATCAAGATTTTAAATGAAGGGACGTAAAATGATTGAGTTTGCGAAATTCTCGTAAAAATATAATGCGAATAACTATTTCATTTCAGTTTGATTAAGAACTGCTATTAATATGGGAATGATAATTGCTTTCAGAGAATTCATTTGGGCTTAATCACAGGAAAGTTTTAATGAATCTGTTTAAAATAATAGGAATTTGCATTTGGTTAGTTGAATGAATGAGTTTATGAAATAATTTATACAAAAATTTATGTTCATAAAAAATTATAAAAATCCAGTTTAATCAAAGACCTATTTTATTATACATCTTTTAAAGTATCTAATAAAATGAATATATCATTTAAAAACATTAATGTCAAATTTAAAATGCAGATTTTATTGATAACTGGTATGAAAAGATTTTGATATATTGTGGAGTCAGCCTTAAAAAAAGTAAACCATTCAAAAGCCATGAATAGAAATCAAATATAGTATCCAAATTTATTTTCCTACATAACTATCAAAAATGTAATTTTTTGTGAAGTATTGAATGACAATATAGAATCAAGATTTTAACACTTTATACGTGTTATATTTGAAATGTATACTAAGTGATATACTTGGAATAATAAGGAAATTAAAAAAAACACATAATAATTTAATTTACAAGAGATTTTATCTTTGATAAAAATATAAATTTAATATTTATACTGCCAAAATATAAAACAATATTTTTAGTCAATAAAGCGCAATACAAAAATAGTTAACTTTTTGAAATAGAAAATCTTGTATATATATATATATATATATATATATATATATATATATATATATATATATATATATATATATATATATATATATATATATATATATATATATATATATATATATAACTGAAGTATATATATATATGATACTATATATATGAATATATATGATATATATATATACTATAATAACCTTAACAATTTGAAATTTATTGACAAGAAGTATCTAAATTAATGGCTAATTATTATTGTTAATCACGCACGCATATTTTTTAAACAATTATAAGCAGTATATATTTGTAAATTTATTTTTAGTAATAAGAGCTGTTCAATAAACAAAACTTAAATTAATTTATCATATTATATCATAGAATATAGTTAAATTATATCATCTGAAACATATTTATACACCAATCCTTTTACGGAGGCTTTAGCATCAAGCATTTTTGGAATAAAAATTTGAGCAGTTATAACTATTCAAATTTATATTTCAAATGAAATGGAATCATATGCATTTCATATGAAAAATATGCTTGTTTTATTGCATACTATTGCAAAATTATTTGTGAATATCTTTTTCATGAATTAAATTTAAGCAGCAAGTAGTAATTCAATATGTCTTAAACCACTTCTTCCAAATAATAAAAGATAAATGTATAACAAATTAATGCCATGAAACGTCTAAGTTATGTTGAAGAAATGCAATATATATTCTTTGGGTGGATTCATGCATATTATTATTGATAATCAAGATTTAGAGAAACCTGGTAATTTATATTAATTATTACATTTTTCACAAAATCTGTACATGAATCACTCATTTTCAGAGGTTTTTATTACAATAAGTTTATATTATAAAACATGAATTATCAATAAAAATAAGAATTTTTGGCGCAGGTGCCATATAATCCAGGATTCCAAATTTTGAATTTTTTTTGGCGATGAAGAAATGTTGTCAAGAGGACGTATCGTGACGTACGCGATGACTTAAATACTAGGGTTACCAAAATAGAATTTTTGCATAATTCTTATAGGTCTCTATATCTATGAGATAATAAAAATAAAGTTGACAAGATTCATAAGAAAATCCGCCAAAAGAATCTCAAAATTCAGAATTTGGCATCCTAGATTATATGGCAACTATGCCGAATTTTTTAATTGTTTAGAGAATTTTGGACTTCTTTAAAAACAGTTCTATTGAGAAAAAATGTTTTCTGTTTATAGAATAGCTGATTCTGCATCGGGATTTTTTTTAATTTATATTACAATAAGAAAATATTTATTTGATGAAAGAATTTTATATTTTGAAGTCAGCGTCATAATTTGGTGAAACAGTTGATTTCATTAAAATAATATGTTTAATTGATGCAATAGATCATATAATAAGGATGATTCATTTATTTGGAGAAAATCTGTATTGTTTTTATAGTAAGGTATTGTTTGAAGCTCAAATAATTTATACCGCCAAAACAATATATTTATTTGATTAAATATTCCTGTTATCGTAATGAGAAATTCTTAATTTGATTAAACAGTTGTGTATAAAGTTTTTATTTAATTGAATAATTTTGTGTTTTATGAAAAATATTTGCTTGATTAAATATCTTATATTTTAAGAAGTAATCATTTGATTGAATATTATATATTTAAAAATTTGTATTTGATTAAATATCAGATATAATATTTCGAGTAAAGCATCACATATGTTGGATTGAGAATGGTTTTTCTACTCTTTGATAACTAACGAATTTTACAGCTCTTTTATAGCAATTATTACAAAATTTAACACAAATTTTATTTTATAATTTTTATAATTAAAAATTCCTTAAACAAAAATAATAGAATAACAAATATTTACAATTTGATTTGAATGATAATGATTTGTTATTCACCATGACATGAACTATGAAATGTCATGATGAACTATGAAATTCCTCCTCTGAAAATGAAAATATAATTTTCCTAGCAACTTTACATTTAGCAATTTTGAAATATTTTAAATGTTAATACTTGTTAAATGAAAAAAAATTTCTAATGCCCAGCTGCCCTTAGGCCTTTGCTCTATTCAGCTCTATAAAGGGCGAAGTGATGTCATCTCATATAGTGGAGCACCCAGTAGGTATGTCATCTTAGCTCCGAAAGTGAAGTGATAATGAAAGACAAACACTAAGAGAGAGAAAGAAACATCCATGTTCAGAACAAGGATTCGAACCCCGAGATCTACTGCTTCGAAGTTGGGGACGCTGAGCTCTAATTCCCGGGTCAACTTGAAAAGACATTTATGTTAACTTTTTTTTTCATTTGTCACTGCAAAAATATTTATCTTATAGATAAATACTGTATATCTTTTTTTCTTAAGATTCATTTTATAAATTTAAGGCTCGTAAAATTTGTATGAGAAGCAAAGATCATACGCTTCGTGTTCATGTCTCGAAATGAAAGCAATGCTTTGAGAAAATAAAAGCATTTAATTATCATTTTAAGAAAATAATATTGAAAGATATGTATATTACACAAAATTGATTCAAACTATTATCTTAAGATTTTATTATATATTGCTAAGAAACAAATACTTCAGTTGCCGAAAACCATAAATCTTTTATTTTTTAAATGAATAAAATAAAAGAAAAGCTAAAGATTTTTTTTTCAAAAAATCCATTTTTAGTTTGCTAATTAATTTCCAAAACATTTTAACGCCATAAACATACTTTCACAGATATTTTTTTAAATATATCCATTATATTAATAAGACCTATTAGAATTAGGAAAAATAATTCTATAACACTTGTATTTTACTTTTAAAATTTAAATGTAAAAAATCTCTTACATTTAATTTTTTATTCATTTACAAGCGATAAAATTTCATATCATTATGAAAATAATTTCTAGATATCTCAAACTCTGAGCTTGTATTTACTTTAAATACAAGCTAACCAGATATGGGGCTGAGAAAAATGCCTCTCGAATTTCAAACGTTTCCTCCAATTACCACACTTTATACTAGTGGTAAATGAATATTATTAAGATGAAACTTAATTTATTATGTAAATGAAGTGTTATATACTCGTTACATATAGTTAACTTGACTCAATTCAAATAACCTCGTTAGCCTAATGCACATCTCGCCTAATTAAATAAAGGGATAATTTATGTCACGGATGGGTAAAAATTATTTTAACACGAATATTTTACAATTTTGTGTTAACAAGGAAACTCAAGGGAAATGCAAACTTAAATTCAGTAAAAAGCGATTTCCAATAAATGTAATATTTGATGGGATTGCATTATTTTACAAAATAATTCTGTATCGTTTTATTGAATTATTAATACATTATTTCATTATTAAAAGAACATAATGAAGAGTGGTAAATAAATGACTTTTGTAAAATTTTATACAGTTATTAACCATTGAATTTTATAAATTAAATAGTTTAATATATTTGGAGTCTTAAATATGTTCATATGTTGGCATTTGTTCAAAATTATTTTCAAAACGACAATTTTTTATTATTGAAAAGGGCACTATATTTAAATATCCTTGTTTCTTCATAACTTTGATAGTTTAAAAAGTATTTGACTTCATATATTAGTTTACCTATATTTTGTTTCCTAATTTTACATCTATAAACTGTAATCCTCATCAGATTCTGAATTAAATTTTGCAATATAAAATCCTTATGAACAAGTTTACAAGTATCAAATATTAGACTAATAATAAATAAAAACAACTTTACTGTGTAATATTTTAAACTGTCTTTATTGGACCAAAGTGTATGTTTTCTTTGAACGTTAAAAATCATGATATTAGTTATTTTTAAACTTCATCTCCTTTCTCTTTTTCTTTAGAATTTATACTAAGACTATTTTTATAATTTTCCATAATTTAAGTTAAATATTATAGATGTTAAATTAGTATAAATATATGATATAATAATAATTAATAAATTATTGTCTAACAAGTAAATTTGTAACTATTTATTTAGAAACATTAAATCAGTTTAATCTCGATAATAAAACCTGATTTTAAAATTTAAAGATAGAGGATAGCATTTTTTTGTTAATGACTAAATTATTTTATTTTGATCAATCAAATGCCTATAAAATTTATCATTCATATACAGGCTATACTTTCAATCTTAAACCAAGAAACTAAAAAGCACGAAAATGCTTACGTGATAATAACAAGTAATAATATCACATTTAAATTGTTCGAAGGTAAGTTATGTTCTTATAATGGAACGAAATGTTACTTTAAAAACTTATGAGATTTATAAGTCTTTCATATTTACTCTATTAATTCTTGCTATAGTTAAAATTATTGTACTTTGAATATAGCAAGAGTAAGGGGTGATTTTATGTTTTATGTAGTTTGTTTGTTATTTACTGAATATTTGATTATTCACTTTTAATCATTAAGAATCTGTACTTGATACTGTTAAGCAATTCATCCATATGTGTACTTATTCAACTATGTAAAATTGTGTTGTATAAGCCCATAATAAGTTTGTGTACACCATTAAGTAAATTCTATATATTTTATGAGGGTTCACTTAAAAACATTATTTAAAAGAAACACATAAATTCTTTCTTTTTTAATTACCATTCTTGATATATTAATAATATTTCTTTTTGAAAATTATACTGTAATCCATTACATTCTATGTATTTCTTCATAATTTCGCGTTCTATGCTCAATATATTATTCCTTTGAAATCAGTTCTTTCACTTCAATTCCTATGGTAATTAAGTCAGCATTCATTTCCTTGAAAAGGATGATCGAGTACAGTGCTAATAATTTCTTTCTTTCTATTCTTTTCACGCTTAATTTAATTTTAAGAAATTAATTCACTGTTGTCAAAGTCGGTTTTTAGATACTTTGTAAAGTAACATAGCTAACGCCTAAAATGTGGTTTTTATGTGTCAATGACAAATTGTAATTTAATTGTTTTGTGTTGTACTTAATTTAAAACAACATTTGATACATAGTTTTTAAAATATTTGTATGCTTACCAGAGTAACTTGTTTAGGATATTAAAGAAATTATTTTCACAACCTCATGTAATAGATCAGAAACAAACTTTTTAGAGTGGTAGGGAATAATGTACATGTACTTGAGAGAATACGATTAAATATACAATGCTGATTTATTCATTCACTGTCGTGTGCCAACGCACCCCATGTTGCCAGCTAGGCTGGCAACATGGGGTCCGTTGCTCTACTTTTCCAACTGAACTATATTTTGGTGTGGAGTCTGACTTCCTCAGTACACATATGCCATAGGGACCCGTTTATAGGGTAGGCAACCATTCACACCGCATTCATACAATGAAAGGACAAAGACAGGATAGATAGAGAGAGAAAATACATCCATGCCCGAACCGGGATTCGAACCCAGGACCTCCTCATCCGTAGTCAGGCATGCTGACCACTAGACAAGTTGGTCGGCATACAATGCTGATAAAGTAGATGAAAAAATTGTGGGAAAAATGCCTGCTCTACTTGACTCGTTAATTGCACAGATGCTAGAGAAATAATTAAGTGATCTTTGATATTAAATTTAATATACATTGTCTATTGAACAGTTTAAATAATGCTTGGAAAAATGACTTTCACCACTTTCTAAATTTTTTTAAATTCTAACATACTATGGTCATAGCTATCTTTAAGGAAAAATTTTTGTGTGATTAATTTGGGTCTCTTTTAGTTCTAATTAATTTTTTTCGTAACTGGAAAGGCGGTTTGAAGTATAATGCATGAATGTTTTTGCTGAGAATATTTTTATGGCTTTGCAGTTTCATACAAAATCATGAAGTGAGTTATAGTTTTTAATTTATCGTTTCAGATTATAGGAAATACTAGCACCGATTAATCTGAGGCATCCCATAGCTGTCGGTCTAATCCAACAAAAAAAAACTATTCCTTGAAAAATTTGAGAATTATTTATGGAGTTATTTATTTCTCATCTAAAAAAATTATCATTTTAGAAATTATAAATGAAATTTAAAATCAATAAATGTGTAAATTTCTATGTTCACTTTATTGATAATATCTCTAAACTTTTTACATCCATTTGAATGTCACTATGAGTTGCTTACACTTTCACATTGCTTAAACATTTCAGTCATTTCAATTGAAAATTCAGTTAGAACTGCTACACAAATTAGATGGTGGAGTTGGAAATCATTTTACGAAATTTGAGGAAAATCATTATAATTGAAGTTGTTTCAAAGAGACGGAAATAACATTAAAAAACTTAAGCTTGAACTAAATTGTTTACTTCTCAGTTAAATTCATGCATAAATTTTTGTGTATTAAAGTATATTTTAAAGAAGTAGAAGATACACAGAAACTGTTGATATAAGTTTAGAAAAACTGTCAAACTTTCTAATAATGTATGTTATAGATATTTTCTACATAGAACAAAAAATATAAATTCTTATGAAATTAATATCCTATGTGTTTATTATGAAATGTGAATATAATTATTAGTTTATTCATTTTATTGCATTCTTTTATTAATTTGTGAGTGATCTAATATTTATCTGCTATTTTATATATTTTGGTCAGCGTGCCTGACTGCGGATAAGGAGGTCCTGGGTTCGAATCCTGGTTCGGGCATGGATGTACTTTCTCTCTCTATCTATCCTGTGTTTGTCCTTTCCTTGTATGAATGAGGTGTGAATGGTTGCCTACCCTATAAACGGGTACCTATGGGATGTGTGTTGAGTAAAGTCGTACTTTCACCTTCATGTTGCTCTGATTAAAACGAAAGACCCTCCCAATTGACTTAAGATCGCATAGCCAAGGCATAGCCTGCTTGACTTGTCCAACTGTCATTAGAAACAACAACAACATATATTTAAAAAGCAGTTGCTAGTTATATTTTTATAAACATTTGTAATTTATGTATTACGCAAAACATTTATACGATATCACAGTTTGTTAATTTTGAAAATATTTTCTCGCGGTATTTTTTATCTTTATTTTCGCTCTACTTTAAAAATTATTTCTAGAGAAAACTCCCTTAACCATCAACGCAGTGCACAAAGAAATCACTTATCTAAATAATTTCCGTTTTCTGGCACTAAAAGTTGTATAACGTTTTAGGCAAAATATTATCAAAATAAAATTTCATTAAACAGTCACTTTTCCAATGTGAACCGCGTTAAATTGATGTAACGAGCATTCTTCTGTCTCGCCTTTCAGAAGGGAAAACCAAACACCTCTTTCTCTTTGGCCGTAAAATTACTGGCAGTAAAATTTCGTAAACTAAGCTGTAAAGCAATCAACTAACTACATCGCCCTGTCTCAGTCGGGGTAAAAACAATTTATTTCCTGCTGCAGTATTTCTCGAGAATCTAAAATATTTCTCTGCTCACACTGTTTTAATTAACACAGTCACCGCTTGCCCACACACAAACATTGGGGGAGATAAATGACTCATAATGCGGCGAATAAGATAATACTGATTTTATACTCAAAGTGCCCGGAGAATTTTCCCCAGGAAAATATGGCCACCCATTTTAATGCGCGCAGCCCAAATTGCAATCCAGCGTCAGTAAAGTGTCATGGTTCCGATTAAGGAGGCACGTAATTCAGGAAAGCGATTGCTATTCCACATTTTCCTCCCTCAAGATGAAAAGCCTGTTTCATCCCGAAGAAATCCCGCATCTTTCCTGTAATGCTATTTATCCGCTCGAACAACGTGTGCTGTAAAACTTTTCTTCAATCAATGGCAACAGTAAATTAAAGTATCGATTTTTATTCCCTTCCCAAAATATCAGTCATTAATTTTTTTTATTTTATTTGTGGGAAATATTTATTCCAATAAAATTATTCGATAATGCAAGCTGATAAAGGCTCATTTATTTTGAAAGGCTTATTGAATAGTATTTATTTTTACATGAATGCTTTGGCAGCTGACTTTGTTTAAACTCGAATATAAGGTCTTTTGAAAATTCCTGTTGAAATTTTTTCAATAACAAAATTCTTATATGAAAATAAAATCATATGCATCATACACTAATTATATATTCCAAAAATTATATATATATATATATATATATATATATATATATATATATATAAAGAAAGAGAGAGAGGATATATAGAGGATAGATGATAGATTAATTGTTTAATGGTGGTCTTTAAACACCTGAGAATAAATGTAATATTGTTGAATGCACTACATGAACATTACAATATAATAATATCTTTAATTTTTCTAAATAGAAGTGTATATATTAGATGGTATGTGATAATCTTATTGAAATTTTGCAAGTTTTAGATATTTCTATTGCTTAACATGTCAAACCACTCAGGTCTTTACAGAAGTCTTATTGCTAAAGTCCTGTTTAGCTAGAACAAGTGGCACCAAAGCATTGTAACATTTATATGTCTCTTGAGATATGGTGCTTAAAGTTTTGATATCATACACATAGCGCGGCAAGACAAGTTTAGTAAAGAGAAATAGTGGCGAGAAAGAGAAGCTTAATATATAAGAGACGGATGGTTATTTTGGATCGGATTTTGATGCCTACGAAATAAACAACACCAACAAATTTGACCAACCACAGAGCCCAATCAGCATCTGGATTTTCCTGTTTCAATGGTTAAAGTCAGAAGGCGCCTTCATAAACAAAACACTTACTGTAGAACAGATCAACACTTAATGTAGAATAGATGTTACATAGACAAGGGATTGGTAGAATAGATAGAAACTCCCAATCCCTTGTCATAGATATATAGCACGAAACGTCGTCATAGTGGTGTCACACTCTCACACTCAGTCGTCTAACTAGTGGAAGAAGGTAATATGATCTGACGAACGGTCTTTTGTAGTTTTCCATACAACAGGAAGAGTAAACATTTGGAGGAAAGCTGCAGAAGCACATGTTCGTCACTATCTTCTGTTAAGGATGTAGTTGATACAGTCATTATATTGACAGCTATATTGTAATTTTCTGCTGACCAATCTAACTCCTGATAGGAAGCATTACTCGAGAGAAGTTCAAAGAATGTTTGGCTTTCTCGGACCATTCTACAATGCAATTTATTTTATGCTAAAGATGGAGTTTTTCAGGTTGATCCACGCAGCAGGACATATCAAGCAATCACCAGGTACGCGATGATATTTAAACTGTAATGGTTGATTTTATAGTTTTTGATACGAAATCCTCTGTCAACGTCACTTCACAGAAGGATACAGCATTCTTCTAAGCACTATTCAGCTTTTGGAAGAATTGATTCATACGCAAATCCTCACTGCATTGTCTAGCCAAAGGACTTCTATACCATACCAATAGAGATTTCTTTATAAGTATCAGATTTGTTTCCATTAATTTGATAACCACCTGCGTTGTTGTCACTTACGGCACTTGGCCATGACACGCTCGCTTTTCCGTGGGTTATGGGAATTTAAATCAGTAAGGTGCGTCTTTCGTTTAAATGGAAAATCACGAAGATGAAAAAACGACTTTGTTCTAAACTCTTTCGATAGATAGCACCACCAGAGGATTCATTCCCTGTATTTTGACGTTGATCTGAAGGGGCAGGAAATTTTCTCCAGACTATTACACCCATGGTAACTGCTCAACGACCGATTACAGGACTTTAGATTCCACAGATTTAACGAGCACATATATCGCATGTACTCGATGGGTTTTTGGCGGTATTGGGAATCGAACCCTAGCTCTTCCAGATGGAAGGGAGATGTCCATACCAGTAGGATTCTACGTCCACAATATAACCACTTGTAAATTTATATATACGAGGTGTGGCTATTAAATAACGAGACTGTCATTGTAAAAAGTTTTATTTTTATTTTAAACATAATTATTTATTATCGCCTTCAATGTACACATCTTCTCTATCCCTGCAACGCTCCATGCGAATTTTCCATTGTTGGAAACAGTGCTGGAAGTCATCTTTTGTCAACTCCTTCAGTACTCTTTGCCGCTTTCTCTTTAACAGCTTCCACGGACTCAAATATTGTTTCTTTTAATGCAGATTTCACCTTAGGGAACAGATAGAAGTCACATGGTGCCAGGTCTGGCGAGTAAGGTGGATGCTCTAACAGTGGGATGCTGTGTTTGGCCAGGAATCTCTTGACAGATAACGTGGAATGAGCTTTTGGAGGAGAAATTTTGGCGCACACTTTTTTCATGTTCAAATTGTCATGTAAAATTTGCCGTACACTTTTTTTATCAATGTTTACAGTTTCAGCTATTGCACGAATACTCAATTGACGATCAGACCGAATTAAAGTAGCAACTTTTTCGACGTTTTCATCCGTTTTTGACGTTGAAGGGCGACTTGGCCGCGAATCATCTTCAACGTCTTGTTGGCCATCTTTAAAACGTTTGAACTATTCAAAAACTCGTGCACGAGATAAACATTCACTGCCGTACACTTCCTTCAGTAAATTATAAGTTTCAGTACCGGTTTTTCCAAGTTTGAAGTGAAATTTAACAACAATTCGTTGCTCTATTATTACACTAACCATTTATTTTTTCGCCAAAATAAAATAACAATGTTAACGGAAATGAAGGTTATGTCTAAACCGTGTTACTTACGCAAATGAGGCTTTGGGCATTTTGAAGAGAAAGCTTCAAACTAAACCGCTGACTGTCAATGGCGGACTATGCATGCGCACTTTGGCCGCCGCAGCGTCAGTCTCGTTATTTAATAGCCACACCTCGTATTATGTGTTTTAAAAATAAAAAAGTGTAGAAAACTGAGTCAAAGGTTATAAGTAAAATTTTAATTCTGTGGATATAAAATAGTAAACTAAATTGAATTTCTGCAACATATTTCCATTCACAATGACACTTCATAATAAGACATCGGTAAAAGCTTGTTACAAATCATCACGCATGCATGATTGTTTGGTATTTTTCAAAAAGTGAGTTATTAATCCAATTTCAAGACTATTGAGCATCAAAATGATGTTGCAATTTTTAATTCGTTATGATTTGTTTATTCTATAGTCTTTCGATATATCAAGGAATTCATCTCTTGCACCAGGGTAATGAGTTTTAATAATTTACCTAAGTGAGTTAATAAAACTCATTACCTGTGGTGCAATAATAAATATGAAAAGAATAATAACTCATTCATTCATATTATGGGCTAAGGTAAGAACTCTGAACAATTTTCTAAGGTTTGAGCCTGTTATTTTGCTCAAGTAATGTAAGTATCAGACATAAGGTTTTCTCACGTATTTAATTTTTTCTGCAGGTTTTATAATTCATTGTTTAAATATTCATTGCTCATAATTTTTGATAGTGACTTAATAAATTCTGCTACCTGTATTTATTCTCAAAAATGCATTTGCCAATGAAATCAAACAAGTGCTGCACAATATTTTTTATAAAATGGTATTTGAACGAATCTAACATTTTTTTCTTTTTATGATATTATCAAGTGTTTACTCAGCAATATTTATTTAGTAGATAATGTATTTTGTTGGAAGAGAATTATTAGATTCCTAACAACCAAATTTGAAAATATTCATCGCTTGCTAATTTTACATACAAAACAACATTTTACAACATGTTTATTTAATTTTTTTGTCTTTTTTCTCTTATTAATAACTCAACATTATTGCCTTAGGCATAAAATACCATTTAGACACAAAAATACAAGCATTGTATTTTTGTCTCATTTCATATACTTAATTTAATTTAATTATCAGCAACAAAATCATTTTTTCACATCTTTAATACATTGTGTGCATAAGTAAATGCTATAGAAAAATAGGAAAATGGAAAATAATTTACAAATTATGCAAAAACTTCTTGAGAAATCTTATTATTCAAAACATGAATATCTTATAATTAGTAAACATTAAATATATTTTTTAAAAGATGACGTTATTTACATTGTTTGATATACACTTGGATGTCCAAGGATATAGAGAAACTTTCTTTCGATGAAAAGTAGTTTCAATTTAATCTGACGTTAAGAAGTAACTACATTTGAAATAAATTTTTTAAACATAATTTTTATTGAGTTGTTCTAATGTCAACTTCAGCAAAATATTCCTTAAGTATAAAATTAGTTCCAATTTTTACATACGAAAGATAGGACGTGGTATCCTAGGCATCAGACTTCCGTCCGGGAAAGCGGGGTTCCCATTATTTCATCAAACAATCATTCACAATATGAGAAGAGAAAATACTAAGAATGAATTCTTCTCCTCCATGCTCACTAATATTTGATGCCTTCGAAATGAATAATTCCTTTAAAAATTTTTCACTGCTGTTCTGAGAAAACTGACTTTCAGAGATTCCTATCCAGCTGTTTTTGGATGTTTTGATCATATTTCATTTGAATTTCATTTTTCTCATTTGAAATTTAAAAAATCAAAAAAGTTTGTATGCATTAATTGATAAATTAATGACAAAAAACATTATCTATAATGACCTATATATGAAGTAAAAAAATTGCATGAAAAAATAAACATGTAAATAATGCGTTGAAAAAACAAATTTATTTTTAATGTTTATTAATGTAAAAACATATGTAAGTGGATTTAACGATGGAGTCTATCATAAAATTGAATTGTTATACTTTATTAACAAATGATCCTTGTTTTATTTTTGTAATTTTGTATTTTAAATATTAATTCAGGTAATACGTTAGTTGAAAATTTGATATTAATTAATTAATTTTCCTTTCCATTTTTTATTTTATAACTAAAATGTATTATAAATTATTCAAAGATTATTTATTGCGTATTAAATGGATTTTTTCTGAATTTCAGATTTTCTTACAAGATATTTTTGTTATATGAAAAAATTTTAGTTTGTGCTTTATCTTAAATTATAAATTTTAAATGAATTTATGTCAAATTACTGATATTGATTCATTAAAAGTTTGTTTAACAAGTCCAAAAATTTAATTTCTAGTTACGTAATCCTATATATATATATATATATATATATATATATATATATATATATATATATATATATATATATATATATATATATATATATATATATATATATATATATATATATATATATATATATATATATATATATAAAATATATATATATATATATATATATATATATATATATATATATATATATATATATATATATATATATATATATAATATTAAGATTTGAATCATCTTGTGTTATAATTTTAAAGAAATTGCAGCAAGAATTATTTAATTCACGAGTACTTTCTCAGTATTTCCTAACAGAATTTTATATTTCAAATATAAGAGCAAAAGATGATATCAATGACTTTTTGAAATTTAATTCGTAAATATAAGTTATATTTTTGATGCAAAAAGAAAAAGGAAATTATTTGTAAAAAATATTATGCATCTGTACAAACAATCAAATATTGTATAGAAATATATTATTTCTAATTTATTACTAAGGTAAGATCAAAGTTATATAGATAGCATCATGTTTTATCTTGATTACATTAAAACTAGTTCGGTTTTTGTGATTTAGATAATTCAACTTTGCGTACAAAAGAAAAATCTAAAATTACATAGTTAAAATACAATGTGAGATATAATAAATAACAATAAAAGTGGTAAGAGAAATATTGTCTTTTTATGGCATTTATTTTCGTGATGCACACACAATAAGTAATTACACTTTCCTATTAATAATAAGTTTTTGCTGTTCTGATAGGGAAATACTTTCCTTTATTCTTAACGTATTATCTTAGAATGATTAATGGATTAATCATTCTAAGTATTATTAAGAATTTATAAGTATTCTCCTTGTTTTCCTTTTTTGTCATATTTTCCTCCAAAATTGCAACGCTATATTATATCAGTTTTTTAATCTGATTTATTTATTTCCATATTCAACTGAATTTGGAAATCATAATATATAAACACAGTTAAGAACCTCATTTTCTTTAAAATAATTTGAAAAAAATATGTGTTTAATTGATTCGAAATAAAACCAAGCTGCAAACAGAAAGGCTAGGGCTCTTGCCCTCGCCTCAACAGTTCATGAGTTCGAATCCCAACTAGAGTTGGATGTTTTGTAGTGATTCGGATTCTTGTACTATAATTGTAAAAAAAAGTGTAAAAAATTATCATTAAATGGCAAACAAATGAAATCAGTTGAAATAAAAGTTAATATAAATTTTTTTCATATGATATTTTAAGAAGCACATTAGCTTAAGAACATAAACTGTAGTGAAATAAAACATTGCAAGAAGAAATTAAACAAATCAAAAATAACTTTAATGTATATTTTACAAATTTATTATCTTTGTTCAGTATTACCTTATGTCAATTTATTCTTAAAGTTTCTTAGCAACTTGATTCAAAGGAAAACCAAAATATTAAAGTTATTAATCTATTTTGTCCTTTTTCATAATCAGTTATGTACCTCCGGATCAGAACAAGAATCACCACTGCCTCTTTTTTCAAATTATAAGCATAGTTTTCTGGCGAGAATAACTGAAAACACGTACAACACAAGGTTACAAAAAGTCATTAGTATTAATATCTTATTCAGGAATCACTGACATTGCTAAGCGATCAGTTATATCGAAAGAAATGGTAATGATGCAAGTAACATACGCCGAGAGAATCCAAAAAGAAATATGGTGTTTATTGATAGATAGCAGCAGAAGTCATTGTTCAAAAAAAGCGTGTAATATATAAGCATTCTTAAGACAATGATTCGTCCTGTCTTTACCAGGAACATTGGGAAATGAATGGTTGGGATATGTAATGGGCTCGAAGTACTTGCCACGGGCATCAGTATCGATCTACAATGAATAAATAATATTAATTCTGTAAATGATGGCGTGGTAGGAGAATCCAATGCAGGACGACTACTTTATTGAAGGCAATTGCATAGATACTGTAATATTGATTTAAAAAACGACTATAATTTATTATAAAAAATCTTTTTTGTTTTCTTTATTTTCTTTCGGAAGGAAAATATTTGTTTTTCATTTTATTTTTCTATTTGTCATTTATTATTCTATTTACTTTTCAATAAAAAAGCTGCAATAAACAGAGCTTCATAAAAATGTAGAGCAAATTACTAAATATATATGCTTTATAAACTATGTGAATATATTTATTAGGTTGAGGAATAAATTCGTAGTGTTTTTACTAAAGATTTTTTTAAAGACAATGATTATATCAATAAATTAATCAATTATATATTCGCTGTTACTGTTTACAACCTCTTCCCATCTCTCTACCAATTTATTGATGCCGTTCCACCAAACATCACCTGGTCTGGTGTCAAAGAGGTTGTTGAGCCAGTTTTTAAGGACCTATTTGTTATTGAAGGTAAATGCTCTTCATATGGTTTGACAAGGAGCGGAAAAGATGGTAATCGTTCGATGCAAGGTTCGGAGAATACGGTGGATTTGAAAGACCTCTTATTGGAGCTCTTGGAGTGCTTCATAGACCCTGGCGGTTAATACTTTTGCTAGGATGAGAGCATCTCAGCGAGCTAATTGGATGAATAACTGGCAGGTGAGTGCTCTTAAAACTCAGATCTCTCCAATCGAGTAATGTGAAGAGATATTTAATGACCTATATATAAATCTAAATGTTCCTGTTGAAAATCTAATATACTGATTAACCCTTTGAATTTTATGAAAATACCATTAAATTTAAAAACAGATGGAAAAAAACACACATTAGTTGCTTTCCTAAAAATGAATACCTTGTCATTGTTAGACAATAACTACCCCGAGCCAGAATGGATCCGAATTTATACTGATGGTTATATAATGCTACGGGTGCTGGTGTTTATAGCAGATTGATCTCGCAGCATGCTCCAGTTGGTAAACATCTAACTAATTTTGATGCCGAAGTCCACGCGATCCTCATGGCGGTGACCAATTTGCAATCCTACATGGAATCTTTTGAAAAGGCTGTCATACTTGTCGACTCAATATCAGCCATAGAATCAATTGCACTCCAGCGACTTACGGAATCTTCCCTTGTCAGTAAAATAAAACAAATTATACGGGAGCTCAATTTGAACGACAAAATGATAGAGTTTCAGTGGATACCATCACATGTGGACATTGATTTTAACGAAAGAGCGGACTTATTAGCCAAGAAAGGCACTAAATCATCTATTGAGGAGAGTGCTGTTCCAATGGATTCCCTTAAGAGATGTATGCGAGAGCGGATCATGCTGAACTATAACAAGGATCTGTCCAATAAATGGAGAGACAAACAATGGGAAAATATTAAAAATGACTGGAAAAAATTCAGTCACAGACCACGTAAAGAGGCTGTGGCCAATTTTCGATTGAACACTTGCCACGACTGTCTAGCTGAACACCTAAAGAAAATCGGCATTTTGATTAGTAGTATTTGCTTATCTGCAAGACAAACAATATGATTAGAGACCACCTCCTGGTCTGTCAGGGATTTGACCCTGCATTTCAGCAAAGCGGTGATGTTTGCAAGCTTTATTGGATCGCCAGGGATCGCATGTCCTGAACACTTTCATGCTTCCCCCTCTAGCTTTTTAGACTTTGACTTTTAGATTTTAGAATTTTTTATAATTTTTATCATATATATGTGCATTTGCTTTTGCTTGCGAGTGTCCAGATATTGATGGATTGGATTACTTTTGGCCATATGTAACAACAACAACATGTTGCATTAGGACGTAAAAATATGTTTTCCAGTAAATTTAGTGATAATTTAAAATTAAATTCTTATTGAAATGTAGATCAAAACAACGTAGAAAGGAAAAGAAGAAATAGGAATTATCATCGAAGGAACTTCTTAAGCCAAAATCCTTAATGAACATCAGATATCTTCTGGAAGAAGAACGCATCATTACACAAGAATCACGGCTTGAAATATTGCATTGAGCATTTTATATATGAAACGACAATAGGTTTTGTTATATACCCTATCCATATTTTAAAATAATGCAATTGTTCACTTGCAAATGCAAAGTTTGTTAAAAAAATTAAGTTATTTCATTATTACAGACAATTATTACATAAGAAATTATAATAGATACAATTTTATAACGAAAGTGCCAAAATTTAAATATATTTATTAAAAGAGTTTTTTTTATATTGATTAATTCAAAAAAATATACTTCAAACAAAAAATATTAAAAACAAAGAATGCCAATTTTTTTTTTAAATTACAAAATAAGTTTTTGTTGGGAAAAATAAATATTTTAATTTTTCAAAAATTTGATTTATACAAAGTTAACGGAATTTTTAGGCTATATTTCAAAATTGATGCTTTGATGACGTCCATAAAGAAATATATTATTGTGTTCATGATTATAAATTCATCAAGTTCTATGTAAAATTTTGTGGAACCACAGCTCTTGTGGGCCAAGGCCTACAGTGGGCATCTCTAATTTCCTGACCATGAGGCAAAGCATACGTCCCGATTAGGTGGTTTGCCTAACGTAAAAATCCCCAATGCTTAGTTCCCAAGCATGCTTGGTACTCCGATTTTTGACCCACATTAGGGATGGAAGCCTGAGTCGACCTTGCCTAGGATTGAATTTCGAACCTGTGCTTTGGGACCATGAAACGCTACCACTAAGCCACCGGACTTTAAAATTATAACATTTACCGAAAATAAGGTCCGTTATCATAGAAATATACATGTTTTATTATTTTATTATCAATCCTAAACTCATACAGAGCATTGTATTCATGAGAAATAGAATTTGTTAACTTTATTTATTTTGTAAATATAGAAACTTAAATAATTGGCACTTTATTATTAAAAAATTAATTGAACCTATAGATTGTAATTAAAAATTAGTATAAAAATCTGTCAGTCAATAGTTCAAAACTATTGAAATTTTTTTGTAAATACATATGCACATATTGTTGACATAAATTTTAATTAATTGTATCTATAGGTTTAAAATGTTCAAAATTTAATAATGAACAGATTAATTTTATTTGTTTTTAAAAAAGGCGTCATCAGTATACTTATTTTTAATTAAAATTAAATTTTTGTCTGTTTTGTAGAGATAAAGGTCTTTTTTACTAATAACATAAATATTTTAAAAATGATATATTTATTGTGTTGATTTTAAAATATGCATGGTAGAAAAAATTATAATTTCGTGGATAATGATCTTTAATTTTAAATAATTATTATACTTCAACAATGCTGAAAAGAAATTAATTTTAAACGTTGCAAATTTTCAATTTAAATTTGACCAAAAAACTGCAAAATATCGAATACACAAATTTCTTAAATTTAGAAAAATTTCAACAATTATCTCTTGAAAAATAAACATTCTAAATATTTTAATTTCGTAGATTAGTTTTCCCTCCGTTTGACGCTATAATTCTATTATTTAAATGAATTTCCAATACTAGCATGTGGAATTAAATGAATGTTTCCAATTTTATGAATTAATCTAACGAGTGAATTATATTTTTCTGCTTTTCGAAAATTAAATGAAAGCACAGAAAACTTATAAGGAATTATATAAAATAGCAGAAAACATTTTATGAAGGTAATCACTTAGAAATGCACAAAAAACTAGTTTTTGTGATGCGATAAGTGATATTGGAATTGTAATAAGAAATTTGTAATTTCTGCTTCTTTTTTCAATACATTTTTTGAATTTACATTAAAAAAATTTGTTATAAGTTTTTCTTTACTCTTTAGTTTTGCAAACACATCATTTTAATGGGTATTCTTTTGAAAGAAACATCAAAAGTAGTGTGTTTTTTATAAATTCTTGCAATTCGTACTATAAACGCAGTATTATATTCCATCTTAAAGTACTTTGTACTGCATTTTTATACATTTTTGATTAGTAGATATTAAAATAAATTTTATAATCAGCTTTAATATTTTTATTAAATGGTACAATTTTTTACTGAATTTTGAAAACAATGTTGAATAATTGATGCAAATACGTGTTTTCAATACTTTGTGTCATGCAAGTGTGAAATAAAATTTGAATTAATTTTGACAAGTAAAATAATCATGAAAAATATTTTATCTTGAGTTAATATAATTGTCATGTTTTCTACACAAATATGTAATTGCACTTCATATAAAATTATTATATAATATGCGCACTTATTTTATCATTTAAAATTTTACAGAGATTTTAATAAATACTTTAATGCATATTTTTTCAAAAAGAAAACGCTTATAAATATTAAATTTAATATATTTAACTCAATTTTCTTTAATGTTTACTTGCAATCAAATGGATGTGAATTTCAAGCAATCTACAAAAGAAACAGATAAGTAGTAGAGAAATGAATTCCCCAATGGCTTAGAGGGATTTCAGAATAAATGCGTGTGTTGTTCTTCTTATAATCCCTTCTGGTCCAATACTACCGTAACTTTGAAACAAATCATAAGTTAACTTCGTTACTTCTTTTTCTTCTTTGACCATCTTTCTAAAAGTCTTTTGGATCACCTGCTGCAATCACTTAGTAATAAATTACCTAAGACTTATCACGTAAATATAACCTAAGAAGTGATCTGTTATTCTTAACCATAATGTCAATCAATTACCTCACGTAAGAACTGCAAATTATTTCAATCATTTTGTAGGAATTCAAAAATTTATTATATTGTTCAAGAAGAGAAATATATTTAGATTAAAAAAGCATGATCTTTAATAAAATAATTCGTATTCCTGAATGCAAAGCATGTTAATTGCATTTGATATTAAATTAAATTTTACAAAATAATTAATGGATATTATAAACGTCAAAGAGTGCAATATGTATAATGTAATATGATACATTTAGATATACAAGAGTTCATTTAGGTATACAAGATGAATTTAGATATTCAAAAAAGTTTCTTATAGGTATGTATCTTATTGATTTTTAAGAATCATATAATAGTTTGATATATGAGAGCAAATAAGACAATTAGATGCAAAAAAGAAATGAAAATTATATAACAATAATAGTTATTTTTGAGATTGGTATAATATTCATTATTCAAAGGAGAAAAAATATAAATTTTAGATATTTCAATATCATAAACACATATTCTAAGCAATCTCTAAAATTAGAATAAATATATTTAAAAATTTTTATCATAAAAACTGAGTTTTTCTTGAGAATTTTATAATAAAATAAATTTTAATACTAAATTTATACCAAAGCTAATACTTCATAATTTTATAAAGTTTTATTGAAATATTAACTTATATTCAAAGTCAAAAACTGAAATACTTATTAGAAATAATATTCATTTAATCATTAATTAAATAAAAACAATATTTTCTTATGAAACAGATTTATATTATAAAAATTAATTTCTCTGCTGAGTTAAATAAGTATTCTTGAAAAACAGTTCTTCTTATTTAGCTTTTATAAAAGCGGATGTTGTCCTTGTGTATATAAATAGTTAAAACATTTTTAGGTGTAAACTAAAATACTTTTTTCAGAAATACATGCATTTTCATTTTATAATTTGCATATTTATCCTGAGATATAAATAGATTTGATACAGAAATACTGTTAAAATTTATGGAAATAAAATTATCTTCTCTGTCAGGATAAGAAAACTTAATGCATGTAAACTGAAAGAAATTTGGTTTTTAATATAAACTTGACAATCTAATACGACAATTTTTTGCTTGATATAAGAATTAAATTTCAAAAACTGCCACCGACAGATTCCAATCGTTTTGATAAATGTTTAGCAATATTCTAAATTTTAAATAAAAATAATATTATATTAAAAAAAATTTTTTATTAATAAAATGATGTTCTTCTGTTGATTGTGTCATATTTTAACTGATTATTTGGTCCAATTTTTAAAATAGTATCACATTAGCATATTTTAGCCTAGAAAATGTAGACTTAATTAACCTACATAACTGCCAAAGGAATTTTGTTCTCATCAAACGATACATTTGGCTGTATTTTAACAACATAAATTAATATAATATTAATTAATTTCTGATAAGTTTTACCTAATAACTTTTTGCGTATACCCTAATAAAACTTGGATTTTAAGTTTCATCTAATATTCGAAACTAATATTTTCTTTAGTCTAAATATAACTGTTATAACTTAATTCAGTTAAATGCATTCAATAAAGCGACAAATGACATTGTAAATTATTAAAATTTTAGAATTGTAAATATTCATGTTTAAAGAATACAACTTCTAAAATATTCATAAACAGTTAAGAATATATTTTTCCGAAATTTTTATTTTTGATATTTTTTCAATGCAGAGGTAAAAATTTTAACAGCAATATAATCCCTATCGTTTACTTTGAAATTAGTGTTAATTTTAATAACTAATTCATTATGAAAAATACTAACTTTTTGTTTTGGTTCAAATTGAAACCACATCATTTTCGTGTTACTTTCATCAGCTGATAATATAATTCTCATATAACTAAAATTACCATTATGTTTATGTTGAAGTAAGTTTTACTTATATTCAATATCTTAATCATCATCAGAATCCACCAAAATACATGTTAGAAACTATTATTGTATAGTACAGGGGTGGCCAATCTGTAGCTCATCAGCCACATGCGGTTCTTTGAAGGGTCATTTGTGGTTTCCGATAAATGTGCCCGAGTTCACTCTTCGGACTATCAATAAATGTACACGAGAGAAGCTCAAAGTCTACAGTTAAAATATAAGTAGTCGCTGATTATTAAATTTCGGAAATTCGAAAACAGAATCAATATATCAGGAGTTAAAAAATTCGGCTTTTTGAACTATTTCAATGTTCGGAAGAGCGTATTTATATAAATCATTTTATTCCTCTTTAAATTTCGTGAAATCCAAACACCAATCAGTAGTAACTAACCAACATCTCAAAGAATAACTAAAGAAGTGCTGCCACAAATTAATCACCAAATTTTAAGGAATTATAAAGAGAAGTATATAAAATAAATGTGTTTATTTTTATTGTTGAAATTCAGTACACACATATTTTGTACTTTTATTTATATGATTTCAACAAATATAATATCTGTAAAACAATTTTTAATACAATTTTTAAAAACCTTTTAAATACGTATTTAATTGCGGCTCTCGAAAAATTTCAAATTTTGAAAAATGTCTTGGATTATCAAGGAGCTTGGCTAACCCCTGGTATAATACAACGTGTAGTGCACTTAATTTTAGTTGTGATTCAAATAAATGGTATAACAAACATGTACAGCATAATGTGTTTTTAATATCATAAAAACAAATAACAAGTTTTAGTATTAAAGTTTATATATTAGTAGACAATATCATGTTTCATATTTATGGAAATACCAACCAGCAAGAGATTCAATTTAGAGTCGTTAACTTTAGAGATAAAACTCTCTTGGTACTCTATATGATTTCAATAATTATAATATCTGTAAAACAATTTTAATACAATTTTTACAAACCTTTTAAATACGTATTTAATTGCGGCTCTTGAAAAATTTCAAATTTTGAAAAATGTCTTGGATTATCAAGGAGCTTGGCTAACCCCTGGTATAATACAACGTGTAGTGCACTTAATTTTGGTTGTGATTCAAATAAATGGTATAACAAACATGTACAGCATAATATGTTTTTAATATCACAAAAACAAATAACAAGTTTTAGTATTAAAATTTATATATTAGTAGAAAATATCATGTTTCATATTTATGGAAATACCAACCAGCAAGTGATTCAATTTAGTGTCATTAACTTTAGAGATAAAACTCTCTTGGTATATAGATATCACATGCACAAATTTCTTCTCTACCTCGCACAGTTAAGACCCTTAGTTCTGTAGTTTTGCTTCTTAACCACGTCCTGTAAGTTAGAGTCCTGGTAGGGGAGCCGTGGCATCAGGGTAATTGCTGTGGCTAAATAGCCTCGGATAAATTGCATCGAATTACGAGGAGAGGCTTAATAGTAAATAGGCAGGGGGATATTGATTTTTCATTTACTTCCACACTTCAGGAAGAAGATGCCTCCACATTCCTTTGCAGATGCAAATTAAGCTGAAAAATATCTTTTAAACTTGAGGAGTCTCTAATTGGTTAAAGAGGGTATAGTGATTAGGCTTTTACGAGGTTGGAAGGATCAAGCAGTCATCTGAAAGAAATGAGGAACAAGTTTCTTAAGGAGCTTACTTTTTCCTCCCTCTCCCGTGATTAGCCCCCGGTCGTAACAAGTTTCTTCACAAAAATATCGAATCCAGCGATGCCAGAATAAATTAAAAGCATTTCGGTGCATGTTTTTAACTAATGAAAGCAAAATATACTGAAATTAAAATGAACTTGGCTGATTACATTGGTCGAAAGTTTGGAAAAGGAAAAAAATATAACATAAATATCTGCTTTAAAACTCTTTTCAAAACAATTTCATTAATTAATTATAATTCGTCCATATTTTAATTAACTTATGCTCTAACATTTGCTTCTAACAAAACATTTTGAAGCTCATTGCTGTAAATAATTAATCAGTCAATCCGAGAAGTTTTTATTTGAAATATAACTGAAATTTATCTCGCTGTATCTGTCAAGTTTAGATTATGTTTAATGGAATATGAACATTGTGAAAATTAATAATATATCGTTAATTTAGCATTTTTTCTAATTACATTTAATTTATTCTTGAACTTTGCTATCAATCTTATTGTACTTCATGCTTGTACAACATATGTTTATCAATCTTAGATAACGTAGGTTAAATGAAGAATGCTTAAAACACGAAGATTCTATCCGTTATTTGGATTTTTTCTTATTTTATACGATTTATCTTTAATTTAGTTTTGATAATGAAACATTCAAAAGTGTAATGAATATAGAAACAATGTAGCTTTAAATAATAGCAATGGTAATTAAATACATATTTTTATGAAACATACAACAAAAGAACTAACTTGATAGTCGCTGCCTTTGCATAGGCGTTCTTACGCAAGTACAATTTAACTAATGCTAGAAATGTGATTTTTTTAACGCTTTTACTAGTTCTATATTATCCAATAATATTTACAATCAAACTACTGGAGATATTTCTTTCTTTTCATCATGAAATTTCAATATATATATATATATAAATTTTATACAAGACCTAAAATTTCAAAATTTTTGAATTTGTTTCCTAAGTTTCCTTGCAAAGGAAAAGGCTTATTTTGAAAATAAAATCAAAAATGCTTTTGATAAAATTGAAAGAAAATAATCAAAAATAATTTTCTAAATTTTAACTATGATGAGATATAAACGTACATATTTTGAGTTTTCAAACTAAAATTTAAGACGTGAGCAATTGGATAATGAGTAGAATTACATAAAATTTAAAACTAACCATTTCAATCCTGGATTAACTTAAAAATATTCTCATGAATAATAAATTAATAAATTTTTAATGTTCGCTTTTTTACTCAGAATTAGCTAAATATAAATAAAAATAATTAAATTCTCAGAAATTGGCTATAGTATGTATATGTTTAAAATGAACACACGATTATGTATATATTATAACTAGGTTAATATATTATGAGACAAACTTTCAGCTTGAATGATGCCCACAATTTTCTACAAGACAGATTATATTAATTATGATGCATTTTTAACTAACTTTATTAAACTCTTTATTCTTCCTTAAGAATATATTATTTCTGAAATCATTAATTATATTCCCTTCACTTCACTGTCAAAATAATATATGATTGATGATGTTAGAACTTTTTGTGGTCTAAAGAAATGTTGAAATATATATGTATGTATAAGATATAAAGAAATATTGACGTGTGTCAGTTAAATTTTATTTTTTTTCTTTAGATTAACTTTTTGTACTTCCATTTTTTCCAGCATCTTCGAAAAGCCCACAATCTCAATCTTGAGGAAGTATATTCCGATCGATTTTCCATTAACTTTTCACATCTCAGCTTCAACCCTTGATTTACCTTTTAGGTAGAGTTTAAAAGACTCGCGAAATATGCAAATCAAGTGAAAGAAAATAACATGGAACAGTGATTAAACACATTAAATTTGAAGAAAGGGACAGTTTAAAAACCAAAATATGGTCATTAAGAAAAAATATAAAGAAAACATAAAAAAATTAATTATCCTTCTATCGCTTAGTTTAATTCTTATAGATTAATTTTCCCTAAAATATATATAAACCTCTAAAAGGTATAGTGATAAAGACGTTCTTGACTCGAACTATATAAAGATTTGGCTATTATATATATATATATATATATATATATATATATATATATATATATATATATATATATATCTTTATAACATAACACAAATTGCAATTAATTTATATATTTCCATAATTTTAGATATGTTAACACAATTTGTAATTGTACTATTTATTTATTTTAATATTTAATATATAAAATTTTAATATTTACAGTATTATATTTAATAGGTTCAAATTGTAATTTGATTAAATCATAATTCAACTGTATTTAATTAATTTATTTCAATTATAAATTATATGTTCTTTGTAATTACATTTACCCGCTCTTTTACATATATTCGTTAATTTTAAAATTATTATCTGTTTATTTCTTATTTAGTCACAAAGTTTGAAGAAACGATCAAATTTATAAAAAAATAGTGTTAATCTAAAATTAATGTAAATTAGTTTAAACGTTTTTCTAAAAATGTGAAAATAAATTTTAAAAAATTGCATCAATTGGTAATTTATTTTCATTAAAAATCATGTGACTTATAAATATTTGTCAAAGATGAAACCAACGAATTTTAAACTCCATTTAGTTATACGTTTAATTTTATAGCTTAATCAAAAATGAATTAAAAATTTGAGTCATATCAAAAATGTTTACACAAATAAATTATATTAATTGATTCATGTATATTTTAGAATTAATTTATGTTCTCATAACTAATGAAATGAAAAATTTGTTTGCTACTAACGACTTCGATTATCACAACATTCCTTCATTTTTAAAATGAAATTTATGTAGTTAAAAGTAAAATTCTGAGTGAAAAACATTTATAAAAATATTCAATCATCAAATTATTTTCTTCAAACACATTTCCTTAACTAAGAGATAATGTAATAAAAATATTAGAACAGCATCTTACAGATTTTTAAACTATCGAACATCTTATAATTTCAAATTTAAAAAACTGTAACTTGTTTTGTAAAATTTATACCAAATCTCATACATTTTGAAGACTAGAAAAAAAACCTTAACAACTGTAAAAACTGCAGTAAAAGATATATCAAATCAGCAGGAAGTGAAGTGATAATTTGGAGTCCTTACCAATTACTCTCACGAATAGTTAATGATCCGTAGGTAAACAACAACAACTTTAATTCTCAACTGCAATGGCATAAATGTTGGTGACCAAGAAATAAGAACATTATAAGTAAGAAGCAAATATAATAATTCTGGCTCGGATATAAGCCTACATTGATTGCTTTCCAGGAAAACAATTACACAAATTTGGAATATTATATGTTCTGTTATTTATAGTTAGTGCTCTGACAACAATATTTTATACATGAGACCTTATTCAAAAGCAATTTACAAATATATGTATGTATGTAAAATCAGGCACGTATTTTTTATAATTTTTTGTAAATTTTAGTATTAAATATATGTGTGTTCAAATTTTCTTATTAAAAAATGTGTATTTATATTTAAAAAAAAGCGAAATTAACATTTAGAGTTAAAGAACTTAGCTAACGATATTAATTTTTTTATATTTACGTCAGGATTTATAATAATATTTCTCCATATAAAAGTAACCATATGGTTATTTATCTTCAATATTACGCGAAAAGACTAACTATATATTTGATTTAGTTTTATACAATACATTTCAATCATTTATTTGGAAAATTATATTATATACCACAAAAAATGAGAATTCTTTCTACTTTCTTTCAAAGAGTACTTTTTCTGGAATTCGATAAATTTATTTGCCAATTTTGGTTTAAGTACCGATTAAGTTTACTAATGCCGTCCTTTGAAAACATTTCTCAGTAACAATAGTTGCAAATTTAAAAAAAATAATAAAACGTTTAATAAAGACAAAATTATGTATATATATATATATATATATATATATATATATATATATATATATATATATATATATTGATTTAATACTAAAATTTATCTTTTAAACTAAAAATGTGTTAATAGTATTAATTTAACTGTTATGTGTGTGTTTCATTTAACTGTAATGTTAATGTTTCATTTTAGCTGTTTTAAATGTCAATAATTTTATAGAAAGTGAATTGTGCTTATTTTTTCAATGATTATAATTTAGGCCAACAACATTTTATTCAATAGCAATTAATGTACCTTTGCAAAAAATATTTAATTCTAGAACAAAATATAAAATAAATATTTGACCCACGTTCTAAATAAATTTTTGTAATAATAGACATATAAAATACAACGAAGCAACATTTATGTAATAAATATCAAATGGCAACACATTTTCAATAGTCATTTTAACTACCACATTACACTTATATTAAGTGCAAAATTGACCAGAACTGAAATTTGAATATTTTAGTGCAAACGGTTTACTTGATTAGATATAAGCAAAATATTTAAGCTGAGGTAGTAAACGAATGTGTTATATTACTATGATTATTGATATATAACCTACACATGAAAATTGCGAAAGTTATATGCGGTTATGCATTGGCCTTATGGAAAATAACTTTACAGGAGCTTCGAAAATAGAGAAGTCATTACGGAGTTAATGCATACAAAATAGCGCATGATCATTGTTTAAACCATCAGAAATATTAACAATCAATCGTACATATATTTATAAAGGTACGATATAAGTATGATATCCCTCAAGAGATTTCTCTCCCAAATCTAGAGTCCTTTGTTTTGATTAGACGTGCTGCCACTTTGAGTTTTTGTTGTTTTTTTGGAATTTTTTTGATGCCAGATATGATTTTTCCTCATATTTTACATTATTTTTACGTCATATATATGCTCTTAAGTGGCAACAATAATTGAAGTTTTCGCTTTACTTTCAATTCGAAGTTTTTGTTCTACGTTTCAACTCGAAGATTTTATACTTAACACATAATATATAGATAACTTTTTACAAAATTACTTCCACTGAAATGTAAAACTAACCTGCACTGATTGGAGACAAACGAACGAAATGGGGAAATAAATATCGCTTTAGAAATACTTGTAACCTACATATTCAAATTTAACACTGTTTCTACAACAGTTGCATCAAACAGAAAATATCACCGACATATTCGGCATGTAAGCTTAACGTCATATAAAGTTAATCCATTATTGTTATTTACATTTTACCGGTAGTTTTGGAGAGAAGCAAAACCCAACTTATCATAAAAACATGCGTTTAACTTGGCGACAAAAAAGTCGCAATGGTCGCCAATGGGGGAGGGATATATCCTACTAGTTCCAAAACTACTTTGTGATAAGAAAATGGGCCATTAGTGTGAAGTTGAATAGCTGCAAATTATATACATTCATCAAGATATCTTATAACACTTGGTACCATCTTCTCTGTAGAGATTCCATCCTCATTCAAGTGAAAAGAAATGACACGATGCGGTTTCCTCATTATTAATTTTGTCATCGCCGTAAATAAAATCCAATTTACTGATGCCTTTGATTGTGGTGCTTGAATTATATATATCCATGCTGCTATTTTACTGCAAATGTCATTGCACTATTCTGACGAATATTCATTTTTGTAGTCAATACCATTTCTTCGGTTCTCATTAAAGGATCTTTCATAACCAAGTATGCAAAAGCAATGGTATTTGAGAGAATCAGAATTAACGATCTTCCGACACTGTTTCATAATTAATTTTGTCTTGAAAAATTTTTTCTCAACATCTTCTTCAAATAAAATTCATAAATACTCCAATTATTTTTAACAATCATCATGAAGAAATGGCTATTTTTTGGAAGATTTACTTCCAAAAAATAGCCATTTCTTCATGACTTCATGTAAGATTTACTTGCAACAACAGCTGAATAAATCATGATGTTCCATAAACAAGATTAGGAAATCAGTAATAAAATGTTTTAAATGAAACAACAATTCAAATTAATTTGATGATTCCTTATGAAATGTTTTAAAATACATGAATACAGTTTCAGAGAGCCAATATAAAATCGGATAAATAAGCATTTTAAAATATATTTAAAGGACTTCAAAATATTCCCTACTAGAAATAAGTACGATGCTAATCCGTCGATTCAACAAAAGCTGAGAATGGAATAGCAAATATTAAGTCCATAAAATGAAAATTTAAAAATATCTCTATAACTGCTTTCGATATAAGTTAAAAGTAAGCATATTTTCTACTTGAAGGAATATAAAGAGAGATCTGATAAGGCTTATGTGTTTCGTCGCTTATGATAAAAGAAATTATAACTAGATATTTTAGACAAGGCAAAAATGAACACTAAAATTTTTATATCTTTTTCCGGAACTTTAGTTTATTAGCGTTTCTGAAGAAAGTATTTATTTTTAAAACATATTTAATTAAGAAACAAGTATTTTATGACCCAATTTCGTCTTAAAAGATATATGAAAGAAGACCGTATGCTATATAAAGACGAAATCACCATGATCATAAGTGAGAAATATATAAGTCCCAGTGTTACTACATAAAATTTTATTATCAACTTGCTGAGTTTAAAACTGTAATATTTTTCTTAAACAAAAGTTTGAATATGTTTCAGGCTTTCTTAGGAATTATGTTTTTCTGATGCTTAAAATTTAGTTATACATATACATGTACATATAAAGTTCGGAAATTCTGAAACATTTCATTGAAAGGATTACATTTTATAATATTATATTTTTATTTTTACATTTTTTTAGTTTTTGATTTATTAACCTGATATACAATTCAGTAATAAAATTATTTATCTGTCACTTAAACGTATAATAATAATCAAAACTAAAAATCAAGTTATCCATGAAAAATATTTTACTTATCAGAAAATCAGCAAAGTCAAAAGAGGACTTTAATAATCAACTATGATATATTATGATAAAAATTATTAACATATAAAGAACTAATGTTTTATTTAAAATATATTATGAATAAAAATTACTTCAGATATTGAGATTATAAGAGAATCTATATGAAATATTTGTTATCAAGGTTTTCAAAGATGTATTTCAAAAATTTTAAGAGTTTTTGCAGCATTCAAATTAGTTATCCATGCTTACTGGAAAATAATTTTCATAAGGTAAACAGCCTCCAACCATTCATTTGTTGAAATGAATAAAAAAATTAGTTAAAAATCATTAATATTTTATTCAAAATAATAACGATGCAAGTTCTTTTCTAGATTACAAGATATCCAAAAATGTGTCATAATTAAATCTTATGAATAGGAATATTTTTACCATTTAAATGTATTTGCTCAAAAAACTGAACAGTCAATTTGGTGTTTGAGTTGATGCATTATCATGATAAAACGTGCGCATTTTAATATTCTCTTCCTGGAGAATTGTTTAAGGACATGGAATAGTGTACAAGTTAGTTGTGATTATTTTACTGTCCTTCCAGTTTGTTGGTGTTGAGCAGTCAAGAACGTCTCAAGAAAAGTGCTCGTCAGTATACAGTGCTACTCTTCATGTCATGGTGTATTTCCTCAACTATGAGCATCTGGAAAGAACATTTTATTTTTTTAAACGATTGGGATTTTGAATGAAAGGACGTACATATTTCATTACCATATGTGGCCATGAAGTGGCCACCACGTTTAGTAATTTAAAAGATTATTTTTTACTGATTATTACACTCTCTATTTTCGTTGCTCAATATAAGTATGGATAATCACCCAACAAACTATTACTTTTCAATTACTATTCTATGGATGGTGAAAATTACGTTTTAAATTAGTTTTGTATCATCACTTGGTAAGTGAAACAATTATATCATCAGTTAACTTTTTCATGTGACTGATAGATTATCTTGATTACATCAGATAATTATATACTTTTCTATGTGGAATTCATTCTGAGGTGAAATGGAAACTAGGAAATTTTGAAAAGCATCTATACACAGTATTATAAAATGTGCTTTCATTTCCAAGTTGAAGTTCCGAATGTTGAATGCATTCAAACTCATCATTATAATATTATGATTTATTTAATTTTTCTTTCATTTAAAATTTATATGCTACACTATTTGCATGTGGACAATTAAGTAGTTTCTTTAGATAAAATAGTTTGTTCTTTCTCATCTAACAATTAACATTTTCAACTATTTCTCATTTGTGGGCATCTCAAAAATTTTAGAATTATCCTCGTTAATGAATTTTTAATTTCAATATTTTTTTTAATAATTTGATATGCCTAAAAATTTTTTTCTTTAGTATATATGTTTATTTTATGATAATTAATATTTTAAATGCATAATTTCACAGACTTTTATGTGAGTTTCACATTTTTTGAAAGAATGCTCTATAATTTATTTTCGTCTTGTGCCAGCTGGGCTGAATATGGGTTCCAATCTTAACCTTTTCCAAGTGAACCGTAATTTGTTGGATGTGGAGTCTGACTTCTACAGTACACACATGTTGTAGGTACCCGTTTATAGGATAGGCAACTATTCACAACCCATTCTTACAAGAAAAGGACAAAGACAGGATTGATAGAGAGAGAAAGTACATCATTGCCCGAGCCGAGGACCTCCACCTCCGCAATCAGGCAGTAAAATTACTAGAAAGGGTGGGTGGCTTAATAACTTCTAAAATAATTTATTGAAACTATATTTATTTAAATAATTCATTTTTATTGCATTTTTGAAATAATAGATTTAAAGTTGCATGATTAAAATTTAGTAAACATATATAGTATTCAAAATTTTTATTTAATTTCAATGTTTTACTACTTTTTAATTTGTAAATAATAAACACCAATATTTTTTCTGAGCTTGTTCTTTATGATACATTTTATATAATTGATCCAATAAAAGTATATACTGGTATTAAAATAAAAAAAATTATAAAATTTAGAACCAACAATATAAAAAAAATTACAACAATTAGATACAACGCGTGAAATTTTATTTATGTAACATTTTAAACCATGCGTCTTTAGTAGTTACTGAAATCCCCAAGTGTTAAACATCTCTAGACAGAAGGGGAAATATATTCCCCAAAATATCATATATCAGTCAACCATAAAAAAATCGTGAGTTAAAGTCAGCGAAACTTTAAAGTCAAGAAAATTTTATCTCTTCTTGCCCAAAAAATAATAAAATCAAAATCTTTGGATAAAGCTCGAGTAATATTTTAGAAAGGCGATATCTAAGTTTCGAAAACGACGTCCAATGCATGACACTTATTATACCTTTCTCAGCAGAACCAATGATGATTGATTCGATACGGGAGGGGAGCTGCAATCGATGGTTATTCACAGCGATAACTGTTGAATTCTTCTGACAGTTTTTTTCCCTCCTTATTTTGAGTTGGAAGCTTACCATTTGTCATATTAATCCCTAAAGATGAATAGGTAAAGGGTTTGCTGCATCCAAAATATTCTGAATTAAAGGGAAATTTAATATATTATTTAAAGATTCAAATATACTACAAACTGAGGAAGAAGATTTCCACAAAAATAAAATTGAATTAATACTTCCACTATCACGATCATATTACATAGAGAACAAAGAATTAAGTCAAAAACTATATGTTAATTTACAGTACATTTTCTTTTTTAGTTTAAGCTAATATTGAAATTTGATCATTGTAGAAGTGATTATAAATACAGTAATTCCCACTATAACACTGTATATAAGTTCCGCGTTGAAGGAAAACGCTTTGTACGAGAACTCTCGTAAAACGCGCTCGTTTGACCTCGTATAATGCATTATGTACAAATGATTCACGTTAAACTTTTTTTCATTAAAGAGATCAAATGAACATTAAGAAAAACTGTTTTGAAAGAAATGTGTGGGTTTTAATGATATCAAACTAAGAACATTTTATATAAAAAACTTATACATATGTGACCACAAAAAGCTGTTAAATTCAAAAATAAATCAAATAATTCCAGAAACACAAGTTTAATAAAATAATTTAATTTTATAACTACGCAATTTACACAGTATACAAACGTACGCAAAATTGATTGTGAACTATTAAAATCATTATAAATTTCTAAGTATGAAAATCCTCAAGTTATAGGGGAAAACAAGTGTTATATGATGGATATGAAATCGTGTAATATGAAAATGCTTTATAAGAAGACCGTGTTATTGGTGGGATTATTGTAAATTCAAAGAAATTTTTTAATTCATAAATGTACCAATAGAAAAAATGTTATTTTCATTTAGCTTTAAAATTTATGCTTCAAAAATATTTTTCTTAAACTCCTATCACAGTTTGAGTATTGTATAAAGATGAGAAAATTTAAAATATGATGATTTAAAAAAGTACTATGTTTAATTTATTGATGTATTGCTTGAAATGGTAAATGCATAATGCATAGTAAATATTTTAAAAGTTTTTAGGTTCAGATATGTTCTAGGTTGTTGTGTTGTTGTTGCTACTAATGACACTTGGACAAGCCAAGCTCGCTATGCCTTGGCTATGCAAATTTAAGTCAATTGGGAGCGTCTTTCGTTTTAATCAGAGCACCATGAAGGTGAAAGTACGACTTTGCTGTTTTCCAAATCTTCCGGTAGATGGCACCACCAGAGAATCCACTCCTTTAATTTTGACATTGATCTGAAGGAGGAGGAAAATTTCTCCACACCATTGCACCCATGGTAACTGCTTAACGTCCGACCACAGGACTTCTTTCTATTCGACAGATTTAACGAGCACGTATACGGCATGTACTAGGTGGGTCTTTGGTAAATAATTTTTAAAGTAAAGAAAAAATAACTATAAAAAATACCGCGAAAAAATCTTTTCAAAATAAATAAACTGTGATATCGTAAAAATGTTTTGTGTAATACATAAATTACAAAGGTTTATAAAAACATAACTCGCAACTGCTTTTTAAATATATGTTGTTGTTTCTAATGACACTTGGACAAGCCAAGCTCGCTATGCCTTGGCTATGCGAATTTAAGTTAATTGGAAGCGTCTTTCGTTTTAATCAGAGCACCATGAAGGTGAAAGTACGACTTTGTTCTACACACATGCCATAGGTACCCGTTTATAGGGTAGGCATCCACTCACACCTCATTCATACAACGAAAGGACAAAGACAGGATAGATAGAGAGAGAAAATACATCCATACTCGAACCGGGATTCGAACCCAGGACCTCCTTTTCCGTTGTCAGGCATGCTGACCAGTAGTAAAGTTGGGTGTCTTTTAGATTGTTCTAGATGTAAAGAGTGAAAATTACTACCACCCAAATGCAGCATTAATTTGGAATTTGATATTTGCTGAAATATTTATAATTTTACATTTACCTATGCATTGGTATTTGAGTATATAAATGAAATCTTTTCAGATATGTAAAACTTTCAGTTACAAAATTTGGTACAGTAAATGATGACTCTGCCTTTAATGAAACCGAAAAGTCATATAAAACATCGGTCTTTAATGATAATCAGTTAAGTCTAAGGAGGGTATTTATGATTTAAATTTCACTGATAAAATTCATTCGTTCTGTATGTAAACATAAAAATTTGGTTTTGCATTTTATACAAAACAGAATATATTAAAATGCACTTGAAGAATTTCTTATATTTCTAATTAGCAATAAACATAGCATTTCATTTCTCAGAATAATATAATATTTCCTTAAAGAATACCTTAATTAATAATACATACGAATGGATTTTCAGACGAGTATTTTTAAATATTAAATCTTAAAATTTGGCCTTTAGAAAACAATCTATTTAAAAAATAATTAATTTACATTTGTATGATAATAATTCAAAATACCTCCATTTCGGAAAGTCTGAAATGTCTTTTGTTACCCAATTAAATTTAATATCATTTTCAAAGAGAACGAAATGTAACATTTCGTATAAAATATAAAATTTTAATTTTCTTCATAATATCCGATCATAATAGTTTGAGATAGCAACTAACTGCTTAACGTTAAGATTTTTATCTGAACAATTCATAAATTCGTTTCGCCCCTATATAAGAATACACGCAGTTCAATATTGATATAGAAATGTAGATCCCATCTAAACTAACGCTATTATTCCGAAAGTAATTATAGAGACCAATCCAAAATAAAATATCATAAATTGATAAACAAATTTCCACGTTTCTATGGTCTCCATTTCTAAGATTTTCGCGTCAATTAAGCATCAGTGAAATAATTAGTATAAAGATATTTCTCGATAAATATACGATTAAAATGCTTTTATATATTTTGTTAACCGCGTAGAATTCATAAAATACAATTTCTTACCATTAGACAAAATAAATTAATGAACTAAAACTGACAAAAATGTCGAAAAGATCCCTTTTTCATAATCAACATATACATTCAATATTCGCCAGCTGAGGAAGATGGATCAAAATTAAGTATCGCCCATAACATAAGATTACTAATATTACATAATATTGGAGTTATTATAATCTGACATTTTCGTTAGGATCATAACATACTATTTCATATTTATTTCTTTATTTATCTTCAAGTAACCGCTTGTGTTTATGACTGTCATATTGTCTTTCCAAACGTGAAAGATTAAACTTAATATATTTAGATACTGATAAACGTTGAGTTCCTATTATTTTGCGGAAAAAAGATAATAAACATTTTCTTATAAGTACTTCTACTAAGTGTGGAAAATAATGTTTGCCTATTTACAGTATCTGTATGTGTTACAGTAGCATGGAGTTTAACATTACTTGTGTTGAAATCATTAAAACTATATGAAATTTATTCACAATGGACATTCTGTTGTTTATGGTTTCTGTTATTTATAAACATGTATTATGTAAATATACGCCAACCATGTCTAGTGGTCAGTGTGCCTGACTGCCCTACTGGTCGTGGGTTCAAATCCCAGTTCGGAGTGCGGGAACGGAAGCAGTTTCTATGTCTGACCTGTATTTCTCCTTTATTTAAATGAATGGGTTGTGAATGGTTACCTACCCTATAAACGGATACGCATATATATATATATATATATATATATATATATATATATATATATATATATATATATATATATATATAAATTTTTATCTAAAGTTTGTTAACTAATGCAATAAATACAATACATTGGTATATTGGTATCTTAAGTCTAATTTAAATGCATAATGCTTACGAATAATAATATTCATATGAACATTTGAATACAAAGTACTGGTAAAATGTCATTGGATATCTTTGCACTAATTGAAAAGTTAGAAATATTTATAAATAATGGTTATCACAGTGAATTTATATGGAAGACTATTTTAACTTTTTTTAAAATAATATATAAGAATATTTGATTTCATGTAATACCTGTATATATTCACAAAAGAACATTGTTCAATGACACATCATTAAATAAATGTCAAACAAATATAATTATTGCAAAAATTTTGTTGTTCATCATGAAGATTTAAATTATTTCTCCTGTATTAAATTATAAAAATTTTAGTCCTTATCTTGTTCATCTAGAAAATGTAGTAAATAGAGCGAATGACAAGATTTACCTGGTTTGGATCTTGAATACTGTAAAATTTATTCTGTCGTGGTAAAACTAAGCCTAAAGAGTGACAACTTCATTTCCACTGATAGACATGTAAGCCTAAAGATTGCATGGTTCTCTTATTTGAGGGTTTATTTATTGATCTAAACATTGTTTAATTATAGATGGCTTCGAAAGCTGGTTTTGAATTGGGGATATCCAAAGATTATCGTTTATAAACATCAAAGTAAATTTAAGAGTTAGAGAATAAAGTTTCTTAAGTAGCAAGTATTATGAAAAAATATGAAATTTGAAACTATTTGGATAGTGAGAATTTTAACCAAAATATCTCAACTAGTAAATGTAAAGTAATCATAATAATTTTATTATATAAATTAATATAATTAAATATTATTTTAGATTATTAAAATATATGTACAATTCAAGTTCAGTAAATTATGTGTGAGTGAAATAAATATAACTTAAAAAAGTGAGAAATTAACCTGTACATATTCTTTTACTTTAAAACCAATTTGTTTCTAATGAAATGTTTTTTTCCAACTTCGGGCACTTGGGTGACGAACCCTGTGCCACCAAAAGTTCAGAAACTGCTACTCGTTTGTCGTTACCCAGCGGGCACCTGTGAACCAACCAAGTCATGGAGACGAGTAGCGTTGCCCACGCCATACCACCACAAACCCGTTCATAGGGTGGGTCACATTTAGACATCTTCACAGAAGAAAGGACAGAAAAACACAGAGAGGATAGGGAAAGAAAGTAACATCCATGCCCGAACCGGGATTCAAACCCAGGAACTGCTGCTCAGCATTCAGGAACGCTAACAACTCAGCCATCGGTCGGAACACTAATAAAATGTTTATTAAAAGAAAAACCTTAAATAACTGATAAAATTAACCTTCCAGAAAATGTCGTAAAAACACAATCACGTACGGTATTATTGCAAATTATTTGCATAACTTTTTAGTAAACGCATTAAATATTAAATGGATGTGCATAAATGGATTTATGACAGTGTTGAATAGCTAAGCAAGGCATTTATCATTTCATAGTCAAGAAGCTAATAAATCACTCGCGAAAAGAAAAATTTTAATGTATTATTAAAATGTTGTAATGTTAATATTGAAGAATAAAAATGTATCATGTATCATTAAATACGATGTCCAGTTAGACAAATGATTTAAGCATAATATTTATCAATTTAATAGTAACGAGCTTAAGTAAAATTATCACAACAGCCATCAACAACGAAAATGTCAGTACTTTTGGTAAGTTTTTTAAATGAAAATTATTAAAAAATAAATAAATAAGTTATAGACATAACAGCTTATTTATTTTCTCCCACTAACAGAGACATAATTTATTATTTTCCATAAAAAATAATAAAGTTACTGCAAACTCAACAAATTTTAAAATAAATATGCAAATATTTAAAACTTAAAAAATCTGTGTAGTTGATCAGTTTATTAAACGGTTTTAAATTTAATGAATAGTTTCTACCAATAAAGATACTCGGTATAAATATATCCCCTTCCTAGAGATTTATCGCCAAATCTAGTGTCATTTGTTTTGGTTATAGCGGTTGCCAGTTTGAGTTTTAGTTACTTTTCGGATTTTTTTTTATTGCCAGATTTGGTTTTTCTTATGTTTTACAATAATTTTACGTCAAATTTATGGTTTTTTTTCAGTGGAAACAACATTTGAAATTTTCGTTAATTCGATTGAAATTTACTTTAAATTCGAAGTTTTTATATATACTTCTTAATTAAATTGCATTTTTTTAAAATCAATCATCGATCATATATATTCTTTTTTTTAAATCAATGGGATAAAAAACATTAAATCCTAGTAACAACCTTCAGTTTTTTTTCTTCAACTTTACAATTGATGATAAGAAAACCTTTGCAGATTCTTCTACGCTTGACTAAACTGAATATTTTCTGTAAATAAATGAAAAATTGTGTTTTGACGAAGGAAAAAAGCTTTATTAATGCAAGACTAATTTGTAGTCAAAATTGTTATATAAATAATTATATATATGATGATAAATCAGTTTATATCGTAGCATTGATAACTGTCAACCTTTTTGCCAAAATAACTTTGTAGTTAAATTTACTCTCTCTTTTACTTTGCTGAAGTACCGTTTTACAAAATTAGTTTCACTCAAATGTTAAAGTGGCATGCACAGATTAAAGACAAACAAACAAATTACCGAAATAAATATCACCCCTGAACTACTTTCAACCTATTATATATTCAAATTTAACACAGTTTATACAACGGATGCATCATACAGAAAAATATCTCAGAGAATATTCGCCATGTGAGCTTAAAGTCAAATGAAGTAAATCCATTATTGTTATTTACTTATCTCTTTTACTGTTTCTTGGAAAGAAGCCAAATCCAACATAACAGATTTTTATTCATTTTCCAGCAATACTTTTTAGATTTTTTATGCTATTATGCGATTTAAAAGTTTCTAAAAAAGTGTAAATTTCTAAGAACATGCGTTTAACTTGGCGACTAATAAAAGACTCAATGGTCGCCAATGGGGGGATATCCTACCAGTTCCAAATGCTCAACAAAATATCCACTTTTGATCGATGAAATTTGCAGTTAATGGATATTCGTTCATTATTAAAAGAGCTAAATACATTGCAAATGACATTATTATGCAAATAATACATGAAATATTTTAGAATATTTAGTTCGAATTAAAGACAAACAAACAAATTACCGAAATAAATATCACCCCTGAACTACTTGCAACCTATTATATTCAAATTTAACACAGTTTATACAACGGATGCGTCATACAGAAAAATATTTCTGAGAGTATTCGCCATGTAAGCTGAAGTCATATTCAGCAAATCCATTATTGTTATTTACTTGTCTCTTTTACTGTTTCTTGGAAAGAAGCCAAATCCAACATAGCAGATTTTTATTCATTTTCCAATAATACTTTTTAGATTTTTTATGCTATTATGCGATTTTAATGTTTCTAAAAAGTGTAAATTTCTAAGAACATGCGTTTAAATTGGCGACTAATAAAAGACTCAATGGTCGCCAATGGGGGATATCCTACCAATTCCAAATGCTCAACAAAATATACACTTTTGATCGATGAAATTTGCAGTTAATGGATATTCGTTCATTATTAAAAGAGCTAAATACATTACAATGGCATTATTTAGCAAATAATACATGAAATATTTTAGAATATTTAGTTCGAATTAAAGACAAACAAACAAATTACCGAAATAAATATCACCCCTGAACTACTTGCAATCTATTATATTCAAATTTAACACAGTTTATATAACGGATGCATCATACAGAAAAATATTTCTGAGAGTATTCGCCATGTGAGCTGAAATCATATGAAGTAAATCTATTATTGTTATTTACTTATCTCTTTTACTGGTTATTTTGGAAAGAAGCCAAATCCAACGTAACAGATTTTTATTCATTTTCCAGTAATACTTTTTAGATTTTTTATGCTATTATGTGATTTAAAAGCTATAACACATAATATATATATATTAGTTTGGTATTGCATAATTTATAAATATGATGAAAATGTCCGTCAATAACCTCGCTTTGAATACGGAATAAGAATCAGCCAACTTAGCAACAGCCCATAAAAGTGAAAAATTTAATTTTGCTTTCGGTTAATTGCTCGAGATGAAATATCTTTTTCCTTACATGAAACTTTTAATACCCTCTCCTCTCTGCAATCATCAAAACGAACGAATAATAATTTTCTTAAACACATGTATATCCAAATTGCAGTTAGCATGTCCATAAAGATAAGAGAATGGAACTCTTCTTTTATTATTTATTCACGTTTCCTAATGGAGTCATAATACTTCAGCTCCTTTTCAGATGACAAAAAATATTCAATCGAAAAGCTGTAATCCCTATTCTATCGATAGAACAAAATCGTTAATCGCTGCTCCGCTTTTTAACGATTCCCATTTACATGTTCACCGTAAAAATCTTCCCTTTCTCCAGAGAACAATAGGGACTCGATAGCAAGGTATTGGACCCAAAAACACGTTAAGGAGCTTGATATTCCCTAATTGCTAAGGGGAAGAAATGCACGGATAAGGGGCGAGGATGGACTACGAGACAATAAGCGAGCGAGAGCAGTTATATTTAATGAGCTAGATAAAAACCAAGTAAATGTGTGATTTTTTTCAGTTAATTCTCATTTTATTCATTCAAGATTAAAGATATCGTCAAAATAATTTATGATAATAAATTTTATAATCTTTATGAAAATTAGTTTCTTAATATGACTTTCGACTTTAAGAAATATGAACGGAGTGTATAACTGTATCGAAGACAATTACTTTTCTTATTTAAAATAAATTCATGCGAAATTAATTCATTAAAACTTTTAATTGAAATGTTCTAAAGCGATTTAGATTTTTCCATTTTATAGGTGCTTAGCATTGTTGTTTGCAAAGTCTTAAACTTAACTAGACTGAATCGTATTGATTAAGAATATATATGTATGCCTTCAGCTTTATTTTAGTTTGAAAAATTTATGATGTCTACCGGAAAGCTCTGGCGGTTTTTGGAATAAAACAAAATGTAAATTTTTTTTACTGTCATAAGCATGAAATTTAATAAAATATTTGCCATTATTGTTAATTACTTTTTTCCAGCATGAAGCCATTTTAAATTAACTAGCTTTAAAAATGTTTCATTTTTGATACAAAAAATTAAACAATGCTTGACTAATATCTTATTAGTTTTGAATTGTTTACCCTTCAAAAATTTTTGTAAAGATAAAGAAAGGATTCATGGAGGGTAATAAGTCTAAGAAATATAGGGGGTGTGTCAGAATTTCCCTGTTTAATTTCTGCATTTTTTGTCGAACATTTTTTAAGCCTCTTTCTTGGAACATCACCACTATCTCTCTTGTGCTGCTGCCTTTAAATGATCCAGATGTTACACTACCTCTCCAAACTGAGCTTTTATTTTGGTTTTAAATACTTATTATGCATTGGTTATCGAATGTCAAATCATGTGCACAACATTCTTTTATTCAGAGTCAAATTTAGAGGTTTAGAGGTGGAAGGGCCTAATATATTCTGATTTCACATACTATGCACTCTTAATCTGCGATGCTTTTGTAGGCAATACACTTTTCATCTCCAGTTAACATCCACAGCAAGATTGGCTGAATTTTATTCTGAACAAGCAGAAATGTGCATATAAATAATCAATCATCCGATTTCTGCTGACTTAACGTGTCACCTATCTTGAATATTTCCGCACCAATACCACCTTCCGAATATCTTCTAGAAGGATATGTTGAACTGATATAAGCTTTCCAACGATCTCCTATGTTGTCAAAATTTAATAAAACATGGTTTTAAACATCGTCATTAATCAAAGATAATCCTCCAGAATGTGGCTTATTAAAAAGGTCGAAATCAAACGTTGCAAATTTTTCGAACTATCTTTTACATGCCTTATCAGAATATGTACATTACAATTAAATAAGATTCTTCATGCTACTACTACATTTATTCTTCCCTTAAAATTCTTACTAAATACAGTGGTATAAATGAACTTTATCAATAGCTAGGGGTACACTTTCATTTCAAAGTTAAAGCAAACGGGATTTGACTTTGTTATAGTTAATTTGTTAAGCCAGAAAAAAAGAGAAAATAACATGCGCCGCATGAACATGTGCTTATGTGTCAAAAATTGTTGCCATAAAAACGGACAGAACTTTCCGGTAGACCTGATATTTTAATATTTATTGTTGTTGTGCTGTTGTTACTAATGACATTTGGACAAGCTAAGCTCGCTATGCCTAGGCTATGCGAATTTAAGTCATTGAGAGCGTCTTTCTTTTTAATCAGAGCACCATGAAGTTGAAAGTACGACTTTGCTTTACACACATGCCATAGGGACCCGTTTATAGGGTAGGCAACCATTCACACCTCATCCATACAAGGAAAGGACAAAGACAGGATAGATAGAGAGAAAAAGTACATCCATGCCCGAACTGGGATTCAAAGCCAAGACCTCCTTATCCACAGTCGGGCACGCTGATCACTAGACAAGTTGGGTGGCATTTTAATATTTATAATATAAATAAATACTTTTCTTTCGTTATGAAGTGATTCTCAAAATATTGTACGATAGTAATTGGTGGTTGATTTTTTTAATTTTGATAATGCAACATTTTATTATTTCACAGTGTAAACAGAATCTCATTTATGCAATATCAAGTATGTAATCTACTTATTATATAAAATAGCTTTAAATAGGAAATTTATATATTATAAAAACATAATTAAAATGCTAATTAATATAATCAACATATTATTTTTTACGATGTAGGAAGAAACGTTTCGCCAAATTTACTGAAAAATTTACAAAATATCAATTTTGAAAAATATTTTCTATTAACCATAAAGTGGTGTCTTCTTTTCATTCCAATTGAGGTCATGATTACCCCACTTTATTATAATTCTTATTGGTTTAAAATTTCTTTGACGTGAGATGACCTTCCATTTACGTAATACATAGTTAATTACAAACATCATGTTGAGAAGGCGTCGTAAATCCGTCTTGTTGACGAATTTGCTCCCTGCCTTCAAATCGCATTTTTCGAGAGGCAGCAAACAAGGTGAAATTCGCCATCAAATGTCTGTAAATATTGGCGAAGATTGGTATTGATTTTGTTAATAAAACGATTTTTTCTTTTATGAAGACCAAAGCATCTGTTTGAGAAGCTGCTTTCCATTGATCCAAGTTATTATTTACGTTGAAAAAGCTAAATAAAAAAGACAAGACCAAACACACACTTTATAATTAATATAAATCACGAGGAAAATTTTATTAGTTACTAGAATTCTAAATTAATAATTGCGGTGTAAGTGTTATATCCACCCACCAAGTGATTTCTCGCCAAATCTAGCGTCCTTTGTTTTGATAATCCTGTTGCCAATTTAAGTTTTTGTTACTTTTCAAATTTTTTTTGTTGCCAGATTTGGTTTTTCTTTTGTTTTACATAATTTTTACATCATATTATTTTCAGTGGCAACATCACTTAAAGTTTTACTTTCAATTCGAATTTTTTGTTCTCCGTTTGCTATTGTGTTTCGTTTTTGACCGCATCCAAATATCGTAAACCATTCTTTTTTCAATTTTTTTTTGCTTATTTATTATTTTTATCTTTTTTATTTTGTTTATTTATTACATATTTTTCTTATCTATATATTTAAAATTATTATATTTTTCTATATTTTCAACACTATAAATTGCTCTTTTCTTCCAATTTCTTTTTGTTTATTTATTACTATCTGTTTCTTATAATTAAATATTAATTTATTATTATATTTTTCCATAATATCACACCGAGCATTTTCGACTTGTGAGCTTGACGTCATATCAAGTATATCCATTATTGTTATTTACTTATTTCTTTTACCGCTTCTTTAGAAGAGAAGGCAAACCAAACAAAAAGAAGTTTTTATTCGTTTTCCAGTAATCCTTTTTTGATTTTTTATACCATTATATGATTTAAAATTTTCTAAAATGCGTATTTTTGGAACTTTAGAAAAATTCCCGCATTAAGAAGCATGCACTTAACTTGGCTACGAAAAAAGTCGCAATGGCCATCAATGGGGATAGATATCCTACTAGTTTATTTTTTTTATTTTATTTTATTTTATTATATATACATATATTCAGACTTGTATGCTTGATTCTTGAGATCCGCTTGTAAGTCTTCGTCGATAATAGGACAAATAGCACAATGACAGATGTACAATCACAGAAGAATAACGAAGAAAACACCCAGGGCCACGGTGGGAATCGAACCCACACTCCTACGCTCTCAAGCGATTAGCAGTGATGCCTTAGACCACTCAGCCACGGAGCGCCCCATCCTACTAGTTCTTTAATTGCAATATTTGTAAACAATCTCTTTTAAATCTTAAGACTATGCTTTGCTTACGCCAACATTAAAAAATTTCTTTTCTTTTGAATATTTTATTCATGTTTATGACTTAAATCACGTTTTCTTCTTAAGAGCTAATTTATTTAAAACAAACATTGCTTTCTACTATATTCAGAATCGATAGAAATAAGTATTTTTGTAAAACATTCAAAAGATGAACTTTTAAATATAATCTCAGGATGCTGAGCATTTAGCTACAAACTGGTATTTTCTATGTACATAAATAAAATCATGCATAATAGGTTTTATTTCATTTTTCGTGCAATGCATTTTCAAAGTAGTTTATTGATTCTCGTCTATTATTTTTTTTAAAAAAATGAAATTTTGCTTTTGATTATGGATATATTGAAAAAAATATTGTGACCAATTTTTCATTTTAGTGAAAAATAGTATCTGATGAGAAAATGAGAATTCTAATTTGCAGCATTTCATACTTCTTAATTCAAAAATATCATATTTTAAATTATTGGTGTAATATCTATATCTACCCACACAATCATTTTTATTTTTTTATGTACACAATATAAATAGTTTGGTTCAGTTTAAAGGTGTGTGCAACTATAAATATAAAATATTTCAGTAATACATTGCCCTGCTGATATTTTAAGTGTCATTCAAAAATTGAAAACATGACTTACAAAATTATATTTGAGTGATTTATTTTTGGACCACTTTCTAATTTAAATAATTTTCATACTTGTAATTTTTCCTGTTTTATTAAGCGTATAACATTACTGTCCAAAATTTTAATTCGAATCATTCTTCAAATACATAAAACAATTCTTGTTAATCAATTTTTAAAGAGTCCACAAGGGTGGGATTTCCAAGGTCACCAAAGACCCTCCTTTTACATGTGATATACGTGCTCATTAAATCTGTAATCAAAAGTCATGTTGTTGAGCAATTACCATTGGTATAGTGGTCTGTAAAAAATTTTCTCCAATCCAAATCCATCTCAAATTTGAGGAAGTGCATACTCTGGTGGTGCCATCTATCGGAGAAGTTTACATCAAAATCCCACTTTCACCTTAATGGTGATCTGATTAAACGAAAAACTCAATATACTGAGTTAATTAGCATAAGCAACGGAATAGCGAGCTTGGCTTGTCCAAGTGTCATAAGTAACAACAAGTATTATATTATTTTATTATTTTTATTTAGAAGTTTTGTATAGATACTGCATAATCATATATGTATTTACGTAAGTTCTATAAGTTATCAATAACAATTAATCAAGACATACATTTAAAAAGTACTTATTTTGAAATTTTTACGCGATTTTTTTTTTTTGCCATTAATTCCTTTTGTGAAAATAAATATATTTTAATATTTACTTTGAACAATAAATTTTATGTAAAATTACAAACAATAAAAATAAATGTATTTTATCAAGCAGCTTTGTGATATTGTAACAATATAGTGAGAGAGTATTGAAAATGTAAAAAATAAATGTTTTATAGATTTTTAAAGATCATTAATGATAATCCCATTTTGCAGGTCAATCTTCAAATATTAAGTAAAACGTTAACAGTTACATTAGGTGTTAATAAGTTGTCTTAAATACAATTTCGCAATAATTCAATCTGTTTGTACTGACAGAAATGTTGACTAAAAAAAAAGTTAAATTAGGTTGACAAGTTATTGAAAGTATTACATACTCTTTCCCATTTTCTGATGAAACTTATAGAAATCCACTTTCTTTTGAGAATATATGTTTAAGCGAATCAGAAATAATGTAATTTATTATTCTACAGAACATATTTGTTTGAATATTAGCGAAATCCGAAATTTAAAACAATGGCCATAAAATACATGAAGAATAAAATAATAGACACATTCAACCAATGATAGCATACTCCACAATTCAAACTTGGTACATTGCATAATATCTAATAATTACGTTTCTCTATATTTCTTTGAAATTCCTCTAAATGATAAAAAGGAGAAATATTGCATATTGGTTAATGTGTCATATCTAAATATAAGAAAGAAGCGCTGCCAGTGGTCTTCAAAGTTTTCTTTAAACTTTTTTTTACATGAGACTTTGGTTTGTGGCTATAAAAATGATTTTTTTGAACAAAACAAAACCCAATACTCTTCTTTGACTCAAATAAAAAATTCTCGTTTCGACTATTGATATATTTTCATCAAATTTGGTAATTGTATTTATAAACATGGATCTAAATCTAAAGTTTTTATTAGTATTTAGAGTGTAATAAAATCAGTGATATTGTTTTGATAAATTCAATTTATGGTCAATTTGAGTTGTTTCTGGTTCAGTGGTATATAGACGAGTAGCAAGTGATTTCTTCAAATCATATGCATTGATTTTATAGCGAAGTTTAATGAAAAATGCTCATTTACAAGAATTTTTAATTAAAGTAGACAACAATATTGACTAAAATTTACTAAATTCCAGGTTTTCTCTTGGAAATTTATGTAAGAAATGTTCTCTGAATTAAATATTCATCATAATTACTGAAGTAATTCCTCACGTAACAAGTTTGAAATTTTGAAACAATTAAAAATATGCGGTCATATAAATACAGTAATTGATTATAAAATTCACACAAGCATAATACATGTTTGCACTTTATACAAATATGAATTACTATTATTTTCTTTATTCAAAAAGATTTGTAAACTCAATTATTCTTCTTAAGCTCTCTCTTTCGCGGCTAATTTCTGAAATATAAAGCACCTCAAAATTAATCCCATTAACTTTAATTTGCTTTACACAAACAGAACATATTTATTTGCTTTATATATAGACATAAATAATTATTATCTTCTATTAACAGAAATTTGCAACTGATTCATTGGTTCATAAAAACGCTTCTCATTTGAAAACACGAAATTTTTGTTACGTATATGACAATATAGTTGGAAGTATTTCAAACCAACGAATTAAATATCTTCCTAATAATCCCGAGATTTTTATTCGTATCAATGTATTTACATATTATTTTTGTGTTACTGAGAGTATAGTCTCTGATATTTGGATCCTCAGTGATAGCCGAAGCTCCATACAACATCTGGTCCTAGTGGCGGCGGCATGGTGACATAACAACAACTAAAATAGTACAACATCTTACTAATTTGAAGGCCAGTACCATAGTCTTCCAGTGGGTGCCATCTCGTGTTAATGTGTATGGGAACGAAGTTGCGGATCAGATAGCCAAGGGTAGAAGCTTACAGAATATCATCATTGGAGACTGATTGTCGTCCTCAGAGCTGACCTCTAGAGTTAGGATGGCTATCAATGCTACTTTTAGTGATACTATTCCTACCCACGAGTGGTACACATGCAAACATCCTGGTTCCGCACTAGTGGGTAAATACAAGAGATGTAGCCAAACGGCTTTGACAAGACTGCGAAGTGGCCACCTGCTTGCTCAGAGACACGTCTCTGGTACCAAGTTCTACCCTCTCTGTCCCAAATGTCGAGTGGTTCAGGCCTCCCCATCTCATATTTTTCAGTGCATTGGTTGTGAGAGAGAGGACATGGTTTTGAGACCGGAGGTGGTGCTTGAGAGACTGACTACTTTTGGATTCATGGGGCTGGTGTGATGGTACTGTCACGCCAGTCGGGGATAAGCAACAACAACAACACATATTATTTTTCAATTTTAAACTGATTCATTCTCATCATCTTGATTTTGCATTTATTAATGTGAATTTCTTCGCGTAACACTAATAGCATTTTGTCAAAAATATAAGTTGGTCAGCAAATTCCGTACTTTAGTGATTTTGGCTTCCATTTCTGACTTCTATTTGGATCTATTTCTGCAGCTTTTTAGATTCTACTACACTTAGATAAAGATCAAAAATGTGAAACACATTTAAAATATTTGAAGCTATGATTATTGCAAATCATTTATGTCACATCATTAAAAACACTGTGGATCATAATATTTTATTTCAATAAAAATGTATAATGTGTAACAATTGTTTGTGTTTTGTAGATTTATAGGTTTAATTATTATTCTGTATATAGTTGAAAGTATATACTTAATCATTTAATATTAAACAAATTGTTCACATTTTTAATTGCAAATATTCCATCGTATGATAAAATAATTTAGAGAATAAATTAAATAAACATAAATAATATCATTACATTACCGATTTATTTAATTTCCTTACCTTAATTTCGTTTTATTTCATTTATTTATTTATTTATTTGAGAATTTTTAACTTCTATATTTCTTTAACAATATTTTATATGACTTCAAGCTTTTGGCGAAATACTTGATAAAAATCAAGTCATAATATTGTACATAATTCTACCACTTTTCCCTCCTAATTTAATTAAATTCTTAACATATATAAGACTTTTTAATCTTGTTTGATTCCAAAAACATTTTTTTTAAATAAGAGTTCTATAATTTTCCCTTTTTAAGTAAATTTAATGATTTTTCAACATTTAATTAGATTATCTTGCAGGTATTACTTTATTAAAATTTTGTTGAAAATTTATGATAAATATTGGTATAGTAAAAAAAAGCAAACTGTTAAAATTTGGAGCATTTCAAGCAATTAGTCATGGTATGAGTTTTTTTTTTAATAATTTATGCAAGATATTTAAGTTAAATTTATGATTTGCTTCAAATCTCTTTTATATTTAACATATTAATTTGCTGATGTTTTTTACATTTGCAAATCATAGTTACATAATAGAATTTCCATTTCCATTTTTTAACTGAAACTGCGAAGTATATGTTAAAATTTTTAATGAAAAGTAATCTGCACTTCAATATGGGTATTCCCTGTTGGCGAAGAACTTTTTTACCAGATGACATTTCTTTTCAGGGTAGGATAATAAACATAAATTCTGATGACGTATTCCGTGGCAAAATATTTGTCATAACTTTATTTTTGATACTTTATTTAAATTTATGTGTCCCAAAGGTGAAAAGAAAACCAAGATATGCTTTCGCATTCACACACGGAATTGATTCACGTTTTGGAACAGTGACGCATTTGTTTGATTTTTTACTTTTTAAAGAGTGGCATCATTATCTAAGAACAAATCTCCAGAAAATGTCCGCTGCAGATTTTAAAGTTCTTTCCAATACGTGACTTCTACTACTTTAAGATATGGAGAATTTTTCATTCACTGAAAAAGAAAGTTAATTCTTTCACATTTAGGTGTATTTTTTCCAGTCTTTTATAATTAATTATAAATTTTTATTTTATATCTCTCATATACTAGGATTATATTTAATTATGTGTTATAGTGTTGCGCATTTATATTAGAGTGAATATTTATTACAGAATGTTGAGTTCCCGCAATTGTTCCATTAGCTTAAATGGTAAAAATAGTACAGCAAATATTTTTTATCCAATAATGTTTCTCTTTTGTTGTTTAACTCTGTATAAATGATATTATTTAGTAAATAACATTTTACTTATAGAAAATATCTAGAAAGTAAACAAATCTGTTTTATATAATGATGATAAATTTTGCCATTGCTCTTTCTGAAAATGCTATTTGTTTGATAATTACATTATAATAGTACAATAAAGCTCATCGTAGGAAGACAAATATTTTTTTAATCTAATTTTGATTATTATTTTCTTTGTTATTACTTTTTCTATAAATGTTACTTGCTTGTTGAGTAGAGACTTGTATTAGTACAATAAAATACATAGTAGTAAACCAAATATTTCTAGTATAATAATAGTTCATCCTTAACATTCGCTCTCTATAAATACTAACAGTAATGCAGTAGTCTGCTGAATAATGTTATAATAGGAGAACAAAGTACATGTAATTAATCAAGTTTTTAATTATGACTAAGATCACTATTTTAAAATATATATTCCAAAATAGTTAAGAAAAATATTGGTTAATTTTAGAATCATTTTGCATTCTTGATTCAAAAACGAAAATACGAAAATTATCATGTGAACATGGTATATAATCATTTTTTATTGCAAGAAAACCAATGTAAATTTTTATTTAATGATTTTTATTTAAAATATCTCTTTTGGTGAAAATTTGCAGTATTTTAACATCTTTAGTGACCAAAATAGATAAGATCTCATCGTGTTACCTATTTTTCTGTTTGTTTGATTTTAATAGTTAAACATATATACTTAAATTATTCTGATTAGTTTATTTTTGTGTAAATAAGATTTTTAATTCAAGGAAAATGTAGAGTCACCATTCAAATATTATGCTACTTACAATTTGAAATTTTTATAATAAAAATAATCTGACATAAAGGCAGCAAACAAATCGCTTTCAGTCAATCTCAATTTATGCGAAATATTATATTGTAAGGATTTGCAGTAATAATTTATCCATTTACCGTTAGTAATTTTTGCTGGATATAATCTATTATATTTTCTTGACTCCTGAGCTGTTGGTCGCGGGTTCGAATCCCGGTTCGAGCTTGGATGTTTCTTTCCTTCTCTGTCCCCTCTGTGTTTCTCTGTCCCTTCTTCTGTGATGTTGTATGAATGTGGCCCACCCTATAAACGGGTTTGTGGTGGTATGGCGCGGGCAACGCTACTCGCCTCCGTGACTTGGTTCACAGGTGCCCGCTGGGTAACGACAAATGAGTAGCAGTTTCTGGTCTTGTTGTGGCATAGGGTTCGTCACCCAAGTGTGCCCGTCGTTGGAAAAAAATCTATATTTTTATATAAAATAAAGAACACTCGTATCCCTTAGTAAGTGTAAAAGCCACTGATGGTGTTTTATTTGACAAATAGTTCCAATAATTCTAAACCACTAATTTTATTTGGGCAACTATACTATACAACTAATTTCATTGTCTCTATTGTACACGAAACATTTAAAAAATTTAATTTAAATATAAAATTTGCATTTTTATAAAAATGCATCATAAGATTTATTTATGATTACATTTTTGCAATATTTTGTCAAATAAGGGTAAATATATTTTCTGTTTACCTGATTTTGTCACGTCAATTTCAAATTCTTTTTAAGCAAATATATTTCCTCGTTATTTAAAATAATCTGTATCTGTACTATATATTTTTCTACATTATGCTAATTTATGTGTGAGAGGTTGTGTTATACGAGTAAAAAGATCACCATAAGATTTTATATTTTTGATGTATTCTGAGATTGCATCTTTGAGTTTGATTAATAACTATTATTTCGTTATCTTGCAGGCAATTTTTTTGCTTTTCATGCTAAAGGTTTTTCTATTCATATGAACGATTTCTTTATCCTTTCCATGAAAATATCATGAAGAATATAGGATTCCAACTGATATATTAAAAGTTATTTGGAAAAAGTTAGTTATTAGAAATATAAAGATGCATATCTTAATATTAAATTAATATGCATATTAATTGAACATCTTCACAACATTTAAATGCTGAACTAAACAATTTTAATAAGCTTGATTTAACATAATATTTTATTTCGATATTTAATGGATATATGATGGCGTTTAATTAAAAATTGAAACAGCTTTTATTCAATTAGATAAAATGTTCCAAATGACTTTGCACTTATTCCTTATTCGCTATATGTTAATCCGCATAAACTAAAATTTTCAAAATCTCAAAATACATTTTTAAGGATTAGGTTCCACAATAACTATTTCTTTTCAAAAACTATTATACCATTAACTGAGAAAAACACATCATGATGAAGCTTCCCTGACGAATCATTTCTAACGTCATATCAAACTCCTAGTTTTATTTAAGGTATAGGAATGATTGATTTTTAAATCAGAGAGGTTATATATATATACAAAATAACATTAAAAATCTATTGCTAATAGTCCTATCTTAAAAAAAGTAAGGAATTAAATATACATTACATTCATATATATATATATATATATATATATATATATATATATATATATATATATATATATATATATATATATATATATATATATATATATATATATATATATTATATATATATATATATATATGCCAACACTGATGGCTAGTAGTGGTTGAGTGGTTAGCGCTCTTGATTCCTGAGCTGTAGGTCCTGGGTTCGAATCCCGGTTTGGGCATGGATGTTAATTTCTTTCTCTGTTCTCTCTGTTTCTCTATCCTTTCTTCCGTGATGATGTATGAATGTGGCCCACCCTATAAACGGGTTTGTGGTGGTATGACGCGGGTAACGCTACTCGCCTCCGTGACTTGGTTCACAGGTGCCCGCTGGGTAACGACAAATGAGTAGCAGTTTCTGGTCTTGTTGTGGCATAGGGTTCAACCCTCAAATGCCCGCCGTTGGAATATATATATATATATATATATATATATATAGAAAACAAGGGCAAATTTTTGAGATTACGTGACATACTAATAAACAAATTAATGCAAATAGTTATTTAATTTGTTATTTTTTGTATATATGGATTCGTACTCATGTAAATTGCATGTATAACTATTGTAAATTAATGTTCGCAGATTTATAAGAGAACGAGACCAATTAGATTTCTATGCATAACACATTTTATTTAGGTAAATATACATAACATTCAGAAATGTGCTAATTTAAAACCCAATAATTATTTTGTTTCAGAAAACTAACTATTAATGATACATGATCATCTCCTCAGAATTTCTGGAGGAAAATTTAATTAAACATTCAAAGATCATTCTAAAACTTATACTTAATCAATTTTGAGATCTTAGATAAGATGCAGATTTATTTTTATAACTCTGGATAATGAAACGCGAAGCATACGTCATTTGCTGCCTCGTTTTCACGCTCCGAGATGACATCAGCTATTCGTTATCTGTCGAGCTTTCTCGCAACACGACGAGAAAGAAGCATTAATAAAAATAAATTTCGAATGTTTCCGTTCTAATGAAAGGCGTTGGGTTCAAGATTTAATGAGGATATACCTGGATCATCATTATGTGTTCTTGCTCACATAATTACTACCGCAGATATAAACCTTGGGAGGGGATTGATCATTTGAAACTTTCCTTTCCAGTAAAGAAAATTTTACTAATCGAATATGTCAGTGTCTGATGAGGAAAAATCAAAGTTTTACTTGACGCATCACAGATTTTAAATTTAGTTATAATTTTTCTTGTAAACAATAAAAATATTAACTTGTTTTAAAATTGAAATATTAATATTTATGGATTATAACTTGCAACAGAACTGTAGCAATAAATTCTAAATTCAAGATTATTCTAAACCAATTACTTGAGCAATTAAATTTACAGAAGCTCTAATTACTATTCCACATTATTATTATCATATATACTTCTGTTATATATATACTATATCATATATATATCTCTCTACACCCTCTATATATATATATATATATATATATATATATATATATATATATATATATATATATATATATATATATATATATATATATATATATCAGTTATCAGTGGCATGCAGTCCATATGCGCAGGGTATGCACTACACACCCTGGCAAAATTATGAGAGACAATAATTTTCTGCAGCCTATGTCTACCTCATCTTTATATGGTATGTAATAAATATTATTTATAATATATTCAAATATTATGCTTATTTGCCTGCTTGTATTTCAGCAGTGCTTGCGATACTAGGTGCTGCACCACGTAGAGCATTCAAAAGCCAACGAACATAGGAAATTTTGACGTGTACGCACAGCGCACTAATAGAAAATCACGCTTTATAGCTTTGGGCTACTGTGGAGAAGCACAGCATACTATAGTACTGAGGCAAGTGCAGCTATACATATATGTATATATATATATATATATATATATATATATATATATATATATATATATATATATATATATATATATATATATATATATATATATATATATATATATATTTCCTGCACTTGACATTCAGAATCATGCGAAGGTACGGTTTAATGAGCGTTATGTTAGAGTGGGGACTTAAGTGCTGAAGCGCTTTTGGTTTTTTAACTGATTAACTGGCCATACGATTATATGACAGACGGTAAATGTTTAAATTTATATATTATATGATTTAATTTACCTGGAAATATAAAAAAAGTATTTCATCAATATGAAAGGAAGTGTTTTAGTGGGTTAAAGTAATTTCGGTGATATTTTATATTTATAGAAAAAATTCGATGAAAAACAATTTTGTTTTATTAGACAATAAAGAAACGAATTTTAACACAGCATTCCAAATTTTACCATTCATTGTGTCTTACAGACAGTATATAAATTATATCTGTAACACCATATTCCTGGTTTTATTTTTAAAAACTGTCAAGATGTTTTTCGCAGAATATACGATTTCTAAATGTTAAAAACAATTAATATTATTAATTGTGGACTTGGGATTATTAGTGGATTAAATTATATTTATTAATTTGATAAATTTATTTTAATCCACTGACCAAACGAGAAACAGTTCGTTCTATTGTGCCAGCGTGCAGTGAAATCCTCTGCACGTGGAATAGACGTTCGGTTTGTCGGCACCAATGAGCATCCTGATGAGGCACCGCAACGGCGGCCACCATGTGGAGCTACGTTTGCTGAAAAAATTAATTTTTTCCTTGAAGCCCAAAGCGTTGCTTTTTCTCTGCCGATATGACATCATACAACACAAGACATGATGTTTGCTTCAGTGTTAGTAGAATTCTCATAAAAATTTAGCTGTTTTTATAGTTATACCTCGATTACTCGTAGATAAATATTTTATTTATTGTATTCTTTAAATTTATATTCATAATAAATAACCCATTTCATAATTGAGAACTCAGGTGTCTCAATAATTAAAGTTTTATTGGAAAATCCATTTTCGAGACGAGACATTACTACAAAAAACGAAATAGTTAAATTAAGTAGACCGATGCCGGACAATATTCTATCACTAAACATTAAGATTAAAGGACAATAGTTACGATATTTTCAAAAATCTATGTATGAAAAATTTAAATGGTTAACCGGTTGTAGTGAATTGAATAAGTTGTGCTTTTGGAAATGATTACTTTTTGTTGTAATTGGAAATGATAAGTATATTTGGACCAAACACACACACACACACACACACAAGGCTTAAATCATATCTACGAAGCTGCAAAGAAACATGAAAAAACAGAATCTCACATAAATGCTGACATACTATTAAAAACATTTGGTACCGTCAGGATAGATTTAATGTTAGATTAACAAAAGACTTCATCGACTGTTCAACACAATGATAAAGTAACAAGGAATAGAAATATTCTCAAGCGATTAATAGATGTAGTTTGTTACTTAGCAAAACAAGAAGATGTATTTAGTGGACACAATGAGAATATAAATTTCCTTAATCGAGGAAATTATATAGAATTTATAACTTTAATTAGTAAATATGATGAATTTTTAGCAACCCTTCTACTGCAATTGTATTTTCTGGATTCTCTAATAGAATACAAAATGATATTATTGCATCGATTATAAAATATTGTTATTTCAGAGATTAGAAAATTTACTATTATGCTATTCGTTGCTATTATGCTGTATGAAATATCTGGCATATCTCACAAATCGCAATTATCGTTTGTGCTACGATATGTTAATAATTATAGTGCACCATTGTAAAGATTTTTGTTTTTTAAAGATGTTAGTGGTGATCGTTCAGCGGAAGTTTTGTGTAATGTTGTGCAAGAACCGATTTTGATTTGGGGGTGTGAGAACAAACTGATTGCTCAAACATTCGCTGGGGCGGCAGTCATGACAGGAGCATTGAATGGGACGCAAAAAAAGTAAAAGACATTTTACCGGAAGCTATGTTTGTGCATTGTTGCGCACATGTACTTAATTTAGTTCTGTCGATAACTGTATTGCATATAAAAGATTGTAAATTATTTTTGGCAATAGTTTCTGGCATAGCCTCATCTGTTTTTGGTGTCCAGAAAAAGAAATCATGTTTTAAATGAAATTATTAAAAGAAAATTTACAAAATTAGCTACAACACGTTGGAAATATTCATGTTGCTTGGTAAATACCATAAAAAGCGTAAAGCAAGGCCTATCTGATTTTTTTGAAAATATTATATATAATCCAGAAGGCTGGGATAAGGATACATTTAATATTGCAAAGAGTTATCACATGTTTTTAGAAAAATTTAACGTTAATTTTTTCCTAAATAATTTTGCCAAAGTGTTTAGTTACACTAATGTTATATTTGATATTTTACAAAAACCAACTTAGATATAGCATATTCTAGTCAAAAAGTAGAGGATGTAAAAGATGCAATTTAAAATATGAGAACTTCTGTTGCATTTGATGAAATTTATGAAGAGACTATTTCTGTAATGGGACCTCAAATTTGGAAAAAAAAAAACGTCGTGTAAATTTACAAAACTCAAGTGTATACCAATATTTTAAAAATTTATATTATGAAATAATTGGCACTATTCATTGTCAGTTAGATGTCTGTTTTAAAAATTAAATTCGCCCAAATATTTTGAACTATTGAATTTCAGTTTTTTTTAAGAAATATCAAAGTAAATTTCTCCGAATGAATTCCTTAATTCGTTAAAGAACGCTTGCATAAAACTTTTCGATTTTGTAAAGCTAACCAATGAATTTGGCGTTCTTGATCGTAGTGAGTCAAACCATGAAATGGATTTATCCAAACTTATTCAGCATATAATGCTGAGTGATTTGACAGATACCCGAAGCGAAGTAAATAAATTGGCACATTTAATTTGTACAATTCCATTTTCTACTGCTTCGTTGGAGAGATCATTTTCAACATTTAAAGGAGTAAAAAATTATGCACGCAATACAAGGAGCCAGGATAGATTAAGTAATTTATCTCCAATAAAAATAGAAAAAGAAATGTTACACTAATTACAGTCAAAACCAGAATTTTTTTTTGATCATGCAATTGATGATTTTGTTTTGTTAGTAATATGGATACTAGAATGGATTTTGTTTACAAATGAATAGTAAAAAGTAAAAAAGTGCTTAATGTACATTTTTATGGTTTTATTATTATTGCTGTTGTTGTTCTCTGTACTCCCTATATGAAAACCAAACGTACGTCACCGATATATATATATATACATATATATATATATATATATATATATATATATATATATATATATATATATATATATATATATATATATATATATATATATATATATATATATATATATATATATATATATATATATATATATATATATATATATATATATATATATATATATATATATATATATATATATATATATATATATATATATATATATATATATATATATATATATATATATATATATATATATATATATATATATATATATATATATATATATATATATATATATATATATATATATATATATATATATATATATATATATATATATATATATATATATATATATATATATATATATATATATATATATATATATATATATATATATATATATATATACAAAAAGAATTTTGTAAAAAAAATTATAGCTCTCAAGTCGATATTTATAGAAATGAAGTGGCAGAGATACTGGCTAAGGGAAGTTTAGAAATTCTAACTGCTGCACCTATCAAGACAATTTACGAGATCTCCGCAAATTAGAAGGAATTTTAACAGGAATAAATGGCAATTCCCTTTAACATCACAATGGTATCTGAGGTAATAATTATATGAGAAACATCTCATAATGATGATTTTGATATATCTTCATTTAATTTTGAACCTAACGTTTTTCATTATAGCTCAAATGCCGATTTTTATAGAAATGATGTTGCAGATAAACTGGCTAAGAGAGCTTCAGAGCTAGACCTCTGCCCTAATCAAAACGTTTGACGAAATCTCCTCAATGAGGAGGAGGTTTAACAAGAATAAATCCTTTGTCACCTGCACCAAGTGCCAAAGTCATCAGGCCTCTCCTGAGCACCTTTTGGATTGCATGGGTCTCCATAAGGAGGATCTCTTTAGCAATCCCCTCTTAGTCTTCGACTTCCTTGCAATTAACGGGCTCGTGGATCTTGTCTGACTCTGTCAGACAGTGAGGATAAGAAACAACAAGAATAAATGGCAATTCCCTCCCATAAAAGAATGGTACATAAGAGTGGTATCCTGGTGGTTCTCTAGGGCTGATTTCCGATCGAAAAGTTCAGAATGCTCTTTCCAGATTTACTAGTGCCCACTTGAGGAGGCTTTGTTTCTATAGGAGTCAGAAGATTTTTCCAACATGCAACAAGTGCGCTTCAGAAAATGGGTCCCCGAACACATTTTGGACTATTTTATGTTCTCCTGCGAAGACTCAATTACAAATGCTTTAATGTTTTGGGACTTTTTGAAGGTTAATAATCTCATGGATCTGGTCTAGCAGTCGCTAGACTGGGAGGATGGGAAACTACAACACTAAAGTCTTTTAAAAACCATTCAAATAATTTGTGTTTTAATGCTGCTTAGTTGAGTGCAAATGTAACTTGTTCTTTCAGTTTATCATTTTACAAATATTTAAGTTGACGTGAAGTAAAGTTTCATTTATTCTCTTTTCCTTAGTTGCATTTTTGAGGAGAACATTTTTCTGTTTCCACATATTTGCTCAGTTATCTTTGCTTACTCAACTCAAATAGAAATCGTATTATCATGCGCATTGTTACATACTGCAATTTCCTCTCGCAGCATGAAAGAGATTCCTTTTTTAACACATTTACTTATTTTGAAACAAACAATTCATTGATTGCCAAAATATTTTTGATATAAGTGTTCATATTTGTCAAATTAAATATTTTATGGTTGGAAAAACACTAAATTATATTTTGCTGAAATTTAAATTTTGATTTAGTTATGGTTATAGCAAATAAGCCTTATAAAAACATCCTGAATAGCATTTCTATTAAATATACATTATCAGTTGATAAAATATCACTGATGAAAGGCTTGAATTCTGGCAAGGTGTTTCAGCTGATAATGATGCTGTCTTTTAGCCATTCAATATTCATTCAAAATTGCAATGGTTAATTCTTAAAAATTAACAAATTGCAGTTCCACTACAATTTTGAAATTTGATGATCAGGTATAATATGTTGCGGATATATTTAGAAAATATATTTGCAAAATGTTATATCTGCATAATAAAACTATCCCGCATATTTCTGCATAATAAAATTAAATTCTCTTCTATAAATTGAACTTTTTATTCTTTTACGAATATCCCTTTTTAAATTCTATTGCATGGAGAATGAATATATTTTGAATGTAGAAAATACACTTGAATAAATTTTTATTTCAATTATGCATTGCACAGTAGTTATTGAGATGTTTAATTTTTTTAATGATCTAAAATGCACACTATTTTGCTCATTTCTTTCATCAAGCATATTTTTATTTTTTACAGTAATAAAAACAATATTATAGTATTAACTTTGATGCAATTAATTTTATAAATGATTTTAACTAGACACATAAGTGGTAAAACAAATTAAAAAATTAAACATATATATATATATATATATATATATATATATATATATATATATATATATATATATATATATATATATATATGTGTGTGTGTGTGTGTGTGTGTGTGTGTGTGTGTGTGTGTGTGTGTGTGTGTGTGTGTGTGGGTGGGTGGGTATATATAACAGTTAACTACATATATTGGATTCTGTGTGAAACCATAATTTAAAAAAATGTTTCTTCTTCTGCTTGTGAACGTTATTTATGATTTTACATCAATTACATACTCATCTGTGCAGAGAAGAATATTTGTGTGCGTGTGATCTAAAATAAATATTTAAAAGTGTTTCAAAATATAAAATCTGCACAAATGAAAACAAATTTAGGTATAAATACTTAAATCTATTGCAAAAATATTAATCCACAAGGAGAAACACCTATTTACAGGTTATAATAAATATTTAGAACGATTTAAAAATTATTAAATCTTCAATGAACTAAATCACAATGAAGATTATATTTAAGTTTTAATAGCCTCCAAGAGTTAAGGAATAATCAGTTTCTTGTTCCTAATTTGCAAATAAATTAATGTAGTAGCATCAAATTCAGATGACATGGACACAAAACAGATATGCATTGATTACAGCATAGAAGTGTACATAATATAAACTCATAAATTATTTACAAGAAAAAAATCAATCTCGCAGGAAAAGTCTATTGTTTGAAAAAAGAATAATCACAGTTTTCTGCAGTTATATCTCATAAAAATAGAACAAAAATCAGTTTTAATGAGCGATGTATTCACTCGTAGCTTGAATGATTTGAGCTCATTGACTTTTCAAGCTGTCAATTAAGCAGTCGGTCATTAAAATGGCAAGATACTATCAGACACGGAGTAAATTATTTTCAGCTTTCCTACATACCTTGGAAAAGGATTTAAAACATAGCAAATTGTCTCCAAGAAAGTCATAATGTTGCACTATGCGATTCAGGAACGGAGACCGAGTTGATAATTCCATTCACTCAAAACCAAAAATCTCAAAATATTTCTCTGCTGTTCGATGAGGTCGTGCGTTTTCATCGACAGTGGAAAGTTAGCAGACCGACAAGATGAATAGAGGAAGGGTTATTGAACTGAGAAGGACATATTGATCGTTACGGCAAATCACAACAGAAAGGCACCTGGAAGTCTTAATTTATCACCAGGAAATTTTGTGAGGGGTAGAGGTGCAGCCATAGTGATATCAGCACGCAAATATCAACGTATCCGATGGGAAGTGGTGGCCCTGCAAAACAGGTCTACCAAAATTCTGCAGCATGTACAAGACATCCTGGAGGCTCCCATATCGTGTAGACCAAATTTTTGACGACTTGTTGCTAGTGGCATGCGCTTATGACAACAGGTTAAGAAGACTTTCATTGACCCCACAGAATAGACACCAACGTCTTGAATGGTACCTGGTTACAGTGATATGGAAGACGGAGTGACACAGGATCAACTTCTCATATGAGTCATGCTTCCATTTCCTCAGTGATAGTGGTAGCGTACGAACGTGCCGTTATCGTGAAAACAGATTCAATCCTGTAGCATTTGTAGAATGCCCCAACGCGAGACAATATGACATCGTGGTTTGGTTGACATTGCGTATGAGTCCAGGTCACCTCTAGTTCGTATTCACGGCACCACGATAGTCCAACGTTACTTGGATGATGTGCTGTGGCCCGTGACTATCGCTTACACTCAAAGGGTGCCCAATGCCCTTTATCAGCAGAATAACATCCGATCGCACATTGCTCTCATCAGTAAACATGCCGTGCAAGGTGTACAGCTGCTACCCTGGCAACCGTGTTTGCCAGATCTCTTAACAATGGAACATGTTTGGGAAACATGAGTGGACACCATTTGAAGACCGTACCACTGCAACCTTCGGAAGACTCACTTTGGCAAATGATTGACACAGAATACAGAGCCATTCATCAAGAATTCATCCGTGCTTTCCTTGATTCTGTGCCTAGACGTGTTGCTTAGTCTATCGCAATCCACAGTGGTCCAACAGCCTACTAGGCCAACCCTGCTCTCGCTTTGTATTATGCATATCATTTCTAAATAAAGATGACTTTTTGTTCGTTGCTGTCTCTCTCTCTCTCTCTCTCTCTCTGCTTGCCGAATTTCGTCACTTTCTGGCATCTCCTTCTTGGTGTTACATTATCAATGTCGTTCCGTCTATAATGGTTTTAACATTTTAGTGTACAAATTTCCACTGTGATATATTATTAAAATGGCCGACCGATTGCTGAGTGGTTAGCGTTCCTGACTCTTGAGTGTGGGTCTCGGGTTCGAATCCTGGTTCGGGCATGGATATTAATTTCTTTCTCTGTTCTTTCCGTGTTTCTCTGTCCTTTCTTCTGTGATGACGTATGAATGTGGCCCACCCTATAAATGGTTTTGTGGTGGTATGGCGCGAGCAATGCTACTCGCCTCCATGACTTGGTTCACAGGTTCCCGCTGGGTAACGACAAATGAGCAGCAATTTCTGGCATTGTTGTGGCATAGGGGTTCGTCACCCAAGTGCCCGCCATTGGAAAAAATATTTATTAAATTATTTCTTTAAAAATATTGATGGAAGTATAATAATGTGCATTTTCTTGTCACGAAACACACGACTTGTTTAATATTCTTAATTATTTTTTCAAGCAAAAATTAACTTTTTAATATAAATATGAAATTTAACTTTTCAGTATTAAAATTATATCTTTGTTTATACGTTTATTTCAAACATAAATAGATTATATTAAAAGAAAAACTATTCCTGTATTCATAAAATTTACAAATGACGAAATATTTGTTAAGCCACAGATTCTGCATTTTTAGCTTAGTTGTTCGGTATATTTTAATAACTAGAACTGCAGTTCATATGTGATTAACTTTAATAACCAATGCAGACTTATTCTGTAAGATTATATTATAAAAAACAAGGTATGGAAAGCATATTTTATTTTATTAATGTTATTTTTCTTTCAAAAAGAAAATTTTAAAAGTGGCAAAAATATTTATATCATGTGGTTTCTCCTGAATAAGAAACAAAATATAATGAAATATTAGATGATTTATAATATTTTTACAATTATCCTGATAATATAAAGAATTTGTAATTACATATGCTATTTAAGAATCTTTTTTTGTTGAATAGAAGAATCCAAATATTTTATTTATTTTAATTTGCTATCCATGTTATTTCATGAAATACTTAGTTATTCAATGAAATATAATGGATATAGATAATATTAGAAGAGATAATATATAAGAATGTAAATTTATAATTTTACACTTTAATTGTAACGTATATAGTAATAAATATCCTTTACACACATTTATACAAACACACATTTATACTAACACATATATATATATATATATATATATATATATATATATATATATATATATATATATATATATATATATATATATATATATATATATATATATATATATATATATATATATATATATATATTATATATATATATATATATATATATATATATATATATATATATATATATATATATATATATATAATTTTATATATATATATATATATATATATATATATATATATATATATATATATATATATATATATATATATATATATATATATATATATATAAATTTCGTGTCACGATGTATGTTCCCGATAAACTCCGAAACTACTGAACGGATTTTGATAAAATTTTGTAACCATTTATAATATGGTCAAACTTAAAATATAGAATAGTTTTTATCTCTTAATTATTGATCTCAATATTTATTATACGACATTAGTGTTTATTTATTGGTTAGTTATGTAAGTTCCTAATATATGGCGGTTTAGCATCTAAGTTGCACAGGTATTCGGCAGATGGCGACGTGTTTATTTTTCTAGATTATACCATCTTCGAGAAATTTAACGTGCACGCGCAAGCGCGTGATTAATTATAGAATTTACATACATTTTCATGATGTATAATCATACTATAGCAATTTTTCGTGAATCATTTTCATAATTATACTTTGTATTGTGTTATTATTGTGCGGTGTTCAGTTTGAATATTTTTAATATTATAAATAGTAAAATAAAATTTTATTTATTACTGTTTTTCTCTACTAATTTTCATACCACCTCGAAAACATGGAAGTATTTCTTGATAGCCTTTAATTTTTATTTTATAATTTGATAATTATAATTTTTTCAGCAGTACATTTTGATCTAATTTATTTATTCAAATGATAAATTCTTTTAATTGTTCTTTATTTCAGTATAATGCCGCGGAAAAATTTTTTAGTTTTAATAATTTAAAATTGAAAAAATAATAGTTCGATGTCAATGTTATCTACTTCATTTATAACAATTTATTTTTAGATGTTTTTAATTTATATAATATATTTTATAAGTAAGTCACTGATTACAAACTATAATTTAATATAAGATGAATAAAATGTAAATTCAGAAAGTATTTGTTGATTTGTGCTTAATTTCAAAATTTCGATACTTTACCTATTGCTTTTAAATTTTGGTGAAACGTTTTATTTTTAATCTCATATGAATGAACCTATTTTAATTTTTTTTAGAAAATATTTATTTGATTGTACCAAGGAGTTAGTTAAATTGATTCAATATATTATAATTACTCAGCCACTGCAATGCGTGGCTGGGTCAGCTTGTATATATATATATATATATATATATATATATATATATATATATATATATATATATATATATATATATATATATATATATATATATATATATATATATATATATATATATATATATATATATATATATAGACGAAAGTTCGTTCAATTACTGAGCAGTTTGTTTATTAAAAGGGCAAATATTCTTTGAATGTTGAAATGAATTGAATTATCAATTTATTTAACAATTTCTGCTCACTAATTAGTTTCTCTAAATATTAGAAGAAAGTAATGATGTAACACAAACGTAATCTGCATAAAAATTTAAATCATACTAAATTAGTTTCGCTTATTGTTTAGTTATTTCCTGCTGTTAAATTTATGTATATTTTATTATTTTGCTATATCTTTTATAAAAAACATTTAGATGAATGTGATATTGTGGGTAATCTTATATATATCGTAATGTGAATGTGCTCTTTGGGTACAGCAGACCAAGCAGCTTCCACACCTTGATAAATTTGATATGGTGTAGCAGCTGGGGATGTAATTTGGGTCAATTGTTGACCAACCATAGACCGCACAATTTTTATCGGTGAAAGTTCCGGAGAGCGAGCCGATCAGTAAAGCAATTCAATCTGGCGATTGATAAAGAAGCCTTGGACATTGCGTGTCATGAGCGGTCACGCATTATCCTGTTAAAATATGGATGTGGGCAAGCCCTGATGGTATAAGAAAGGACAACTGGTTACAATACCTTGGAGATCTAGCACTGGCTGTTTAAAATACGGGCAATGAGTACTAGAGGAGTGCAAGAGTGTTATATCCAATACCGCCTTTTACTATAATACCTGGTGCAGGACCAGTGTAGCGGTGCATAACACAGCTGTTCAGCATCCTCTCTCCACGGTGTCTCCAGACTCGAATGCAACCATCATGGTGTTGCAGACGGAAGCGTGACTCGTCAGTAAAGACAATTTCATTCCATTGTGCCGTTCACATCTTTTCATCGCACCATTGGCGAACAAGACGTCTGTGGTTCTGCGTCAAGGGTAGAAGAAGCAATGGACGTCTTGTGGACTGACCACTCTGCTGTAAACGGCGTCGAATGGTACTTGCTTATGATGGATGATGCTTTACAGACTGAATTTCCTGTGCTATGGTTCGTGATGTGGCTGAGCGATCCATCACTGTTACGTGCACAATTTGCCTGTCATCACTTGAAGTGGTGCATTGAGGTGGATGCGATCGACCACATCAGTACGCCGTACCCTCCTGCATGCAATGATCACATATCCGCATTACAGTTGTTTGGTTTTGTCCAACACAACAACCGATTTCCATGAATCTTGTTATGTCAATATCCTTCCTCTGTTGAACTCGGATATTTGGTCCAAAAATTATCACTGTTTTCTACGAGGCACAATTGCTGAATTTGAAATCTACAAGCCTTAAATAACATCTTGAAGTGGTGCCTGTGCTGAAATTCTAATCATCTGCATACCTCACCTCCGCTAATGCATGTTAAAAATTTCATGTTATTTGTATACTTCCTTCAGGGTGATGCATTTACGGTGGCCAACAGTGTAAAAGCAATTTTATATCTTAATTTGATTTATTTTATAATATTTATTACACTAAATTTTCTCAGAATGAAATGTCAGAAATAATTAAACGGAATATAAAATTTTGCTTTTATTGAGAAAAACATGAGAAAAATTCCCAATTTTAATATGTTTTAATAGTTTATTGTAAACGAGAGAATTTATTTGGTAAAAATTTTACATCATAATCAAATGTTTTATTATTTATATATACAAAAAAATCGTGCCGACCGATTGGTGGAGTGGTTAGCGTTCATGACTCCTGAGATGTTGGCCCCGGGTTCGAATCCCGGTTCGGGCATGAATGTTTCTTTCCTTCTGTGTTTCTCTGTCCTTTCTTCTGTGATGATGTATGAATGTGGCCCGCCCTATAAACGGGTTTGTGGTGGTATGGCGCGGGTGACACTACTCGCCTCGGTGACTTGGTTCACAGGTGCCCGCTGAGTAACGACAAATGAGTAGCAGTTTCTGGCCTTGATGTGGCTTAGGGTTCAGTCACCCTTGTGTGCCCGCCATTTTATAAAAAAAATTAAAATCGTAAACTGTGTTTATAGTAATCCTGTTACTCTACAAGACATTCTTGGTATAATTATGAAATCTCATATATTTTCCAATTATAATATCGATCATTGAATTTAAGTGTTAGCAAACATTAAATAAGAAAAAATAACTAAATTATGTAAATTTTATAGGTTTAGTTTTTATTGCAATTTGATCCTTATATTCAAAACATATAACATTATTTAATATTTAGTTCAAAATTTCTTAATAGATAAAGAACAAATTTTATATTAATTGTGAACTTCATTAATGGACCACAACTCAAGCCAAATAATTATAAATTATCACAATATATTCTCATTTAAATAATTAAAGAATAAATCGTTTGTTTTACCCGTAAGGAATCGTAAAAAATCTTTTTCAAAATTATTTGTATAAAAGTGCAGTAAAAATTAATTTGCAGGTTTTAAATTAAATAAAAATATCGCAAAATGCATACATTTTATATACAAAATTCAACCTAAGAAGAATTATAAAATCCGCATCGAGAGGGAAGTAGAGCTTAGTCTATTCTTAGAGCAAATTTCTGGTAAAAATCAATAATTGAATTAGGAGCTCAAGCGAAGCAAAATAGTTTTATGATTACGATATTCTTTCAGCGATCACATCAATAACTTATTTTTAATTCCGGTTTAGCCAATTTACTCAATTTTTGATGTTAAAAATGGATACTTTTTTATAGCAATACTAGTTTTCAACGTTACAATTAATAAATAAAAGGAAAACATAATTGTCCTAGTAATCTTAGAATTTATAATTAATTCATTTATATCCGTAAATGAAATTATATGTACATGAAATCTGAATATCTTTATTCTCTCAGCATAGTCAGCAACAGGTAAATGGAAGTTATCATTTATTTTTTCTAAGTTTTGATTTTTATAATTTCAAATGTCTTCCTTTTATGTTAGATAAAATAAATGAAAATTCAAATTATAACAAAATTAATTTTATTTAATGAAATACATAATACACAATAATACAGAGAGTATTAACACAATTTTAGAACGATTTTGGGGCCGTTTAATTAATGTTTAAAATGTAAAGACAATTTTTTTAAATATTCTGTCTGATAGATTTTTTTCTGGGCTATAAATCTGCATCGTGATTTCCTTGATATAAGAGCTTTTCCTTGATATAAATCTTGTTGATGTTTCACTCTTTGAAAGTCTTTAGTATAAAGAAGTGGAATTTCTTCTGTAAATATTGGACGTAAAACCTTCTCCTGATAGTATGATGAGTTGATTTTAACATTTTTTCTACTCTTTTTATTTTTAATTTCCCATTGTGGGAGAAACTTGCGACTATCATAAACCCCTTACTGAAACTTTCTTTACGTTGATGGAACCAGGTTTGTACATTTTTTCTCCTCGTTTCCTATAGTAAATAGACCATTTTTTGTTGCAGTCATTTAGGTAAACCCACGCTTCATCAAGGGTCACAATGTATTTCCATTTATCTCCTGCTAAATGGTTTTCATACGGGATTCTACAAAATGTTTTGAGTTGAGCCACATGTCTCGGTAAAAGCTGGTGGACATTATGTTTTTTAGCTTTTTTAAGTTGTAAATCTTGATTTATTATTTTATTTATTGTTGATACAGATGTATCTAAAGACTTTGCAATTGATTTCTGTGTTGGCGGATTTTCTCTTGTTAACAGGGATTTCACTTTAGAAACATTTGAAACAGTAAGTACTTTTTTCGGATACTCGTTTGGAGTCTTCTTTCCATGTAGAAATAATGATTGACAGTTTTTACTTGTCCGATTAATAATGTTGCTTATTTTGCACTTAGAAATTTTAATACCATGCATTTCACAGCGGTTTTGAATCCTGGAATAAGAATATTTCTCTTCGGAAAGCGCACAAACATGTCCCTCAATTCACAGCTTGTTTACATACGACATTTTGAAAGAAGAATAAATTTAAAAGTAGCAGACGATATTTCTCATTTTAAATAATAAGCTGTTGCCAAATTTTTTTTAAGAAATATTTACTTTTTTAAAATTCTTAATCGAAATCGTTCTAAAAATGTGTTAATACCCTCTGTACTTATTAGAGAAAATAATTCACTCAATGTTTGGCACAGGTGCCGTATAATCCAGGATTCCAAATTCTGAGATTGGTGGTTTTTTAGCGGATTTTCTTGTGTATCGGGCAACCTCGTTTTTATCACGTCATATATATGGAGAGCTATAAGAATTATGCCGAAAATTTTATTTTGGTGACCCTAGCATTCTCGTCATTGCACACATCACGGTACATCATTTTGGCAACATTTTTTCATCGCCAAAAAAAATTCAGAATTTGGAATCATGGATTTACTTGGTTAGAAGCAATTAAAAATATTTATTTATTGCTATCACATTTCTGCTGTCACAGTAGTTAAATTAACATGAAGAATATGTACAGTTAAAAATGAAAGCAGTATATAAAACTAAATGCTTTTATATGCAATTACCTTAAATCAATATCAATTATTCACGTGGAAATAAATACTTTTATATGAATTTTAATTTAAAAAACATTGTGTGATTGAGCATATAAAAAGTAAATATTTATTTTTTATATGCTCAATCACACAATGTTTTCGTGTCGTCTTTTTTTCTAAAGTCGTACTTTCACCTTCGTGGTGCTCTGATCCAAACGAAAGACGCTCCCTATTGACTTAAATCGCACTGCCAAAGGCAAAAGCGAGCTTGGCTTGTCCAAGTGTCATAGGAAAACAACAACAACAAAATTAATTTAAACAATATGTTTTCTTTCGAATAAATATAAGGATCATAAGCTTTATAATAACTAATTCATAAGTATAAAATAATAAAATGTTTTACAAAAGTCTTTATACAAGATATCAAAGTCAATATAATAATTTTAAAAACGACTTAAAGCTTAAAGGATAAAAATATCTTTGATAATATAACTCATTTTACTCGCATATGGATGAGTTATATGCCCATTAAGTAAGCAGCTATGCCACGGAGAAGCAACAAAAAAATTTCTTTATTTACGTATCAGTGAACGCAATAACTCTGGCATTTTTTTAATCAAGATTACCACCAGATTCTCCGCCATCAATATTATTTCCTCTCCCCCCACTATATCGGTATAGAAGCGCAGTAAATATTTTGTGAGAGCAAAGTGTTTTTCATGTCATACTCCAAACAATCGTGAGTGGGTCATATTTCTCGATGAGTAATGAGAGCAAATACTTTTTGGGACTCTCGATATGTGAAATATAAAGTGAATCAATAGCGGAATTAACTGTTTATTCGGTTGAATAAATGTACTTTTCAAATAAATATAATGTGACATACTCATACATCATTTAGCACTAGAAATAAAATCTAGAAAATTTAAAGAGGCATTTTGAGCCCATGTTTTACAAATCTGATTTTTTTATTATTTCAGCAATATTAATTAAAATAATTTTTTAATGTTGGCGTAAGCAATGCAATAGTCTTAATATTAAAAAGCGTTTGTTTACCGTTATTGAAATTATTAATTTAGAATTTTATTAGGGCGCTCCGTGGCTGAGTGGTCTAGAGCATCACCGTTAATCGCTTGAGAGCGTAGGAGTGTGGGTTCGATTCCCACCGTGGCCCTGGGTGTTTTCTTCGTTATTCTTCTGTGGTTGTACATCTGTCGTTGTGCTATTTGTCCTATTGTCGACGAAGACTTACAAGCGGATCTCAAGAATCAAGCATACAAGTCTGAATATATGTAATGTAATAAATAAATAAATAAAGAATTTTATTAAGTAATGAAATTTTTAAAAATTTAAGGAAATAGTAGGATATCTCCCTCCCCATCATATATGACCAATGTTACTTTATTTCGTCGTCAAACTAAACGTATGTTTTTAAAATGGTAAATTTCACAAATTTCCAAAATTACGCATTTTAGAAATTTTTAAATCACACAATAGCATAAAAAATCTACAACGTATTATTGTAAAATGTACAAACATCTTTTATGTTGTGTTTGACTTCTCTCCTAAACGACCGGTAAAAGAGATAAGTAAATAACAATAATGGACTTACTTCATATGACGTTATGTTCGCATGCCAAATATGTTCGGTGATATTTTTGTTTGATGCATCCATTGTATAAACTGTGTTAAATATAAATACAATAGGTTACAAGAAGTTCTGGGGTGATAGTTATTTCCTCATTTTATTCATTTGTCTCCAATCCATTCATGCTAGATTCACATTTCAGTAATACATATTTTAATATCAGTTACTATTGTAAAATAAATTTTGATTAAATTTAAACTGCAATATGGAAGGTATCAATTCTACACTGCTGGACAATTGCTAACAACGGATAACACTATCATCCATAGCAACCACAAAATGAAAGGAAGCAAAATGGGGAAAATTGGAATTAGTGCGGGATATACTAAGAAGAAGTATGCGTATACAATTTTTTTCCACGTCTGTTCATCACGTGATAGCGTTCATAAGAGCTTTAAAGGTTATGACGCGTGTGGACAGTTGTTGTTTCAAGTAAAAGTTTTACAGGAAAGATTTAATAGACAAACTTGAAGTTTTTGGCAAGTCTTCCAGACATCACTTAGATGATTTTATGCGTGGCCGAATTATTGGAAAGAGCGAAAAATAATAGATGTTGACAGGGAGTTCGACATCGCTCACAGCGTTTTTCACGGCTGTGGAAGTCACTTAAAACTACTGGAATGTGTATTAGGCGGCACGGGGGAGGTTGTGTTAAAAATACGACGCCTGCAGAAGACAGAGATATCGTCCTATCAGCAAAAAGGAATAGGTGCACCACAGCTCAGCAGGTGGCAAATCAGTATCTTGCTGAATCAGGAAAGCAGATCCCCCGAAAAACTGTTGCCAGACGTTTGAGTGGAGAAGGACTATACGCCTGCCGACCTGTTGTGTGTGTCCTATTTACCAGACAGCACCATACTGCCCGTCTGCAGTGGTGTCGTGAGCATCGCAATTGGACTGAACAGGGATGGGCATGCGTACTATTCTCAGATGAGAGTAAGTTCAGTCTGTCATCGGATTTTAGACGCCAACTGATCTGGTGCAAGAGTGGTACTGCTTATCGTCCAGAAAATATCCAGGAAAGGGACCGATATCTGACATGCAGTGTCATGGTGTGGGCTGGCATCATGATCAATTGCCACACGCCCCTACATGTGGTTGCGAATGGGACTATGACGGGCCAACGATACATTAATGAAGTTCTACTTCCTCATGTTCGTCTTTTCCGTGGTGCTGTCGGTGATAAATTTGTTTTTATGGACGACAACGCAACATGTCATCGACCACTCGCTGTTCAGGATTGTCTAGACAGCGAGGGTATTCAACGCCTCGTATGGCCATCACGTTCTCCAAATCTAAATCCTATTGAAAATGTGTGGGATGATTTGGGGAGGCAAGTTGCTGGTCGAAACTATGCTCTGACAAACAAGAAGACCCTCATTCGTGCACTCCTAGAGGAATGGGATAAATTGTCTCAACAGCTGCTGAATAATGTTGTGCAAAGTATGATACGACGTTTGGAATGTTGCATCACACTCCACGGTAGACATATCCCGTACTGATACCTTTCTTCAAGGTGCTTGCTGACTTTTAGATACATTGTTCCATTTTTCCGTATGCAGCATCAAATGAACATTTTTTTTTCCTTTCAGATGTTTCACAACTTTTGAACATTCCAGAACAATAAATATTCATTATTCTAATGTCCGAACAGTGCGGCAACTATATTTTATCCTACTAGGCCTCATGTGTCTCGATTAATGTTATGCTACATTGCAATTTGTGACCCGTCCTTTACAATTGTCCAGCAGTGTATAATGTAAATAGATTTATTGTCATGTACATAATTCTTTTAAAAAATTCTGACTACAAATTAGTCTTGCCACGATAAAACATTTATTCTTTGTCAAAATACTATTTTTCATTTGTTTGCAGAGGATACTCAGTTTAGCCAAACGTAGAACAACGGTTTTCTTATTGTCAAATAGGAAACTGAGAAAATTCCAAAAAAAAAGATAATTATTATTTGCTTCATTACGCATTTGACTTGCTTAGAGCTGAACTATGTGTGACGACTCATTTCGTTTTGTAAAATAGCATTTAAAGCACAATTAAGCTAGTAAATACTACTGAAAATAATAAATATAGTCAATGTTTCAACTTAAAATTTTCTGCTTAAAGTTAGCACACATTTTCCCTTGAAATCCATGGTACTGACCTGCTCAGCTTAAAGCAGTATAAGATTAAATTATCAATTATTTCATACTGTAAGCAAATACTATGGCGAATTTGAATAACACAGAACTCTTTACATTTTCCTTTAAATTATACCTTTCAAATTTTACAATAATTCTTTGAAAGTTTATAGTATTAATAACTATTTGACAGTTAGAATACTTTTAAAACATGCAGAAAAAGTTGTTTCACAAAAGTGACTCTAAATTATTGGTTAACAACCAAAATTAGACTTCTTTTGAGGCTTTATTGGTTCTCTGTTACTGAAGCTCTAATTTAACTTATCCTAAATATTAAACTAATCTAATTTTAAAAAAGAGATATAATTATAAAATTCTTAAATTATGTGACAGCAATAAAATGTCTCAGTTTAATAGTAATTCGGTCGGTTATTTAATTTTTGATACATCTACAAATATATATATATATATATATATATATATATATATATATATATATATATATATATATATATATATATATATATATATATATATATATATATATATATATATGTTATACATTTTTAAGTTAAACTTGAGAATTAAATAATTGTTATGAACTGATTATTTTTAAAATTCGGAACAGAAAACTATAGAATGAATCATTTTTGGTAATGAATGGTTGTAAGAAAATAAGATATAGTAATTGTATATACTGAACTGAAAGCTATTTAATAACCGTTTAAATAAGAAATTTATATAATATTTTTATTTTTAAATTTCTCATACGCATTTTAATAACCATTGAAACTTCATCTAAACTAACTAAATATTAGATAATTATCTAATTTAAAATTAGATAATTATGACAATAATCTGTGTGTTATAGCCAAGTTTTAGTTATGTATTGCATAAAATGATACATTTTTGATAAACGTATTTATTATCATCAAAGTGTAAAATTTAATTGATGGGGTTTTTTTAATAATAATATATATATTTTTTAAATAAATCTCATCATTAATCATCACTGATGATTGATTAAACGCAGCAAGTCTATGTGGTTGGTGCTAAAACTTCACGTATAATGTATAATGTTTCAAAAAATATCCAAAACAATTGTTTAATTAAGAATATGAACAATATTAATATTTCAATTCATAATTATTTGAATTTTCAGTCATTAAAAATACTGCTTAATACAAAGCAGTATTTTTAATGATTAAACCATCAAGGGTCTCTTTGATTCAAGTGCATCTTTATTCAGAAATCAACTTATGTGAGTAATTTACTAATAATATGTGTTTCAAAAAACTATGTTTTTGTTAATATTAAAAAATATTTAAAATTTAATTTATGGTCAGAAGCAATATGATAACTGTAGAAAATTATTTTTTTTCGTTACAGAGAGGTAATTGTAAATTATTAACTTATCAAATAATTGGAAAGTTAGAAAGTAAAAATAATATTTAAAATAAATTTTTTATGAAATCATTAATTTGTTATTTTCTAGATAAAGTAGAGAAATAACCAAAATTATTTAAATTTCGTATATAACATTTATTTTCATATTCCTTGTTTGTGGGCATTATTTTTGAAAAAACGTACAGCAAATGAAAAGGGAATAAAATTAGATGAAAAATTCAATATTTAATGTTTTTTAAGTATATATTATAACGAAAAAGCGTCGTTTCTATTATACTTAATACCAAATGTACAATAGCACATTTTAATCAAGTTTAATCATGGTGTCGTTAAAGATATCTTACTAATAGAGAAATGGATATCCATGCATTATAAATGATTTGATAGAAAATATGATTGATCTAATAAAGAAGTATTGTGGTTGAAGAATAATAACAGTCCTTTGCTGCTAGGAGACTATGTGTTATACTGCGTTTACGGTTGTAAATGCTTTAATATAACACGCAAATATCAAAGTGTTACTTAAACATTCTCAAATAAGTTAAAAATATTTTTTCATGTAATTAATTTAATGATCAACTAATGTGTGTATAAAATATCATACATAATATCGCATATATTTTGTATTTGTAACATAAATTTTCTTAATATTTAGTAAGGGTGCTTGAGATGAAGATAAAATTTAAAGATATATTTTCTTTAAAAATTTTAATTTTTTAAATAAATATTAATCTTATATGATATAAATTAATAAAATATGCATTTTATTTTTTATTAATTTATATCATATATTTAATTTTTGAACAAATTTCAGATAATTTTATTGAAAATATTAAAAAAAAAAGCATAAATATCAATGGAGACATTCAAAGCAAAACTGATTGCTTTTATTTATATTTCTATAAATAAGTGTAACAGCACTTAATAAATTGTATAAATATTTTAGAACTTTTTTGTTTGGTTAAATTTGTGTTAGCTACTCCCATTATTTTTATTTCGAAAATAATTTAATATGTCAAAGTCCATTGCTACAATATTTTTTCATAACGAAGCAAATTAAATACTTGATATTTTTCATGCGTTCTCGTTTACATTTTATTCCTCTTACATTTTAATGAATTTTTTTAGTATATTCTCAATGAATTTTTTTATTATAAAACGATTTATCCTAAAATTTCTTGTTTTATAAGACAAGTAATTATGTTTCGTAGGGAAAGATATTTAATTGAATCATATTTTAAGCGTATATTTATTAAATAAAACTATAAATTGTTATTATTATTATGTACTATAAATTATTTATAACTAGATATCAATATGTATCAAAAACCTAAATGTTTTATATATTTTTTAAATTTTCTTTATAACTGTAATTTACAAATTAAAAAAATTACTTTAATAATTTAGATGGTTAAATTATAGAATTTACATTGATATTTTAAAACTATATTAAAATTCCATTATAATCATAATACAATTTGTTTTATATAATATTTACAAAAACTTAATTACATTAAGAAAAATATTTAGAAAATTGGTTTAAGCTGTATATTGAAGATTAGTTTTAATTTAAGTAATAAATATAAGTATCTCTAAAATAGTTTTAATTAGAAATGAGAGAGAGACTGATAGTTAAAGTTTTACATTTTAAACAACATAGGGCATAAAAGTTTAGTGAAATTTTAATCATTAATTAATTTGAGCGTTATCTCAAATTTAAATACTTTATGAAATACATATTGTAATATTATTGCTTTTTTCAAGTATAAATATTAATTATATAAATGAAAAATTGCATTAATAATTATTGCTTATGGATACTAAAGAATTGTAAGAATTTCATTTTGTAGGTGAAATTAATTTTCAAAAGAGTATATTTGAGGGAATTTGTCTTAAAAAGGTTATTTCAGTGTTATAACAATGTTTAATGATTTTAAGTTCAAAAATATTTTTGTTGTACTGAAAAACCAATCATACCATTTAATTGGAAAATAATACTAAAAATTCAAATTTTACAACAAGAAAATTCCTAAAATTTGCAAGGAATTAAGTTGATTAATTTTCAAAATATATTTTAAAAATGCATCACAAAATATTATAAGAAAATATAGAAATTAAAAATAGATTTTAAAAAGTTAATTTTTAGCTTATTTCATCCAATGTTTTTAAAATAAATAAAAAATGCTGGTTAATAAATTACATCAGTGAAAATATTCTGTGTAAAACTAATGTAATAAATTATATAACTGCTTAAAATTATTCCGCCAATTTAATTTTCAGTTGATTTGTTTATTTTTAGAAATAATTGTTGATTTTTTTTATAAACACATGTTTAAACAAGAGATTTTTGTTGACACTCATGTAAATGCAAAACATTTAAAAATAATAATTTATAGTGTGTATTGCTATATATTGCAATATATTTTAAAGTTTCATTACATGTTTATTACAAATTTATACTGAGTGATGTATTTGTTAATTTCATCTTATGTGAAATATGCATATTTTATAACGATATGCCTATTTTTAAAATTTTTAAATACCGGAAAAGACGAATAATTTTAAAAATTATGATTGATTCAAAGAATTTTTAGTGTATATTTATATCTATAATTTATTATATAAATTAGCATAACATTTGTTATATAAATAAGCATAAAATTTGTTATATAAATTAGCATAAAATTTATAAAATTAATTATTATAACAGCCTATAATTTAAATCAAGTACGTAATTATTTTTATGCTTTAATAAGTTTCAGGTAGCTTTTCTAACCAATTCTTAAAATTGGTTACCCGAAATAGATTTTAAAAGAAAAATTTGGAAGATTAGTTTCAATGTTAAAGAATCATAAAATACGACAATTGATGGTCATATATATTCTTACTAACTACAAAAATAGCAAAACGCTTAAACTGATAATGATATGTCAATTTTTAATTTAAGTACAAAATACCATGTTTAATATTTTCTAAATATTATTAACAGAAAAATTGAATCGAAGAAACTATTTTTCTGAAGTTTGAATGTTTTCACGACTACAATTTTATGATTGTTTTGTAATTGAGAAAGATGTTTCTTCTCATAAAATATTTGTTAGTTTATTATAAAAATTAATTTAGTCACTAATATTCTAACTCAGAAACATATTATTACTTAATGATATATTGAAAGCATTAGGCAATACATTGAACAGATTTAAAATGCTCTGAAAAAATAGAATGAATCTGAAAATTGGAAGATTATTCTTTTTTTTGTTAGAATTTATAAAATTAATATTAAGCAATTTCTGCAATTAAAGTAAATAAAAATGTATATGTCTGTATATTGCTATTGAATATAAGCTATTGAACATTCTTATCTCCTAGTTTATATATATATATATATATATATATATATATATATATATATATATATATATATATATATATATATATATATATATATATATATATATATATATATATATATATATATATATGTATATATATATGTGTGTGTGTGTGTGTGTGTGTGTGTGTGTGTGTGTGTGTGTGTGTGTGTGTGGTTTGTGTGTGCGATATTCCTATATTTTCTGGTAATTATTGACAAACGCAGAAATTTTTCATTACATCATTAAATTATGAGGATAAAATGCATAATATTTTTTTATCTCTAATAGGTCATTTTATAAAAAAATTGTATACTAGGAATACCATATTTAGAAAGTGTAATATAGTATTATATACATAACGTATATAACGAAAATAAAACGCTTACATCTATTTATTAATTATATTGATTAATTAAAATTATTTTGATAACATTGTTTACAAATGAATAATGTAATAACTAAGAATTTATCTCATGAATGTATGGAACGTCTAAAAAAATATAAAATATTTCCATCTCGCCTCGTTATATATTCATGTTAAAATATCTTATTACATTTTTACTGCAAAATGAAATTGTTTATGCTTCAAGAAAGACATGTTTATAAAATATATCTAATAATCGTAAAACTTAAATGTATATAATTTTTTAATGAATTTAAAAGTACCGTCTATATTATATTTTATTATTTAATTCAGATGTTAGAGTTTATATAATTGAAACCAATAAAATATATTATGAAAACATTTTATACAATGGAATGATAGAAAAATATTTTTCCAAATATTTTAGCCAATGTAAAACATATAAATAATTATTAAATATTCAGAAGAAATAAAATATTTTGTACAAAATATTAAAAGAAACGCTTTTAATTATTCTGGCATAAAAAAAGTATAAAAACTTGTGTTTTCGTGTAGCCGTATTTAAGTGTTATTAACTTTTATTGGCGATAAAACGTTATTTAATGCATCTTTTTTTCTGCATATGTAATGAATATTATATTCTGTTCAAATTTCAATTCTCTATTTTCATTTGTTGAATATATCGCGCATAAACCATTCGTTTTCACTCTTGTAGTTTATGCGATTGATAAATCACTACCAATTGCGTGCCCAAGTTTGACAAATGTGCGACCACCTGTTGATTTCATCCATCAGACTGTCAAGATTTTCCTCCACACTGATCAAAATTCCCGCGCATACTTCCCTACATTTCTTGTTCTGGAAATAAAGTATTTTTCCGTCGCAAACGCATACGCCCCCGCATATTGATGGGCGCGAAAACGCCCCTGGAATGGATACAAAAGAAATAAAACAATATATAGCTTCCTCTTACCTGGTTAAAAATCGCTTCTTCGAAATGCTGATGCCACAGACCGAATGCAATAACAGAGCGGGGCGGCTTTAACTCTCGCGGTCATAGTTACGTTTAACGTTCAGCGCCCCCATTCGGTAGGGGGAAATCGATAGAATCTAACATGTGAAATAGCCCCGGAAAAATTAGACTGAAGAAGAATTCCGTAGATTTCATATTTTATAAACTGAGAAAAATGATTTGCATTTTCCAGGGATTCTCTGCAAAAAGGACAAAAATCGTCTGCTGGAGAAATGCTTCAAAACTCATTGTTTCCAAGACAAACTAATATTGAAAACAAATTTATTATTTTTATCAAAGCTATTTCTAATAGCAATGGCAACGCCAGTAAATTTATCATTGTAACAATAGTAAACTCCATTTAACTATAAATGCATCATAAATTTGAGTTTATTTACTACGAATGAGAAAAAAAAAATCAAATTTATGTGGAAAAATTATCACAAATTATATATTTTTTAAAAATAATTGCAGAATAGTTTAAAGAAAGACTGCTAAATTTTATTAAATATGCTCATATTCTTTGTTTGTCATTTTTAATAAAAAATTCTTACAAGCAGACGTGTGTTACCTTAACAAAAATTTCGAACAAATAATATTCTATTAAAGTTGAGTGATTGAAAATTTCAGTTGTTCATAAATATGATTTTACTATAAGGTTTTTCATAATTTTCATAATTGTTTTTTTTTAATAATTACGATTATATTTTCATATTTTTAAACAAAAATTGTCATTTTTTTATCATCAGTCGATAATTTTATAATTGTGATATGTTTAAATTCCTAATTTTAGAGGTATTTTTAAAACCACTATTTAGATTTAAAATAAAAAGTGATCTTCAACCATTACAATTTTATACCAATTGTAAATAATAGCAATTATTCTTGGTTAAATTTTATTTTAATTCTACTAAACATTTTTTAAATTATTTAAAAGCATTATTGATGTTAAATGAATGAAGCTTGTTAATGCACTCAATTCCATGGAAATATTAGGCATTGTTAACAATATTCAAACTATAATGTAATCAAAAATGAAGTGACGATGATAGTAAAAAGAAAAAAAAAACATCTTATTAATTCTGAAATTTTATTTAAAGTTCCTAATAAGAATTAAAATTTGTTAAACTTTATTGTTTAATTTACACAATTTTTTATTACAATTGTTCTGTTTGACATCTTAATAAATAAATAATTAAATTGTTTTCTTTATTTAGAAGTGGGTAAAACTGTTTTATCTGGTAATATAATGTAGATGACATTAAATTACTTTTCTTTAATCATTCATATATATACTTATATGTATTTATTACTAGAACGTTATAAAACCGAAAATTAAATTTTCAAGTAAAAATTTAAGTGTTAAAATAAATATACATGTTGTTCTTTACGGTAAAAAATTATTTTAATAACGAATATTTTAATCTATTTTATTTTCAATTATAACTTTCCCCTAAAAATAACAGCACTTATTGAGGATGCTAAGAAATTAAAAAAAAATCCATAGATTTTATTTTAACCATGCTTTTTTTATAAAATCTGTTATGATGGATTAATTACCTTCTATTTACTTAGGATCCCTTTTGAAACTTTGAATTTTTTTTCTGTGAGTAAATCTTATGTCGTTAAAAACAGAAATAAAATTTTATAATGTCCGTTGAGATTAAATATTATAAAAACTGTAGAATATGAACTTTTACAAAAACTATATATGCATATGAATTAAACTCTGTAATTACTCAGATCCTAATCATATTTTACCTAAAAAAACTGAATAAAACTGTAAATTTTATAAAGCATAAAATTTGTTTATAATTGATAAAATTAAGGATAATTTTGAAGCATTAAACTTAATTATATTCTTCTTTATAAAAGTAAAAAAATTCACCGTAAAACATCGGCACTCACAAAAATGAATAAAATTCTAAAACGAGAATAAAATAATAAAGAAAAAAGTTATTCTAGAGAAAATGTAAACTGGTGTTAAACTATAGCTATCCACGGAAAAAAATAAATAAAAATAACACATAAGATCGAAAGTTACAAAAACGCGATAAAAAGTTTTAAAAGTACAAAAAAAATTAACAAACATTACAAAAAAATTAATGCGTACGTAAGCAAAGCATTAATTTTAAGATTCAAAAGAGATTGTTTGCAATTAGTGCAATTATTAATTTAAAATTCTATTATTTAATGAAATTTTTTAAAATTTAAATCGTCCTTGCTAATTTAAACTAACTATAAAGTCTTGTCTCTACTTTCCCATTATGAGATTACTATCTTTAAAAAATAGCATTTTTTTCAAGGAGAAGCAAAAATAGTATATGTATACGATGATTTTATTAACTCAAAATTTTATTTTAAATCTTATATATACCAATCGATTTTTTGTGCAAAAATTGTACATAAACGTGATAAACAGTGGTAAACGAGTTAAACGCTAAACAAAGCTAGTGTTAGTTTATTCAAAAGATTGCTTGGTGATAAATTTGTCGGTTAAAAGGAGCATTATGCTCACAAATCACCAAGGGCAAAAAAATCAAATCCAGCAAAAAGAAAATAATTTTGCTTACTTGTAAATAAAGGTCCTATTACTTTACACTTATGTAAAGATCTCCGATGTAGTTGCTAAACATTTTCCGCCAAAAATAAAGATTGGCGATGAAATCATTTTTGTAGATAAGTGATAATTCAATTAATGAAATTTAAATATAAAATAGTTTGTAATATTTTTTAGTATTTTCTGGAAAAGCTTTTAGAAACTACTAAAAAAACTATTTTAAGCAATTTTAAACTTTAATCTTTTTTTAAACAATACACGATTCATACCAATAAAATACTTGCTGCAGTAATTTACGATGATTATCGTACGGGATTCTTGTCTTTTTCATTTTGCTTTTTCTTCTGTTCTATTTCCAATGTGTTAATCACTTGAAAAAATGGAAAAATGTTTTCAAACCGTTGTTTTGTTTTTATATAAGAAATATTTTTATTAAAAAAGTGAGCTTCGACAATATTCTCAGACATTTGGTGATGAACTTCGCCTTGTTTGCTGCTGCTATAAATATACGATTTGAAGGCAGGCAGCAAATTCTTCGACAAGTCGGATATACGACAAAGTTTCAGCATAATGTCGTAATTTATTATATGTGACGTTAATGAAACGTTTTCTGACGACATGGATATCTTAAATCAATGAGAATTGTAGTAAAATGGTGTAATCACAATCTCAACTGAAACGAAATAAACAACCGCTTTATTGTTAATAAATAGATTTGAAATAAGTTATCAAATTTTATGCTGATGGAATAAAACTAATTAGGAAATGATTAATGCAGCATTAATTAAAATACAATTATTATAATTAGTTTATATCATAGGTTATTTTTATTATGAAGTACTTTTTTAATTTCATTGTTTTCTCTAATTTATATTCATATTCATGAGATTAACAATTTAATAACCATAACACTTTTGAATATTTGATATATGCACACTAGTCTTAAAAGATACCAAAAAATTCAAACTGAAACTAATTTTTTTGAGATAATAGAATTTTGGAACTTTATGAAAACGTCTTATATATTTCATTTGATAAATTCATTAATAGTTGGAAATGCAATAAATTTTTATTATTGAATAAAAAAACAACTTTTAGGTGTATACATTTGTTTTTTCAAATAATTATAAGAATAGAGATGTTTAATCTAAATCTTATGACATTAATGGAGTTAATTAAATCATTTTACGTCCCTTTATTTTAAAATGATGTAAAATTAATCTATTAACATTAGAATTTGTATTCAATCTAAATTAACTGATTTATTTTTATCTTCCAAATTCCATAGACAATGATTTATTTCTAAATTTTTGAATCTTTTTTTTTTGCGCTGGTTTCAACTCATGTGTTACATTTCTTCCCATTTCTGAACTAAGGACAATTGCTTCAGACATGTTTGAATTATTTTCGGAAACTTTAACCCTAGAATCAGTAAATTTTCCTTCCCTTTTTTTCATCCTCGTGTCCCAGTTTCTCAGCTTTCATATCAAATAGGTCTCTTTTTCTTTTATTTTGGTTTCTCGTCTTTTCTTTCAGCTAAAGAAATATTATTTTCCTGAGAAATGGTACTAACATGAAAAATAATACGAATAAAAATATATTAATTTACAATAAATTTTGAATACACTTTATTTGACATTAAATTACTAAGTTGACTTCACTTTAACTTAGTTGAAACTAAATTTAAAGTAAAAATAATAATAATAAATAAAAATGCGGAATAATTTTGTATTTGAAACAAATTGCAAAAAGACCTTCAAAATTCCAAGATAAATCATATTAATTTAAGATTATTTTATAATTTTATTTATTTTAGAATGTAAAAGAAATATCTGTTAAATTTTTTTTATCAATCATTATAAAGAATTTTAAATATTTGTGCAAATTATTACAAGATTTATTATGCTAAGCAAATAACTTAAAATGTACTGCTTTTACTCCTGAAATCATCATTTGAATTGATATTTGTTCACTTCATTAATATAAATGCAGAATTTAATAATTTTTCTTAAAGTATGAGGGGTAAAATAAAGCATGTAGCTTAATAAAGCACACATTATATATATATATATATATATATATATATATATATATATATATATATATATATATATATATATATATATATATATATATATATATATATATATATATATATATATATATATATATATATATATATATATATATATATATATGTATATATATATATATATATATGAGGACGAATAACAAAATTTATAGCTAAACTGCAAAATCTGACTTCTTTTACGGAGTTCATCAACAGGATAATGCGTAGGTATCAATACATGTTCAATGAAACGAATGGATAGGAAATAGATAAATTGATTAATTTGGAATTTCTCTGAAATTAATTTTTAATTTTAGAAAAATATATTTTCTGAATATTGTTATCACATAAAAATACTTTTCTAAATTTAAATATGTATTCTCGACAGAGAAGCAAAATCATAAATAAATGCTTATTTTTAATAGTATTATTTTAAAGTGAAATTATTAAAACTTAATAAAAATTTAAATACGTTACAAAATTATAAATAATAATATATAACTAAAATCGTTTTCAACTTAGAGTGACATTTGTTGATGTTGCTATTTATGACTCTTGGACAAGCCAAGCTTGCTATGGCGTTGGCTATGCTAATTTAAGTCAGTAAAGTGACCATTATACCCATGGTAACTGCTCAACAATCGATCACAGGAATTTCAATTCCACAGATTTAACAAGCATGTATATTGCATTTACCCAGGGGGTCTTCAACGGCATTGGGAAACAAAACCCTGACCTTCCAAACGAAAGGCCAATGCTATAACTACTAGTCTACCAAGGCCAGAGTGACAACACAAATTTTCTCATTTTAAGCTTTTAATCGGATAAAGAAATAGGTACAAAATAAACTTGAGTAATTTAGGAACATTACCATTTTAATTTTTTCTGCATGCCATTCTTCCAATTCACGTGAACTTCTTAGAATAATAAATTATTGTTAATTAAACTGCTTACAGTATATTTAGAAAAAATAATAAATTTATCAATAAAAAAGTTGTTAGTTTTCATTTGTAATTTTTCATAAATAAATGCCTTAAGACAGTGAGAAATTGAAAGACGTATGTCAAATACCTACGGCATTAAATTATATATGTGGTTAGAGTTGTTGTTCCATTTGCAGTTTCCTTTGATTGATATTCATTTACCTCTATTAAAATATGAATCAAGTTTGTGGTATATTTATATTTAAATGATAATAATTCATAGCAGAGATTTAATATGAATTTTGAAATTTTATCTTACTTTTAATAAAAAGAAAACAATAAAATGATTGTTCGTTTTATAATTCGGTATAAATTACTTAATAGGAAAAAAATACGAAAGCTGTATTATTTATTATGATGTCGCCTCATGTGATGGTGCTTAAATTACGTTTAGTTGAATAAATCTTAAACTAAATACAAGAATAAATATGAATGAGATTTTAGAATCTTAAAAATGCACTCATTTTGTATTCGAGCAAGTGAAGATTTGCTCTTTCAATTATTCATCAATGCTTAGTACCAATTGTCATTTTTTACTAAATTTTTAAACAACTTTTGTACAGCCTATTAAAAGGCTTAATGCAAACTAAACTTGATGTAGATATTTGGAAATATTAACTAGTAATAGTTATACGGATTGTTTAAGAGCTTGTTCATGACATATCTTTTCATGTGAGTATTTTAAAAGTATTGTTGTTGTTTACTAATGACACTGGAATAGCCAAACTCGCTATGCTATGCAAATTAAGTCGGTTGGGAGCGTCTTTCGTTTTAATCAGAGCACCATGAAGGTGAAAGTACGACTTTGCTCTACACACATGTCATAGGTACCCGTTTATAGGGTAGGCAACCATTCACACCTCATTCATACGAGGAAAGGACAAGGACAGTCAGTTTTATGCTGTTGTAAAATATTTTTATGAATAAAAGATCAACTTCAGTAGTGTCTACGCTTATAGATTTATATTTTGTTGTCGTGCGCCAGCTAGGCTTGCACTATGGGTTGCGCTGCTTCACTTTTTTTCCAACTGAACCATATTTTGGAGTGGAGTCCGACTTCCTCAGTACACATATGCCATAGGTACCAGTTCATAGGGTAGGCAACTATTCACAACCCATTCATACAAGGAAAGGACAAAGACAGGAAAGATAGAGAGATAAAGTACATACATGCCCGAACCGGGATTCGAACCCAGAACCTCCCTATCCCTAGTCAGGCACGCTGACCACTAGACACGTTGGTCACCATTTTAAGAGTATAATTTTAAAATGTACTTCACTTTGTACTGATGTATGTGTTTAAAAATATGATATATGCACATTTACATGTGTATAAAAGAACGCAATTCAAATAGAAATCATATTTTTCTTGTAGTGATTATGTGACATTACTTTAGTTTTGAAAAAAAACAATAATTGTCCAATATTATTTAACATTGTTTACATTGAATTTTACTGCCTTAGTACAAACATAAGATGATTCGTGTTACAGTTTGATGCATTTAACGCTTTCTTTGAACCCAGAATCAACTGCACTCTTTTGGGAAGAAGGGACCGGAGACAGGAGAAAGACATGAGACCGAGGAGAATGCGGGTTTTCATTCTGTGCTTTCTATGTGCATTGCGTGCATTGTTAATAGAGAGGACTTGGAAGTAAGCAAGCTAATTATTGTCCAAGAAAATATGGTTCTGTTGATTCAATGAGAAGGCCGGTAGCGTAGTGGTAGCCCTTTGCATTTCCATGGCACATGTCTGAGATTCGATCCTCAAGCTGGTCAAGAACGACTAATGCTTTCATCCCTTCAGCAGGTCGATAATCTGAGTACCAAGCATGCTTGGGAACTAAACACCGGAGCTTTCGCTGATTACCTGGGGATTTAGGCTGACCACCTAATAAGGATTCATGCTTCGCACCCCAGGGCCTCTAGGTCAGAGAAAACAGAGATGGACACTGTAGGTTTTTGATCCACATGGGCTGTCATGCACCAAAGAGAGAGCGAGAGAGTTAAGTATCAATATAAATAATTCTTCTTGAAGAGCAATATTGTACGAAACATGTCATAGAACTCTATAATAATCTTCATCGCATTCCAAAGTATTTTGCCTCTCTGAAAACATGGTTGTGACATCTTGCAATTTGTCGAATTGGATATTATATCACTTTGTTCTAATTCCAATCAAGAAGAATGATTCGCACATGTGTCCTAACTATTCAGGATTTTTACTATAATCTTTGATTTTCGATATCATCGCAGCTCTCTGATCTCTACTTTAATAAACTCAAAAGGTGTTGATATGAACTTTACCGTCTGAAAAACTCAAGCAAATTCTGGTTTACATTATTTGGCAAAAACTATTATAGATCATAATTGGTAGTTTGACAGAATTAATTTCTTATAGAAAAGCAATTTTTGTAAAGCCATCAAGTTGATTTCGTCTTCCAAAGATGCTTTTACGTCATGCTGAAATTAACTTTTCTTCTTATCACTAATTAGTTGGTGACTTTTATTGAGAATTTGTTAATATTTTCTAATAAGTTAATATTTTTTAATGAATATTAGTATTTTCTATTGAGAATTTGTTAATATTTTCTAAAATAAATATTAGGAGAAAAATCTGTTTTCTAACAAAAATAATTCAACAATAAATTATTTAAATCCAATCGGTTACAGCTGCTTTGTCTAAAATAAAATATTTACATGTATTTCTGGAATTATTTTTCTTAATTTTGGAATTATTTTATTTATAATCAATGCAAATAACTAAAAAAGGAAAATGTATTTTATTATAAACTTTATTTTCCTTAACCTGCAAAAAGGAAGAAGGAAAAACTAGTAACGGAATCTTATCTGCAAATAAAATTTTCTTGGCATAGTTAATTCATTTAGTATTGGAACAACAGCACTGCATGCATTATTCATTCAGGTAGGTTTATTTTTGATTTGTAGGCTGGATAAAAGGTTTTCCTTATGTGCATAAATAAAGTTTATTTACAGAAAAATCAATATAAACTATTATAGGTTATGGTTTGTAAATATTACAGGTCATCAATATAAGCAGAAAATAAATTGCGAAGATCAGGGTAATTTATACTTATGAAAATACATTCAATGCATTATATTAGTCCTTTTTAAGAAATATTTATATTTTAAATTTTCTTTAACTGTTCCCAAAATTGAGTAATAAATGTTTTCATTAATTTCATTTTAATTATATACAAATAACTTCAATTCCAGTCTATTCATACTGAACAAATTGCGTGTCATAATGTTTTGGTTATTATATGCCGAATTTGTCAGTGTAGTAATTAATGGTTGTATTTGGATGTTTAATTCAAAAATTAATTCGTAAAATTACATTTTAATTTAAAAAACATACTTTTTGTATTTATAAATACATATAGGAATAGTTTAGGTGAGCACAGAAAAATTATTATAAATTAATATGAGGGAACCATAATGGATCTCTCATATTAAAATATTTACATACTCATATACAATATTTCCCGTATTTGAATATTGTTGTTGCACCTGCATGTTTTCCTGTACCTACCAGTACTTTGGCTCTACAGTTAGCCTGCCGCCCTCAGAGGTATCATTTCATTTGGCACCTTCCCTAACCAACCAGGCAGAAATAAAGATTGGCGATTAAATTATTTATGTCAATAAGTGACAATTATTCAATTTATGAAATGTAAATATAAAATGTTTGTACCATTTTTTAGTAGTTTCTAAAAAGGTGACCTTCGTTAAATGAGCTCCAGTGGCTCAGTAGCTTCACGCCGCTTTCCGTAAGCTCAGCAAAGTGAAGCATCATTTGCCGCGGGCAGTGGTTGGGAGGGTGACCACGGTGTACTCTCCTTCACTGGGTTGCTGGAACTCCGGGGGTTGGGGACGTGTCCACGTTAATATGTGACGTCCAAAGTCCTTCCGCTGGTGTGGCGTGGATGTGGAGAGGAGGGTGCCAGCTCAGGTGTGGCTTTGTCACCTGACCGTGGTTCAAAATGACGAAGCACCTTAAAATAAGCAAAAGTTGTACTTTCACCTTCGTGGTGAAAGATGATCCAAACGAAACGGGAAACGAAACGAGGTGATCCAAACGAAAGATGCATCCTGTTGACTTAAGTCGCACAGGCGACGGCATAGCGAGCTTGGCTTGCCAAGTGTCATGGGCAACAAACAAACACTTCTTTAAATAATAGACCATACATACCATTAGAGTACTTACTGCAGTAATTTACGATTTATTTTCTTTCTAATTATGATAATTATCGAACGGGATACTTATCTTTATCATATTGCTTTTTCTTCTGTTCTACATTCAACTGGCTAATATCTTGAATGAATGGGATAATGTTTTCAAACTGATTTTTGTTTTTATATGAGAAATCTTTTTATTAAAAAATGAACTTCGACACTATTCTAAGACATTTGATGATGAACTTCGCCTTGTTTGCTGCTGTAAATATATGATAAAAGGACGGGCAGCAAATTCTTCGAAAAGTTGGGATTACGAAAAAAGTTTCATCACGATGGCGTAATTAATTGTATGTGACGTAGATGAAACGTTATCTCACGACATGGATATGTTAAATTAATGAGAATTGTAACAAAATGGCGTAATCATGATCTAAACTGAAATGAAAGAAACAATCGCCTTATGGTAATATATACACATAAATATATAATAAATCGATTTGAAGTAAGTTATCAAATTTTATGCTGATGGAATAAAACTAATTAGGAAATGATAAATGAAGCATTAAATAATATGCACTTATTGTGTCACGGTTTGAATATAATAACAATAGTAAAATGAAATAAGTTTATATACATTTAGTTTTGATTAGTCATTTAAAACCTACAGTGTTTTATCGCACTGTTCAAAGAGCAATATTAATTTGTGTTAATTGATATTAAAAGGTAGACGGAACTTTGATTGTAGTATGTTTTGTGAACATATGATTGGAGACCTTCGCTTCTTAATAAGAGGTAAAAAATAGCAACAGAATAAATTACCTTAAGCTGAATATAAAATTAATATTACATAGATTTATATAATGATAGCGCACTTTTTAAAATAATTGGCATGGTTTTCTACTATTACCAAGCATAATATTTAGTACAATCAGAATTAAATTATTTTAACTATAAATGAAGACCAGAAGAAAAGTGTAATTTGACAGGTAATTAAAATAAATGACATTTGTTCATTTGCATAGAAATAATAACAGAGCATGATCATATTCAATTAGTTAAGCACTAAAACATAGAAACAAATATTTTTGATATTTCTATTACCTGGTTTGGTTGAATATGTATAAAAATAATGACTTTTCCAACCCAGGATATTTTTATGAACAAACTAATCAATACAATTTTAAATTTTTAAAATATTTTATAATGATTTCCAAACTCTTTAAAAGTAATAATCAAACAATAATATTGAGAACACATGTTTTCTTTTTTGGGAATTTTTGGAGTAATACTCAATCATTTACTGAACACAATAATGCATTTCAGTATAATATTACCAAAAATGACATTTCACTGACGAAATTTTATGTTGATTATTTTACTCAATTTAATTAAATACATAATGTTATTCTCTTAATTATTGTATTACAGTTATGATTTTTTCTTAAATTCCATGGTTGAAAATAACAAGTATTAATAAATGGATATTAATCAATAAAATTTTAAACAACGAAACTGCCTTCTCTAAAATCATTGTTATCAGGGTCATTTCAGATGAAAATGATATAGTCTAATCGAATGTCTATGAAACACTTTTTGCAAAATTTAGTTAATATCACTCATTTTTGAATCTTATTGATTATAACGGATTTGATTACTCAATTTCCTGTTTTACATTAGAAAATTCACTTTTGACAAACATCATTCGAAATATCTCAATACATATTGAATATGATAAATTAGTGTTTTTTTTCCAAATAGTGCTGTTGAATGTGTTATTATCAATACAGAACAATCCATTTGAATTTAAAGTTTAAATATTACTGAAATTTGTTATGTAAATTCACTTTCCATAGTATTTAAAGCATTTTTGACATTGTATTAAATAAAGTGTGTTGAATAAAATGTTCTGCGAAGTTATACACATAGCTCTATTTTTTCTTATTTAAAACTAATGATATGTTTAAAAAGTGATTATTATACCAAACATTTTCTACAAAAATAATCTTATTTTATTTAAGCAGTAATTTTTTTGCTTATATCTCAATATACCTTGACTTGATTTGTTTCATTATGGTACAGAATAAAAAATATCATTAAAATATCATGTAAAATAATAATCATATAAAATAAAATCATATAAGATAAAATATTACTGAACTAATAAATTGATTGCTAACATATTATAAGGCTTATGCAAAAACACATATTGAGTGGAAATTTAATCAGAAAATAGAAAGAGAAATACATAAAAGTGTAATACATAATTAGTAAATTTATTTCGGTTCTTAATATCATAAATAAAATAAAAAATTTTGACGTATTTATTTGGGACTAAAGTATAAAATTTATACTTTTTTAAATATTTTCTATTATTAGATAAATTATCTTTAAAATTTCATTCCTTAGAATTATTACAAAAAAATAATTCCTTATAAATTCATGTATCGAAATTTTATAATTCTTTTCTGAAATTTAAAAGAATTTTACTAAAAAAATATTATAAATACTTAAATTCAATTATTAATATATATATATATATATATATATATATATATATATATATATATATATATATATATATATATATATATATATATATATATATATATATATTTGTGTGTGTGTATGTTTTAACGTATGTATGTAATTTGAAAAATATGCTTTTCTGAATACTTATATATTTATGTACACACTATTTTGTAATATGGATAATTTAATTATTATAATATTTAAATTTTGGTTCCTTTAATGAGAAATGATTTCAATCGTAAAATGTATTTGTCAATTTAGAAGTCTGAAGCCATTTTTGTTGTCTGTTAATCAAACAGATGTTAACTGCTTGCTTAGCTAGATCTAAATATTTTTGTCTTTTAAATTTTATAATCTTCTAGTAAGGATCCCGTATTAAATTTAATGTTATAATAATCACGTTTTCTTGAAACGTAGGAAAAGTATTTTTACTATCGAAAACATATTTATAAACAGATACATTATTTGATCTTAACAAAATGGTATTTATAATTATATTGATTAAGGAGATGAAGTTATGTTATATTGAAATTAATAGCTATATCGGCATGGAAGGGAGTCACCGGAAATAGGATTTAAGACGGGAACGATATGTTAAACTTCAAGAGTTGTATTACAATAGTACTTTGTTATAACGTAACAATTAATTAGTGCACCGTCATCTGAACTGTACTGAAGACGAATGTGCACTGAAATGCGATGCGACATTATCTTAGGCTGAGTTTTAAGAGGATTAGTAGACTGTCTTAAAGTAAGACAAGATGCTCGCGCGCGTGGATTCTCAACAATAACTTGGTTAAGAGGTTCTATTCTAACGTTCTGAGTTTCGCAGAAATTATTATTTAATATAATTAATGCGCATTTATTATCAACATATTATTATTAATTTGAAATACTTTTTGTCAGTTAACATGCGAAATGTTTAATAATTCATCAATTATACATAAAATATCTTAAAATATATACATACATACACACACACACAACCACATATATATATATATATATATATATATATATATATATATATATTACTATCAAAAGCAACTAATCCTAAAAGTGTTTCAAACCACCACACTGCTGAAGCGAATGCATGAGCGACAACCAATCAATTACCAGTGTGGCAATTAGGAGTTGTAGTTCAATTAAATATTTTATAGAAGACTATGAAAATTATATAATAATTATTCAACTAAATGCTGTTCAACCAAATAGTAACTTCAAGGGAGATGTAATTTAAGAATATTAGAAAATTATGTGTCTTTTAATCAATGATTATCAAGACAATGTATGAATACATGTGATTCCACTCATTAATTTTTCAAAGATACACAATGAATGAGGATAAGCTAAATGAAAAACAAGTAACAAACAGATAAAATTCTTCTTCATTTTGTAAACACTGAACCCAAGGATGAAATTAAAATAGCTAAACTTATATAATAGAAAGAAACTTATATCAGGAACTTTGGATCTGATTAACTTCAAACTTAGACTATACGTCCTTTTTTGATTATGGTGTTTGTAATCAGTTTAAAACTTATTTAAAGATGATTTAAACGTACTGTAAAATTGCTTATGCACACAGTACCGAAACTGTGCCTCAATGATTGATATATATATATATATATATATATATATATATATATATATATATATATATATATATATATATAATACTCTCTAATGAATTATATTGAAAATATGTATCATGATCATGAATATATTTGGCTTATTAAGTTTACTTTTGCTATTCTTTTATAGGTAAATGCTAAAATATTTCTTAGAAGTAATAAAGCCTGAAAAATATTATGAATAACCATCATAAAAATAAGAGCAATATATAATATTATATACTCTCTTGTAAAGATTCAAACAGAAAATCAAGCAGTCCTTTATTGGGGTTGCATTTTCCATAAATAAAATGATAGTGTTCAGCAAGGTATTTAGCAAACTCTGTAATCTTTTGGAAATAAATTCTTATTTTACTAAACTAAATACAAAGTAGTAGTTTAGTTATTTCTACTAAATCAAAGTGAATTTTAACTAAAAAGACTTTATATTGTTATTCAATAATTGGTTTATTCTAGTAAATTTCTTTGTTCTTTAAACAAAATTATATAAAGGAAACTAAGGTTATAAGTAAAAACTTTCATCAAAAAGGTAGTCTAAATTTTGGTTTTATTTTGCTATAAAGAATGAAAGACAAATAACAATTTTGTTAAGAAAATAATAAATTTGTTATTAAGATTAGCATAAAATTAATTCAAACATATACATTCTGCATACAATTGCATACATTGTTTATAAATTAGTTTTGCTTACGAAACAAAGAATGATATTTTTATTAAAAACAAAAACTGACCTATTTCCATAACTCTATTCTTAAGCATACATTGGAGTAATTATTTTAATTTGATCTTGTGATAGATAAATAAAATTTAGTTTTTTATCGATTTATTTTTAAGGTTTTTATTTTTAAATTTTTTTTACCATTGTAACAGTACATTTTGGCTCTTTTTGGCCTATGCAACTGGGACCCACAGTTGAGAATAAATGACGTAAACTTGAAAGCATTTAAAAACAAATATACGTTAAACGTACCAGTTGTTTAGCATGAAGTTTGAGCACTGATGAATCAGCCTATAACCCCTTTCTTGAGTCTTTTACGCATTGTTTGATTTATTTATATGTGGCTGTTGTTCCCAAATCCTCCAGAAATGCAGCGGCAGCTAGAATCCACTGAAAGTGGACGTCCCTACCCTTGAATAGATTTTTAAGTTTTCTATAAAATGCTAATTTCAACATGAATCCAAATTAACTATTTTTTTTCTTGCGAGACTTTTTAATGCAATGTAAATACAAAACAGCAAAGGTAAAATACATAATTTAAAATTATAACAGCACAATGAGAGCGAGAAAGAAATTTTGGATGCATGCGTTGGATAATAGTTGCATATGTATCACATGTGTCGACATAAAAGGTTTGAGATTGAAAAAAATCTATGTAGTGAAATTACCCTTAAAAATCAGTTCAGTGTATATGATTGAGTTTTTATAAGCAGAAAATCAAAGTTTAACTAATCAAATATCAGGTCGTTTCTTGAACTGAAAAAAACATTTCTTAATTTGTAGGTATATAATATTGATTCCGAATACATTTTATAAATTATTCCAAATCGGCATTTTTTTTTCTCTGAAGTAGTGTTATGAAGTATTAAATTTATATATATTTTCAAAAAAAAATCATATTATGCGAAGATAAAATTACACGTTGAGTTTATATTTGGTAAGCTTTCAATATTTATCTTGTAAATTGAAATAAAAGCTATACATTGAATACATTCTTTCGGTGTAATACATTTTCAAAAGATCGGTCAAATTTATGCAATGAAATTTTTAATCCCAAATGTATATGAATCAAGTAATGATTCACATAATAGGAGTAACTCGTTTTTGTGCTTCAAAATATATTGATAAAGCTGTAGGATTTTATAGAAAACATCATTAATTTAATAAATTAATGAAAGTGTATCAAATTATCTTGAGATTCATTCTTATCCCAAGTGGAACGTCAAAATGATTTATTGGGTAACTTTAAGAAATAAGGAAAACAAGTTATTTTCGTTCAAAATGTTTAATATTATGTTACATATATCAAAATGTTGTTTTCAAAGCAATCTTGAATACTATATTTTCATACTATTCGCGTGGTATAATTTGTGTTTAATGTTGCTTTCTGTTTTAAGCTCTCCAATTTAGCACGAATCGATTTAAAACATGTACTATGATAGACAGAATAGAAGCCATTTAACCCCAGGTGGTTACAAATAGACTTGACGTATTCACAGATAGCAGAAAGGGGCAGCTTCTGTTATCCAAGTGGACCGGAGCACCAAAGGTAGCTGGTTGCTGACTTAGCTCCTTATGTGGGTTTGGATCGGAGTTTTCCTTCTCCTAGGTATCTCTTTTAGTCTGGGTCCTACCCAACGAAGAGCTGTCCGGCATGGGAGACCCTACCAGTAGCTAAGCTACCGCCGGAATAGATCTCTGGACGGCTAACCTCATCTCGTGAGATTCACTTACAGTGGATCCCTTCCCACGAAGACCTTGCGGGTAACGAATTAGCTGATGTCCTAGCAAAAAGAGGTACTGACAAGCCTTTGCTTACTCCGGCGTCTCTTACCTATACTGAACTGTACTCTAGACATAAAGGCCTTGTTCGGTCTGCATTTGCCATTCCCCCCGTGCACCATTGGTACCAGGGTAATCGTCCCGGCCGATCTCTATCCCTCCGGTGCAGCAGACTGGAACAAACTACAATAACACGTTTTCGAAGTGGCCACCTAAATCTTTGACATTTAACAACAAAGAAAAGGAATTTCAAATTTGCGCTAAGTGTTCCAAAAGCCAAGTCACTCCGGATCTTATCCTTGAGTGTTTGGGACTCGATAAAGAAGATCTTCTGGAGCGACCATTATTGGTCTTTGATTTCCTGAGAGTGTGCAATGTCATAGACTTGGTCTAGCGCTGCTAGACAACAGGGATCAGCAACACAACACAAATAGACTAACTCATTCAATTTAAAATGAAGAGCAAAAAAAAGTTCCGCATTTTACGAATTAAAACTGCTGCAATGTGACTTTTAATTTCAAATACAATAGTAGTGTTATCTTAAATTCTGGAACACCTTTCCTTACCATTCCTTACCATTTCCTTACCATTAAGGAATTCCTTACCATTATGTGTCTTTCTTCCTCATAAGTAAAATTTATTCTTTAAATAATGCATGTTTTCATTAGGAATTGAAAAATATTCTCTAAATAAATTATGTACATCAAGTCCCACAAGCTGTAGCAATTTTGATGCTAATTAGTTAATAAAATTCATACTGAGTCTAAATTTTACCAATGCGATTTTAGTTTAAATAGAATTTCATATGAATACTAACAATGTATTTAACAATACCATTTTTATACTTTTCACAAAATAAAGTATTTGCACAAAATGAAGATTTAATGACATTAAATGAAATTTATGCATTTAAACACATATTTAAATTTATGTTTACATTTTTTTAAATTATCACACTATTATTAAAGTAAATAATGTTGCTTTTTATATTAGATATCATAATTATAGTTTAATTTTACTTTCATACCTACAATACTAGGTATAAAAGTGAAATTCACTGAATTTTACTTAACTCATAAAATCCTGAGTAGTTTGGTCCATTCAAAAACACCATGTCTCAAAATGCTTTTTAAGAATACCAATGCATATAATGCATACATAAATAATACGGAGTAAAGCAACGTTTATTGAAGTACATATAATTATATACTATTTAAATGGTATTCAGAGTAATAAAATATTGTAATTAAATCTAAGTATTAATTTGTTTGAAAACCTTAATATATCTATGTTTTCAAACTTCCTCAGTCTATAATTTTTTGTTGCTTAAAACTATCAAAAATATTCCTGGCAACAAGATGTACCAGAAAAATTAGAAAAAAAATCTTATAATTTCATAGACAAATACTTTACAGATGTTGAAATTTTATGTCAAATGTAATTTTATTATCATTAACTTTCAAAACAAAAGTGCCATTAATGTTAATAATTATTTAACAACTAGAAGGATGAAAATTATCTTGTGCAATATATATTTAATTATTAGTTTATATAATATATATTCTCATAATGTGTGTGAGTATTTATTTTCATAAATAATTTTCTCCTGAATATCACAGATTTTTCAGAGAGAATCATTTATGAAACCCTTACACAATTTATAAATATTTTTATAGTAATAACTGCTTATGAATGTTTCACTCTGCTGGCAATATGATTGATTCTGCTTTGTGATATATAGTATTCTAAGTCAACCTTCAGGTATTTAAGGTATTGACAATATGAGTTTGGCTTGTCAGGAGAATTTTTACAGACTGCAGGAGGTATTTGTATGAAGCAAGAAAGAAAACCCAATATTATCCCAAGCATCAATGATTTTACAGAATCCTTCAAAAAGAATATAGACATTTTTATTCTATTTTTAGATTTAGATGACACACTTTTCTCTTCAAATTAGAAAATATAGTTTTCTGATATCCCGGTAAGACTCTATATCATGGTCTTAATTTAAAAATAATTAATCTGTATATAGCTTCAATATTTCCTATGCACAAAATATTTTTTCATTCTACATTCATTGAGAAAATTTTTTTTTATTTTTTTTGTAGATGTACTATAATTGTCAGGTTGATTCAACATGGGCTGCATTTTAAGATGAATACAAAAATGATTTAGACATCAATAATTTGATGACTATTGAATTCACGAGCTGCTCAAAGTCATAGTACTAACCAATCAACTGCCAGATTGGCAACTCTTTTCTTGAAATGACCAATCACGTATACATTCGATGATGTAAGATGCTGATTCAAATTACATTTGACAATGTATCAAACCAACATTTTTTTAAAGGAGACTCTGTTGAGATATGTTGTTGTTGTTGCTTATCCCCGACTGGCGTGATAGTACCATGATAGTACCATCATCAACAGTACCACACCAGCCCCATGAATCCAAAAATAGTCAGTCTCTCAAGCACCACCTCCGGTCTCAATTCCATGCCTCCTCTCTCACACCCAATGCACTGAAAAATATGAGATGGGGAGGCCTGAACCACTCGACATTTGGGACAGAGAGGGTAGACCTTGGTACCAGAGACGTGTCTCTGAGCAAGCAAGTTGCCGGTGAGGGGGTGTTCCGGAGAGGAGTGGGTGAAGTACGTCGGGAGAGAAATCTCCTGGTAGGGTCATACAAGGCGTGAAGGCCACTCCACTATGTCCAGCTAAAACTTGGGGCAATGGAGCGAAGTCAGACTTCTACCTTTGGGTTCTGCCTTGGGTGCTCCAGGTACTCTGTACCAACAGAAGCTGCTCTTACACCCCACTTTTCATGAATCTGTTGAGATATAAATGATAATAATGGTAATAATAATAGGAAATCATGAACTTAAAATATCATTTAACAGAATGATGGATCACCATAATGGTAAATAATAATTCAAAGCACTGTTATTGAACGATTCATGAAAATTGCATATATTATGAGATTTTTGTTTTTTCTTTGTTATATTCATTTCCAATTATATCGGGAAATCACTATAATTTAAAAAAAATTATTTTGTGAATTAATGAAAGTATTACATTTATGATGGATTTTTATCTTGTATGAGAGCTGTAATAATTATTTAAATTATAATAATTGTAAAATTTATGAGAGCTGTAAATAAATTATAATAAAATTTAAAGCCAGAACTCAAAATAATAAGTATTATTAGAAAAATATATACAAATATGTTTGACTCTTATACTTTAAATGATAAAATAGTATTTTAAAGGTTATGTTGAATAACACTTCTTTAAAAGAGGTATTGTTTGAATTAATTGTTGCTTTCTAGTTTAAAATCTCTAATTTAGCATAAATTAAATTGACAAACAAATTATTATTAAAACAAATAAAGTCATTTAACTTTCAACTATTCACAAATTGACGATAATTATGTATATAATTAAATTTGAAATGTAGAACTTTCTCTATGCAAACAAGAATTATAGTAGTGTAACTTTATCTTCAAATATAATTCTAGTTTCGTTTTTAAATCTATGTAAGCATTATTTCTAATTTGCTATCTTCTTTAGAAAACATTAAACAATGCCTATTTTCGGCAAATAATTCAAAAGCATTTTCGAGTTAAAATGAATTGTGCATATTATATTTTGAACTTCTCTTAGTTAAAGTACCTCTGCGTTCATTCGTATTGTCTAATTGTCATGAGATTCCAGCCTAAACATTTCCGAAGACTTTTGCGATTAACTTAAATTTTATATAAGTATTTACTTCAGTTAATATTTCATAACAGATTTGTACATAAATTTCATAACTAAAACTTCATAGTTGAATACGAAACAGGTAATAGTAAAAAAATTTATTTTTTATATTAAATAATGTTATTTGACATTATATATCACAAGTATAGTTTGCATTTATGTTTAATAACTAAAATATTTTTAGTTATAAAACTTTCATTTATCAATAAAAATTAAGATTGGTAAACTAAATAAATTTAAATTATCTTGCATACAATTAATCATTTCTAAATTCAATAAATATAATTCAAAAATAAAGCAAAATCAGAAATATTTAATAGTTTAAATTATTGTTTCTTTGTAACACAGTTTTCTTATAATAAGGCACATTTCAAAAAGTTGTTTTAATAGTTTTTTACAGTCTAAATTTTTAATGTATTTATTATAATTTAAAGTTTGGAAAAAAAGGACAGTGAAATTTTTGAAAATTATTGGAAATGTAAAGAGCACTTAAATATCAAACAATGAAATGTCCGTGTAATATAGTAATGTATGGTATAATGTAAGGAAATTAATATATTTTAGTTTTTTTCAGTAACAGCTACTGAATTTCATAAGGTAGAAAATTGGTATTGCATTTTTTCACATATTAGTAAAAAATCTTCATGTAATATGATTTCTAAAATATCAAAACATTTAATGCTATCAAAATAACAATATTTAACGTGATCTTTTATATAAAATGCAGAAATATTTCTTTATATTTTCAAATCATAAAAAAAGTATTGCTTATAGCAGGGGTGGCCAATCCTCATGATAGTCCGAGCCATTTTTTAAAATTTGAAATTTTTTGGAAGCTACAATTAAATACGTATTTAAAAGGTATGCAAAAAAGGTATTACATTTTTTTACAGAAATTATATTTATTAAAAACGTACAAATAAAAGTGCAAGTTATGTATAGTGAATTTAAATATTAAGAATTAAGCACATATATTTACATCTCTTGATAATTCTTTGAATTTTGGTGAATAAATGGTGACAACACTTTCAGTAAATTTTTGCGATGCTGGTTAGCTTACACTGATTGCTGTTTGGATTTCATGAATTTTAAAATAGAATAAAAGGAATTACATGAGTACTTTGTACCGAATATTGAAATGATTCGACAAGCAGCCTTTTTTATAATTCAGGATACTTCTATTCTGTTGTTGTTCTCGGTGAGAGAATTATGAGGTAAATCATACTGATTTACCTCATAAATTCACCGAGAACACCGATTTGAGCTGTGAAACTTGAGAATTATCTCTTAAAAACCCAATTTGACCAATTTTTTTATCAGCATTGCAGGAGCTTCATCAGTTGCAATACATACAAGTTTATTAAAAGGCACATCAAAAGTTTTTATTATAGAATCTAATGCATTTTAATATCAAAACCGCGATTTAAATCTTGAAGTTCTAATAAATCTTCTTTAACAACGAAGTCAGTTTAAACAAAATATATGAAAACTGCCAATTGTGGAAGACCTATGATATCTATCGATTTGTCAAGGGCTGAGCTGAATGCAATACCGTTCTTCAAATCATTTTCTTAATTTATATTCAAGAGATGTATTAATTGGAGGCAGGCATCGATCAGTTGTGTGTCTCGAGATTGGAATTTTTGTAAAAACTTTGTGAAATGCAGCATTATTTGGACCTAAAACCTTAAATACATCTTCCAATTTTCTTTCTTTTTTTTCTTTTTTTATATTTTATATAAACTCTTCCTTTCCATACCGGCATTTTGTACTAGCAATATTCAAAGCAATAACAAAACTGGCTTCAGCCACATTATAAGCTTGATTGCAAAGGGTCATCAAAATTGACAATTGTTTACTTAAATTTGATTTTAACGGAACAAGTTTATCTGATCTTAATTTGTAATTTGGTGGAGACTGATTAGAAAACTGAGGATGATTGGTTTCATAATGTTGACATACATTGCAAGCTTTATAATTTTTGTGTTGTTAAAAATATAACAACATGTTTTACATAATAGGAAGCAAATTATAGTTAAATCATAACAAGAGTGATACAAATTGTTTCCTCCTGAACAAAATGTCAATTGTCCGTCGCAATGAAAGTTTACAATCTCAAAATCTCAAAACCTAACTTGGACACAAAGGAAATTTCTTACAATGTTGCACATAGATTTTATATTTGTTGTCAGTAATTTAAAAGATTTTTTGAAACACAAATGGAAAGATAATAATATTTTATAATATAATAGCACAAAAATGAAAAGGGAACTCGGGTACATTTATAGAGAGCCCCAAATGATTCTTCTAAGAGCCACATGTGGCTCGTGAGCCCCAGGTTGGCCACTCCTGTACTATAGTACACAATTTAAGTATTGTGAATCATAATTTAAAAAAAAATCAAACATATTATAAAATTATATAAAGAAATCAATATAAGAATTATAGCTGATTATATCTTATTTTATGTAAACATATATATATATATATATATATATATATATATATATATATATATATATATATATATATATATATATATATATATATATATATATATATATATATATATATATATATATACATATATGTATGTATGTATGTATATATATATATATATATATATATATATATATATATATATATATATATATATATATATATATATATATATATATATATATATATATATATGTATGTATGTATGTATGTATGTATGTATATATATATATATATATATATATATATATATATATATATATATATATATATATATATATATATATATATATATATATATATATATATATATATATATATATATATATATATATATATATATATATGTATGTATGTATGTATGTATATATATATATATATATATATATATATATATATATATATATATATATATATATATATATATATATATATATATATATATATATATATATATATATATATATATATATACATATATGTATGTATGTATGTATGTATGTATGTATGTATATATATATATATATATATATATATATATACATACATATATATATATATATATATATATATATATATATATATATATATATATATATGGGTATGTATGTATATGTAAATTTCTCTTTAGATTTATTAGCTATTTTATTATTAGATATGTGGAATCTTTTTTGCAAATTTAAGGTTTCTTTCACAGTTGGTTAAATGTTAGATTTAAGGAAGAAAACTGGAAAATTCAATAACGCTAAAATATTGTCAATTGTGTATCTTTGACTTTTATGTGAGATCTTTTTCAGAAGCATGGTTCTTTAGGTCTTAGAACCATGGTATATTTATTAAGTGGTTACATAATAGTTAAAAATATAGGAATCAAATGAATAACATTTAATTGTTTTAGATTAACAGGAAATAATATGTGTTGGATAATCTTGATTAATTGAATTTGTTTAATGTATTCCTATGGACTGAAAATAAAAGTGATTGAGGTGAACATTTATATTTTTGCATGTTTGTTTTTATATTTGTGTCTTTTTCTATTTTTTTCCTTTTAATAATTACATTCTCTCCATCCATCGTAATAAACTGACATTAGAGATTCCAAAAACTTTCGCGTAAATAAAAAAAATATGTTCAAAGCATGTTCCAAATATGGTCATATATATACAATGCTAACTTTAACTCTCATTGACGAATTAAAGTTTCGTAATGTACCTTTCGTTTAGACTCATTTTCAAGCCTCTTGTTTACGTTAATGAAACTCTATTTTTAATTTATTTTTATTTTACAGATGAGAAATTTTGATAGAAGTTTCCATTCAGTAACCGCAAACCCTTCGAATCGTGGATTTATATATTGTTAGTATTGGAATTTCCCACAGATTATTATACCCGTCTACTCTAATTCACATTTTTCAATCAATATATTATTAATAGTTTCAAGTGAAAATATTATAAAATTATTTTGTAAGGATGAATAAGCGGAATTGCCTTATTTTGAAATTGGCTTTCTAGGTACAATGCCTTTTCAAATGTATACTTGGAAAAATGTTTCAAAAGAAACCATATTTAATGTTTTAACATGTGGGCTTTATTAAATAAAAAGAGCAAATCACGCACTCTGTACATAACTTCTTCCAATACAATCCAGCCACATTTACAAGGAAGGAGTTTACAAGCTGCCAGCGGAAGATGGGTTTGGTTTGTTTGTCGCTCAACGGTCATTTTTTGCACACGAGGGCTAATTAGACCGGGACCTACGTTTTAAAGTGGATTCCGAACCACTACAAGCATCCATGCCCAAGGTGGGATTCGAACCCACACGAACTGTTGAACCGAAAGCAAGAGCGCTAAATATTCGGCTGCATGCTCGGCAGCGGAAGATGGGAGAAGGTTGTAGATAATGGGGAGGAGAATGGTTAATACAGTGATGTAACTTTTTTTTTATTTAATGAGAGCAAAATAAATATCTTATAAAGAGGCGGAAGTTACTGACTCGACCTCATTCTCATGCAATGGTAATTCGTTTTGAGGAATTAAAGTTTCGTAAACTACCTTTCGTGTGAACTCATTTCCAAACCTCTTGTTTGTGCTTATTAAAATCTATTTTTAATTTTTTTATTTTATTTGGCGGTTGAGAGACTTTGATATTTCTATTCAATAACTGTAAGCTCTTCGAATTGTTGATTTGTGTATTGATTGTTAGTGATGCAATTTCGTTTTTTATATATCCGTCTTCCCGAATTCTCGTTTTCCAATCAATCCATTGGCTTATAATCTAAAATTTCAAGTGTAAATATCATGAGATTCTTTCGCAAGGATGAATAGTAGAAAAACTACTGCTATAATTGTATATGAAGACTTTCTGAATGAGAGAATAAGAAGTAATTTTCATGAAAAAAAACTATTGGTTGATAAATTATTTAGAGCAATAATGAATAAGAATGAAAAAAAGGTTTCAAATAACAAACAAGAAGAAAATGACATATACGATCGTCTACAACACAATACACATAATTGAATAGTCAACAATATTTAGGAATTAGTATCTAACAATATTAAGGTATTGGGTTTTGCTAAATCATAAAATAGGAAAAGTATTTTCAATGCAATTTTAAAACAGGAAAAATGTGATTAATTAGTCTTTTTTCTTCAATACAATAAAAATCAGAATTTTTTTAGAATTTTTAAATTCTAAAAAAAAGAATTTATTTAAAAATTTATTTAAAAATTGTGTGAAAAATACTTTTTTTACTTCATTTCTACAAAATTCTACTATTTTATGTTTTTTACCCCCCCCTCATAGACTTGGGGCATAAATTACCTGTAGGTTGGATTATATACTTCAGTAGTTTATCTGTCATAATGTTATATTTTTATCAGCATTATGTGGCAGTGTGTGCAATGTACATGCTATGGACATTAAAAAACTCCAATTCATATACATTACAAAGTAAACATACTTATTTCATTCTCATGGAAACAGAGCATTTTTTCCTCTTAAATAAAATTCAATGAACACGATGGGAATTAAGGTTACACAGTAAGAAATGTAGACAATTGCACATTTTCAACTACTATTAAGAAATCCACTAATTAGGACTAGGTTTGGTTTGTTTGTTACTCAACAGTCACTATTTGCACACGACGGCTAATTAGCCTGGGACCTACGGTTTAAAATGGATTCCGAACCACTACAAACATCCATGCCCAAGGTGGGACTCGAACCCACGAGCTGTTGAACCAAAGGCAAGTAATTAGGACTACGATTTAATATAATAAAAGGTACTGTTATCAGTGCCTTGATTTGTTTTACACTAGCAATTTTTAATCAATATATGAAAATAAAATAATATTTTTTTTTCCTAACGACAGTCATGGGTTTTTAACCCTTGGTCACAACAAAGTCAGCAACTGCTAATCTATTGTTACACGGTGGGCACCTGTGAACCAAGTCACAGAAGTAACATTACACACGTCATTTCACCCGAACCCCTTTTAAAGAATGTTCCACATTCATTCATCATTTCAGAATTTTTTCCAATTCACAATGCAATCGGCAATCGTTTCTTTTCCGATTTAATACTGGAATGGGCAGTTGTTATATACTTCTCAAAAGAAAGGTCCACGAAACACACACATACAGAAAGAGAAAGGAGCTTCTATGTCTGAACCGGAATTTGAACCTGAGATCAACAGCTTAGGAGTCCGGGACGATAAGAAGAAATCAGTCATTCATTCTTTGTCGTGTGCCAGCTAGGCTGGCAACATGGGGTGCGCTGCTCCATATTTCCAACTGAACCATATTTTGGTGTGGAGTCCGACTTCCTCAGTACACACATGCATTAGGGACACGCTTATAGGGTAGGCAACCATTCACACCTCATTCATACAAGGAAAGGACAAAGACAGGATAGATAGAGAAAGGACATCCATATCCGAACCGGGAATCGAACCCAGGACCTCTTATCCTTAGTCAGGCACGCTGACCACTAGACAAGTTGGGTGGCATCAGCCATTAACTGGTCAAAATAAAATGATATTAAAATATTTTCACTAATTTTATATATTTCTATCTGATGCGATTAAGTTAGTCTGTTTGAGTCTGAAATGAGGTTCCAACTTATTTTATTTAATAAGTTTGAATTAATTTAATCTGTATTAAATTTTATCACTATATAACTTTTTCTGTTGAATATTTTAATAAAAGCTCAATGAATAAACGTATTTTATACAGTGTTATAATAATTGCGATGACATGATTTACCAGTAGTTCAGCCAAATAAAACAAAATGTTATATTCTGCGTTGTGTGAGATAGTCTGCTTAGAGAGAAAAAAAATGGTCAGAGAGAAGTATTTGCCAATCAGTGATGTGAATTCAATTAGAGTTCATCCCAAGAATGCAAATCGCATTATTGCTTAGATCGAGTCATGTATCTTGTGAGAAAAAAGAATTATCAACGCTCATGCCGGAGAAATAAAACTACTTTCACCTTGATGGTGAGCGAGAAAGACATTAATCAATAACTAGGAATTCTTAAACCTTTCTATGACATCACTTCCTAGACATCCCATTAGAGGAATGTCCTCTAAATCTTACTTGTTTCCAAGTATTTTCCTAGAAGAGTATTTTTCTATGAGAATATTTAGAAACTGCATGTAACTTTAAAGACTCTTTTAGACTTAAAATTACATACATTTAATATATAAGTTTATATCTTCTTTCCTTACTTCTTTTACATTCATCCAGTTGAGGGTTCGATTCCCAATGTCGCGAAATACCCGTCGAGTAGATGCCATCACGTGCCATTAGGAGTGGATCCTCTGGTGGTGCCATCTATCGGAGAATTCTAAGAGCTAAGAATCACGTGTCCTGCAATGATAAGGGAAAATAGGAGAAAATTTTTCATCACTCAGACTATAAATGAGCTGTTACAGATTTCAAATAGATAGTAATATTTCAGCTTTCTACACAAAACTTTGAGATTATTTGTAGAAGGAAATAAAAAATTGGAAATACACTCACGTGTGTTAACTTTAACAAATATCATCGACATTTCCGAGTATACAAAATCCTGCTCCATAAATATGTGGAACTGAAAGTCCTGTGGTCGATCGTTGAGCAATAACCATGGGTGTAATGGTCTGGAGAAAACCTCCCTATCCTCTAGATCAAAGTCAAAATTGAAGGAATGGATTCTTGGTGGTGCCATCGATCGGAGGAATTTTAGGGTAAAGTCGTAGTTTCAACTTCGTGGTGAGCTGGTTAAGCGATAGACACACCCAACTGACATAAAATCCATAGCCATTGGTGGAGCGAGCTTGGCTTCTTCAAGTGTCATAAGAAACAATAGCACATTTACCCACATATATACACGTAATTATGAAAGTTTATACGTATCCCGAATGTTTATATAAATATGAGTGTTTATAATTCCAATTTTTTTATTCCTAGCAACAATTGAAAATTGCGATTTGCAGCTGTAACCAAAACTTTCTTTGAAATAGAACATAAAATAATAAACGAAATATATGGCTTATAATAAACGAAAATTCTGTGTTTCATTAAACACAACTTATTTCTTCGTGTTTCATATGTACTTTGATTGCTAAGATTTTATACGTGAAAGACATACATCCATTTTTCATCATCTGTAATAGTGTTTTTTTAAAAGAAATCATCTTGTGCAATTTTTTCTGCTCTAAGCCACTTGAAGTGTTGATGTCTTTGTTCCAAATAAAAGCTGTTAGAATATTTCAGGTTGTGACACTTCGAAATTTTAAATGTTCTATAGAAATCGTTCACGTGAAGTAACGGTATAAAAACTTGATCTATAATGTTTCATGTTGTCTAACGATGATCGTCACTTATTATAGATCTGAATTGATCAATATGCTGTTCATTAGTCGAAATAGGTAGTTACTTTCGAGAAAATCTCTATTATATTTGAAACTTTTTTAACAATAAATAGCTATTGGTAAAATATCTTTCGGTAAAAATATATTTGAGGGTGCCCCTTGGCGAGATTGGCGATTTTTGTTTGGCGCCAATCCTGTTCGCTCGGAACGCTGTGCAAACAATAATGGCGGCCAAAACACAATGAAATTTCAAAAATGATGCAGTAAGCACATAAAAAAAGAAAAAAATGTACTAACTTTATTTTGCTGGAATATCCTCACTTTGAGGTACACAGAATTCTCTAATAGCACCTACAGATATTGCTTAAATTTATCCTTAGAAGAAAAGCAATCAGAATCTAAACCAATCAGAACCGTGAATGGATTTCAGAATAACGTTTAGGGTTATCATAAATAGAACAACATCGCCCAGCTTGGCGATAAACTTGGCGAGAATTCAAGGGGTACCCGCAAGTATAGTCTAACCCATCTTTCAAATTTGTTCGTAAAGTTTCTAAAGTTCTTTGTATAAAAAATTTGTGAAAGCAAAATTTTATATAATCTTTGCTTAGTGATATTTAGCAAAGTCTCGACGAAATGAAGATTCTTTCACAAGACACTAATTTATTTTCAGTTAATAAAATTTTGTAGTTTGTGGATTGTTTTGAATATTTTTAAAGTCACAAAAATGTTTGAGAGAAAAAAATCTATATAATGAAAAATTTTTTAAAATGAAATGAAAAATATTTTATCACGTAAATATTTATGCATTTTAAATACTTTGTAGGATTCTATTACTTTCTATTTGTAAATAACATAACAGTGGGAAAACACAGTGTAGTTTGCCTTTCACAATGGCATTTAAGGACTTGTTACATATTTGCATTCATTGCCATGTCATTCAAGGCGTGAATGAGTAAATGCTGAAAAGTTTCAAGCACAGTTTACGAGAGATGTTATTTTGACTTTTTTAAAATGGTAATTCACATTGAGCTACACCAATTCTATATGACCTTAATTTCCATGACCGAAGGGGAAAACAATGCGCAGGTTTTGTTCATTTTAGGATAACGAGGCATTCAGACGTGCAAAAATGAGAGACTTCTCTCCCGAAAGATGGTCTTGAATTTGAACTCTGGGACCAAGCACAAAAATGTGAAACTTGATCTTTTACAGACAGATGTATCATTCCATTCAGATAACATTGCAGTCATGACTTAAGTGCTTTAACCATTATTATGGAACTGGATGCTCAATGCCTTGGTTGCAGAACGCATTATCTTCCTAAATAAATACTTGTAAAGATTTTATCGTATTTTTTTTGTCACAGAAGTACATATCATTTTAGATCAACTCACGGTTCACGACTTTAAAAGACAAGAACAAACTACTCTCACACGCTTTCGAAGTGGTAACCTCAGATATTTACTATTTTCTGAGGGTTCTAAAATTTTCGAGACCTGTTCCAATTGTTTCGCTGAACAAGCTACGCCAAAACACATCCTCGCTTGCCTGGTTTTAAGATTTATACGACGATTCTTTGAAGGTGCTTGGTTTTTTGGGGGTGTTCAACGTTATGGACCTTGTCTATCGCTGCTGGACAAAGAGGAGATGCAACAACAACAACAAAGATCAAAAGTTTTCTTGAAAAGAATTTACGATAATCTAGAAACTAAGGAATTTAGTTCCAAAGATGTTGGAACAATCAAATATGGAAGTAAAATGGAATAATTTGGTTAGTTTATTAGCCTTATTTTGATACATTTCCCTTTTATCATTCTGCATTGTACTTTACAAATTTGATAAGCAATTTCTAACAATGCATATACTGATGACCGCAATTTTGAAACATTTGAAAATATAAAATAAAAAGAAAATGTTTAATTTAACTATGCACACACATACTTGAATTATGAAATACTATAAACAAGGAAAAAATAATTTAAAGTATAAATTTATTCCTTAAAATAAGCAGTGTGAAGCATTTATTGAAATTATATTATTCTCTTTAAAAAATATGCTTTTAAAATATCTGTTTAATAAAAAGACAACATCCGAGCTTTGCAAAACTAGAAGGCATTTTTACAATATACTGTGATTTTTATGATATATAAGATACCTGTCTTTGGTAATCTGAACTTCATAATTAATGTAAGAACTTTATCATAGTGACTGGTTATTTTCAAGAAGTATTCCTAAGTTTCATTGAGAAATATTTTAAAAAACCTCACCGCTTAATGTAATTTTTCCTCAAAATAATTTCTCTAATCTTTCAGAAATACAACAGAGTTGTACTCATAACAATATTGGTTAAGCAAAGAAATTGTTTATCTTTTTAAGATATATAATGTTATAATAAATGTAAAAAACTGAATATCATAGAATATGCTGTTTTCAAAATGAATCATACTTACATTATTGTTAGATAACTTTTTTATTCCTCTGACAACTCAAAATGAATACCTGAAAAAGAAGAATGTGTAAACAAAATGTCTCATTTCATCATTATTTAACAAAAAGGAAATAAAAAAACAATCAAAACGTGGCTGTTCAATTGCAAGGTAATAAAACATTCGTCGTCTAAAATAAGAATATACTCGAAATCATTTAAAAAAAAGAAATAAAAAAAATAACTAAAATATTTTTTAATGTTGGCGCAAGCAAGGCAATAGTCTTAACATTTAAAAGAGAATGTTTACAAATATTGCAATTATTAATGTAGAATTCTATTGGCGCTCCGTGACTGAGTGGTCAAAGTATCACTCCGCTAATCGCTTGAGAGCGTAGGAGTGTGGGTTCGATTCCCACCTTGGCCCTGGGTGTTTTCTTCATTATCCTTCTGTGGTTGTACATCTGTCATTGTGCTATTTATCCTATTATCGACGAAGACTTACAAGCGGATCTCAAGAATCAAGCATACAAGTCTGAATATATGTAATGTAATAAGTAAATAGAATTCTATTCGCCAAAATGTGCTTTGCAATAAAAAAAAGAATTATACTACTTAATGGGATTTCTAAAAAATTAAATCGTCTTTTCCGATTTAAACTAAAGTGGATGTTGTCATAATTTTTCATTTTGCTCTTCTGTTGTTCCATGAGTTAATGGCTTGAATCAATGGAAAACAGCTTCGCAAACCGATGGTATTCTCCTTATATAAGAAACCATTTTATTAAAAAATGAACTTCGACACTATTCTCCGACATTCGATGAACTTCGCCTTGTTTGCTGCCTCTCGAAGAATGTGATTTAAAGGCGGACAGAAAATTCGTTGATAAGTAGGATTTAGGTGCCGTCTCAATATGATGTCGTAACTAATTTCGTCGTCTCAATACATTGTGACATGGATGAAACATTATCTGACGTCATGGATACTTTAAGCCAATGAGAATCGCAATCAAAAGGTGTACTGAAGATCTCAACTGTAACGAAAGTGACAACCGTTTTATGGTAAATAAGAATATTAAACAGCTAGAAATAATTTTCTAATATGAAGTCAAGTACTTGAAATAATACTGAAATAGCAACAATAAAGTAATGCAACTGAATTCAATTTTATTTCTCTTATTTGTGGAACTCCTTATAAAACTATAAATAACATCAGATTACGAGATTAAATATATAGTTATGTAATTTAATCATCTGACAATGATTTTTAAGAAAGTGACTAAGAAGAAATAAAATTTTGTTACGCGTACTAGAGTTAATGAAAAAGGTGCAATACATATTTTATAAAAGTTTTTATTTTATATTTTTTAAATATTTTACATTATTATTCCTTAGAAAGAGATAGTAATATCATTAAATGATGCTTGATGAAAATTATATAACAAAAACATCCATTTCTTATATGAATAAAAATATTACTTTTGTTCCAAATTGAAAAAAAATAATTTCGATAAAAGCTTTTTAGAGAAAATTCTTTATGAAAGAAAACTTTGGATTTTATAAAAGATGAATAATCTTTCAAAATTATTAAAAATACTATTTGAAACCAAAATCTTTAATTAAAATGTGATGATGGTTTTTGAAACGAAAGTTCTCTCATTATTTTTAATATCTTTCCATTTTAAATAGAAACATTTTTATATTTTGTGAATGTTCCTTTATTTTAAATATATTCATATTGTTTAATAAAAGTTATTCTTAAGAATTGCTGTAATTTATTTTTTAAAGACAGTGAACAGGTCTGAAGTTCACTTCCCTTTTTATTTATTTAATGAAAGTTTCCATTGAATTTTTAAAGCTTCTCTTGATTAAGTTTAAGCATTTTTTTGTAGTTCTGTCGTATTTTTAGAATAAACACTAACTAAAATTCGAACATTTAATTTCTTGCTAAACAAAAATTTCCTAAAATTTCAAAGTAATAATTAATCAAAAATAATTTCCGGAATTAATATGTTTAAAATAAAAAAAATATTTTAACTGTTTCAAATATGATATTCAAATAACTGTATTCAACTATTTTATTAAAAAAAATTCTAACACTGATGCTCATGAGATGAAAGAGAGAGATACATTGCTCACCACATCTCATTTTGTTCCATGAAGTAACTTGAGATGCATTTAATGAATGTCAGCATTTACTTTCAAAAATAAATAAATAAATATAATGCTATATTTCTTAATTTTATTTCTTAATTATTCAATAAATTATGTGCAGTCATTTTTAAAAAAGCTATTTTAAAATAATTTAGTATCAATTTACTTCTCAATAAAATAATTTGCTCTTTAATTGAGTTCAAAAAATATGTTTTATACTTATTGAGTAAATAATTTTGAGTCGGGCTAGTTTTCAATAACTCAAATTTATTGAAAAATTATTGAAAAGAAAATAGTTTATTATATATATATATATATATATATATATATATATATATATATATATATATATATATATATATATATATATATATATATATATATATATATATGTATGTATGTATGTATGTATGTTTGTATTTAATAAAATATTTCATTTATAATTGATGTGGATTATTAAATATTTTGTATGTCAACTCACAAAAAGTATTTTGCAATTAATAATAATATGTTGATAATAAATGCGCATTAATTATATTAAATAATAATTTCTGTGAAACTCAGAACGTTAGAGCAGAACCTCTTAACTAAGTTATTGTTGAGAATCCGCGCGAGCATCTTGTCTTACTTTAAGACAGTCTCCTAATCCTCTTAAAACTCAGCCAAAGATAATGTCGCATCGCATTTCAGTGCACATTCGTCTTCAGTACAGTTCAGATGACGGTGCACTAATTAAATATTACGTTATAACAAAGTACTATAGTAATACAACTCTTGAAGTTTAACATATCGTTCCCGTCTTAAATCCCATTTCTGTTGACTTCCTTCCATGCCGATATCGCTATTAATTTCATTATAACATAACTTCACCTACTTAATCAATATAATTATAAATACCATTCTGTTAAGATCAAATAATGTATTTGTTTATAAATATGTTTTCGATATAAAAATACTTTTCCTACGTTTCAAGAAAATATGAGATTTTTAACATTAAATTTTAATACGGGATCCTTACTAGAAGATTATATAATTTAAAAGACAAAAATTTAGATCTAGCTAAGCAAGCAGTTAACATCTGTTTGATTAACAGACAACAAAAATGGCTTTAGACTGCTAAATTGACAAATACATTTTACGATTGAAATCATTTCTCATTAAAGGAAGTAAAATTTAAATATTATAATAACTAAACTATCCATGTTACAAAATAATATGTAAATAAATATATAAGTATTCAGAAAAGCATATTCTTCAAATCAATTAATTAAAAACACACACACAAACACATTATATATATATATATATATATATATATATATATATATATATATATATATATATATATATATATATATATATATATATATATATATATATATATATATATATATATATATATGTATATATATATATATATATATATATATATATATATATATATATATATATATATATATATATATATATATATATATATATATATATATATATATATATATATATATATATATATATATATATATATATATATATATATATATATATATATATATATATGTGTGTGTGTGTGTGTGTGTGTGTGTGTGTGTGTGTGTGTGTGTGTGTGTGTGTGTGTGTGTGTGTGTGTGTGTGTGTGTGTATATATGATTGCGAATAACAAAAATTATGGCTAAACTGCAAAATGTGACTTTTTTTTTACGGAGTTCATCAACATAATAATGCGTAGGTATCAATACATGTTCAATGAAACTAATGGATAGAAAATAAATAAGTTGATTAATTTAGAATTTCTCTGAAATTATTTTTTAATTTTAGAAAAATATATTTTTTGAATATTGTTATCATATAAAAATACTTTTCTAAATTTAGAAATGTATTCCAGGCAAAGAAGCAAAAACATAAATAAATGCTTCTTTTTAATAGTATTATTTTAAAGTAAATATTAAAGTTTATTCGAAATTTAAATACGTTACAAAATTATAAATAATAATATATTACTAAAATCGTTTTAAATTTAGAGTTACATTTGTTGATGTTGTTATTTACGACTCTTGGAAAAACCAAGAGTCGTTGACTTTGCTAATTTAAGTCAGTAAAGTACGACTCTGCTCTAAAATCTTCCAATAGATGTCACCATCAGAGGATCCACTTCCTCAATTTTGACTATGACTTAAAGTGTTAGGAAATTTTTCTTCAGACCATTATACTCATGGTAACTGCTCAACAATTGATCACAGGAATTTCGATTCCACAGAATCAACGAGCATTTAAAGAGCGTTTTCAACCCATTTTATGATAAAAAAGATAAAAATGTTCCTGCAAGCAAAACGTTATTCTATGTGAGGTAAAAATGTTTTGACTGCACAAAAGGACCAAAACTAGCTAACAAAATTTTTATTCAAAAATATTCATATTGAAATGTTGCTGTTGTTACTTATTCCCCTGATGTAAAAAAGCCTGCACCAGGTCCAAAATGCCCCAACGCACAAGTTCAACGAAGATCTTATCCTGGTCAACTCGCAGATGCCTCCCAGCGATGCCAAGACAAAAAAATGTGAGCAGGACGGACAGAGGGGGAACAGAAATAAGGAAGAAAATTCCTTCCCCTTTTTAAGTAACATTAAGCTTTTTAAGTGGCGTCCTTTAAATCTCTCCATGGCCAATTGATTCGATCCGCCGCCATCTGTTCTGGATTATCAGCTAAATCTGATAAAGATAAAATGAAGTTCTTAATTAATACACAACAGGTTTATAAAAATTCTTTTTTATGTTTTAGGTTTATAACGATTCACTGAGAGAGATATAATTAATCGAATTTGAATTGTTCATAATTATTTGAAATGCACAGTTTTAATCTCAAATATTTTTACACGATAATGCAAGATTTCTGACACATTTGATAACAAATTAAAACTGTTTCCAGCTTCAGTAAAAAATACTCTCTAATTATTTCAAATCTGACACATTATCATTGTTATTTGCTCCAACTTTCACCTTTATTTCAAATGAATAAGTAAAAAACCATAGGGATCAGTTTTTTTCTAGCAAAGAGCAAATACATTTTATGAATACAGAATATGTTTACTGCCAGAAAAATATCAAAGAGTATTGGTCCATACTGAATTGTTCATTAATTAATATATTATTTCTTTAACATATTAATTCACTACAATATTGCTTTTATTTTTATAGGAAAAAAAAAATAAAATTTAGTTTCGATCTACATAATGCCTCTAAAAACAAAACTGCTAAATGCAAGCAATGTATTCCTACAACAGCTGATAATTAGAAAGAATTGAAGCACTAAACTTATGGAATAAAAAATGTTTTTTTTTGATTAGATAAAAAAATAATATAATTCAACAATTAGGGAAAATATTATTCAAACCAGACTACATGAAACGCTGGAATTTCAACATAAAATTAATTATTATCATTCGATTATTATTTGAAAAGTGTAAACTGAACCTAAATTCATGAATGGATAGGATGAATTCAACACTTGCCCAGTTGGCAAAGTGGGAAAGACAGTGTAGAGTATCGATACTCAACAAATTAAAACGGCTACCCATGCCCCATGGCATTCATCTACAGTAGGTCCCATCCCATGTCAATCTAGGGGGAAATGAAACAGCAGACACCTTGTTTAAGGCGGGAGCTCGTGAGGCCCCTGAGTAGTTGGCATCTCTCAGCATTTTGGAAATATTTTCAACAGTAAAAAGCAGGATTAAGACCACATGGATTGTCCCTCAGAGCATCAATGATATCAGTGTTCTCGTCTGGGAGGCTCGCTGGCTAACGGCTTTAAAAGAAGGAACAAGTTCCAAAGTGGTCTCCTCAAATCACTAAAATTTTCTGAAGGCTCCAAAATTCAAGAGATCTGTTTCAACTGTTTCGCAAAACAAGTTAACGCCAGAACACATGAATGCGTGCTTGGAGATATCCAAGCAAGATTTATACGACGGTCCTTTGATAGTACTAGCTTTTTTTGGGGTGTTAAACGTTATAGACCTGGTCTAGCACTGTTGGCTAAATGTCATAGAACCTTTGTCCAGTAGCGCTAGACCATGTATATGCAACAAAAACAACAAAACACATGTTAATTGTAAAAAAAATGAAAAAGCACCATCCAAAATCTCTTTATTTGGTAAGGATAGCTTAAAATGCACTAGATAAAAAAGCCGAATTCAAATCTTGAATGCATTAGACCTAAACTGAAACAGCAAATTGAGGTCATGATTATGGTAGAATGTAGTAAAATGTAAGCAAAATCAGTGAAGTAAATAGAAATATAGATTCTCAAGAAAAGATAAAATCTGAAATCTTCGAAGCAAACTATTTTATACGGCAATCCAACAATTGCATTCCAACAAAATTCAACTCTCCAAGTAGCAGGGAATTAGAAAAAAAATTCAACTGCATGGAATATGGCGATTGTATGTAAAAAGCGACTATAAAATCATTTCTTTCTTTTAACGACATTAAAGCTGCTCATTTTATTTAAGATTGGCCGATATCAAAATCACAATTAGCAGAAAAAAACATGGAGAAAGAGTAAAACATGGAGAAAGTATAAATACATTAGATTCTTTAAATATATATTATTACAAATATGCAATAGAGTATAGTTTTATCTAATAAATAAAAAAAAACCATAAAATGATATCACAGTATTTTACAAATATATAACTTTTTTTAAATTGCTCAGTAGATCAATCAAACTTTAAAATAATTTCAGGTCAAAGAAAAGATATTCATATAAATATGCGATGTACTTGAATGAATAATAACTTATTACCACAGCATTTCGATCTCGAGAATCTCTAATGCTCATAGACCATCACGATAATTTTTCTGCTTATTGCCATCTTACTCAACTATTAATTATTAATTAATAATCTGTAAGAATTCTTTGTAAAGTGAGGTAATTTGCAATGGAATATCAAATCATTTCAAATTTGTGATTTAATAAAAATTTGTGGAATTTTATGTTTCATAACATATCGAGATGGAATGCAAAATTTTTCCAATAATTATTGAAAATTAGAATTACATTCATAAGAAAATAGTTAATATTTAGAATAAATTTAAATATAAATTAAATTAAATATTTCTTACATAATTTATTCATAATAAATTCGCTTCATTTCAAGCATCTATGCCAGTTTGCAGAATATAACATTAATTATTGCGTTTTCAATATTTGCTATGTTGATTGAAACTGAAAGCAAATTTTTAAATTTCTTCTCTCCCTGCTTTAATCTCAGAAGAAATTTACTGGTATATATATATATATATATATATATATATATATATATATATATATATATATATATATATATATATATATATATATATATATATATATATATATATATATTTATATATATATATATATATATATATATATACATATATATATATATATATATATATATATATTTATATATATATATATTTATATATATATATATATATATATATATATATATATATATATATACATATATATATATATATATTTATATATATATATTTATATATATATATATATATATATATATATATATATATATATATATATATATATATATATATATATATATATATATATATATATATATATATATATATATATATATATATATATATATATATATATATATATATATATATATATATATATATATATATATATATATATATATATATATATATATATATATATATATATATATATATATATATATATATATATATATATATATATATATATATATATATATATATATATATATATATATATATATATATATATATATATATATATATATATATATATATACGAGGGTCACTCGGAAATTTTTGAGATACCACTAGGTTTTTAAAGTTATCCTTACAAAATTTTAGGTGTGTTCAAAGTAGTCTCCTCCAGCATCAATGCACTTTTGTAGACGAATTTTCCACAGATTGAATGCCTCAAGCCATTTATTTCTTCGAATAGATGAAAAAATGCATTTATAGCCATATCAATCTCTTCTTCTGAATGAAAACGACGTCTACGTAAGTTCTTTTTTAGATTAAAGAATAACCAAAAGTCGCTCATAGATAGATCAGGTGAATACGGCGGATGTTCGATCACTTTAAATTGTTTTTGTTTAAGAAACTCAACTGTTAATCCAGCTGTATGTGAAGATGCATTGTCATGGTGAAGCATTAGTCCCCTAACATTCAGTTCTTGTAGAATTTCTGGAAGACATTTAGCGGTATACCAGTTTGCTGTTACTGTCTTCTGTCCTTTCAACTTGATGGCTTTGACCCATCCCGTACTTCTGAAGAAAACGGCATACATCACTTTTTTCAGTGCGCGTTGTTTTATCACCATTGTCGGCATGGGATCATCCTCAAAGACCCATACTTTGCTTTCTTGACGTGTTGGAACGTCAAAATACTGTATGTACGTTTAATCACCTGTTACAATTTTAGAAATGATGCTGTGGTCACCATCATTCAGCATATTCAGAGTTTCTTTACTGATTCTGACACGCTCCTCTTTTTGATGCTCAGTTAGATTATGGGGAACCCAACGGCCAACTACTTTTTTCACATGTAATTCTTCATGAAGGACTTTGTGTATGGCTGCGGATTCAATGTTAAGTTTCTTCTGTATCATTTGATAGGTACAGCGATTATCATCTATTATACATTTTTTGTAAGGCAGACACATTATCCGGGATTACAGATCCGGGCACACACATTATCCAGGATTACTGCCGACGTCGGCCTTCCTGTGTGTTCTTCATACAGAACAAAATGGTGACCTGTTCTAAATTCTCTAAACCAGTGTTTCTCAACTGAATTTACTCCAAGGACCAGTAAAATATTTCGGCACGTTCGCGCGGACCGGTAATATTAATAATTTGACCCAATGCACAATTTTTCACAAAGATAAATCATGAAGACATACATATTTTTAAAGTATTTGTTTGTTATAATTTACATTTGTATATTCAACTTACTTATATAATATTGCATCGAAAATAAAAACACCAAAACTTAATTAAAACTCCAAGAAAATTCCAACGTGAATGATATATTTATTTTTTTAATTAATATATTAGCCAAAACAGCAATGAGTCGAAATGTGAACAACGTAAGTAGATACCAAATAAGCAAAAAATAATTTACCAAAATTACCAAATTTTAAAGGATATATAAAAACTAAAATTAATGAGATTGCTGCTGGTCTTTGTTGCTGACTAAACTGTCAATCCTAGGCTTTAAGCCAGTTACAGCAATATGTAAAGCAGGTGCAAGAGCAAGTCGATTTCTATGTTTTGTGTTAATAACAGTCATAGCCGAAAATGTAGTTTTACACAAATAAGTTGAGGAAAAAGGCAATAAAATCTTCAACGCCTTTGCATGAAGATTGGGGTATTCTGTTGCAGTCTTTATCCAGAATTGATATATATTTATTGATTTGAACTGTGATTTAAGTCCTAGATCTGAAGACAATTCAATAAGTTCTGTTTCCTGGACTGTAGTGAGATTGTTATCATAATTATCAATAAATGGATTGATTATCCACAGATTACCTGAACGTACATCTTCTTCTGGGGGATAATACTGATCAAAAGCTATTGTTAGTTCTTTTAAATGCTCTAAAATAACGCTCATAACGCTCTTCTGATCCATGTCATTAGTATTAATGTAATCAAAGAAAGAAGCAAACATATCAAAAGTGTTTTCTTCCGCACGTTTATACCAGAGTTTCAATTTCTTTTTGAAAGCATCAATCTTATTGTAGAAGATGAAAACGGTATTAGTTTTACCTTGAAGACTTAAATTTAGTTCATTTACCAATGAAAATATGTCTGATAGGTACGAAAGCAAGGCTACCCATTCTTTGTTTTGAAAATGTCTGCTTAAGAATGATCCCTTTTGATTTAAAAACAATTGTACCTCATTTCTTAATTCATACAACCGCTTAAGGACTTTTCCTCTGGATAGCCAGCGTACTTAGGCGTGTAACAATAGTTGTACATGATCTGATCCCATTTCTTGACATAAAGTTGTAAACAATCTTGAATTAAGGGCATTAATTCTGATAAAATTTACAATTTTTACCGATTCCGCGTTTAGGTACATAGTTGCCAGTTTGTTGTATTTTTCATCAAAGATTACATTATTTTTTAAACTAGTAAACTATTATCATTGTAATGTAGGTACTGTATCGGTGGTCGGCCTATAAAAGCTGGATATTTCGCGGACCGGTAAATATTTCTTGCGGACCGGTACCGGTCCGCGGACCGGCGGTTGAGAAACACTGCTCTAAACCATCTGAATACAGTAGCACGAGCTGGAGATTCATCACCCAATGCTAATTGCAACCGTTGAACGCATTCTTCTTGATTGAATCCTGCTTTGAAATTGTAGAAAATCATAGCGCGAAAATGTTCTCGCGTCAACTCCATTTTCTCTTCTGCTTAAAATTTATTCCACGCTAAGCAAGTTGAACTAAGTCAGTAAAAAATCGTCTTCTGTGTTAAAATACTTTGTACTTTAAAATTAAACCGTTATTTTTATTTTGTAAATTCTCGTCTGCGCATATCTCAAAAATTTCAGAGTAACTCTCGTATATTTGCATATATATATATATATATATATATATATATATATATATATATATATATATATATATATATATATATATATATATATATATATATATATATATATATATATATATATGTACGAGGTTTGTCCCCGGAAAGTACGTATAAAAGTTGAATAATAATTTTATTTTACAGTTATTTAGGTATTACAATACGGTCTCCTTCAAAGTACTCACCCTGAGACGAGATACACTTCTGCCAATGCAGTTTCCACTGTTGATAACTTTGCATTGTTGGTAACATTCAGTAATGCTGTCCAGTTGCCATGTCGTTTCTGCCTTGATGCTTTCCACATCTCCCAAGTGCCGCCCCCGAAGCACCATTTAGCATTTAGGGGACAAGAAGAACTCACAAAGGGGCTAAATCGGGTGAATAAGGCGGTTGGTCTCTCACGGAGATTGAGCTTCGGGCCAAAAAGTCACGTGCAACGAGCGATGTGTGAGCGGGCACATTGTCGTTATGAAGCATCCACCTGCCCCCTTTTTCCAAATCCGGTCGAACTTAGGCCACACGAGCTCTGAGACGTGTCAAAACTTCAACGTAAAAGTTTGCGTTCACTCTGTGGCTCTGTTTCTCAATCAGAGAGAGCTCCATGCCGACGGCAGGTGAAAAAGAGTAACTTTCAACAAGCAGCCGCACACTCCTACTTACACACAGAGTGGTCTGACTCGAACTGAGTGTTGATGTTATTGGTTACAGCAGTAGTGCCACCTGGTGGTGATTGCAAACAGTAAAATAAAGTTATTATTCAATTTTTATACGTATTTTCCGGACAAACCTCGTATATATATATATATATATATATATATATATATATATATATATATATATATATATATATATATATATATATATATATATATATATATATATATATATATATATATATATATATTCCTCGCTTTATGCTTTTTAAAAAAAGTATGTTAGCAATAGTTTTCTAAATTATTTTATAACCTTATTTAAAAAATAATTATTTGGTTTAAAATAAGTAAATCAACAAAGAAATAATCACAACATTGGACTGATAATGTATGATTTAACCCTACACAATGACACATTAGTAATTTCAGAATAGTAGCAAGTATTTTTCTCTGAAAATCATATAATTAAATGTTATTATAAATAATTTCAGTTAAAAGACATAATTTATTTATTATAAAATTATTGACCTTAGAATAACTAATCCAATAATAGCATTAAATTATAATAGAGCTTACGACAAGGAAAAATGGTTAAACTAAAAGAATTTAAATCTTACTCATCTAAATTACGTTGACATATTTAAGAGGATTTAAGAATTTGATTATGATTTTAAGCAGAAAATTACTTTTAAGCACCACATTTGTGTGTGCATGCCCATGTACTTAAAGGGAAGACCCTTTAAATAAAACGTTGCACTAAACTCAAATAATTTCTGAAAAATGTAATCCGTGGAACGAAGTCTTTTATTAAGTTATTTTATATACTTAATACATATTATGGAAAATCTTAGCAAAAATAAATTAACAGCAAATATTGATGAAGTTATAGCAGAAAAATGAAATATAATTGAAACTTATTTATTAATATTGCGAGTATAATTTAAAAATATACACTTTTCAGAAAACGAATGGCTTTTTATATATAATGTTTAAAAGTTATTTAATATAAATTCGCTAACGGAATATAAAAATAGAGAATGTATTATAAGTTAATTCATATTTTTTCAAGTTTTAATATTTAATATGGTATAGTTATATAAGTAATATACCTTCATATCTAAATATGCGCGCGCATGGTTCTTTTGCTTATAAAGTTAACCACTCTCAACTTTGCTTTCTATGAAGTCAACCACCCAGAACAATAAAAACAAAATTTCAACAACACATTTTATGGTGTTTTTCAAATTTGTGAAAAAGTAGGTTACGAAAAACATACTCACAGCATTTTGGGAAAAGACTGATTCTAATTCAGCTGAATATAAAGTATTCAAATGAATCAGATTTTTCCAAAGTTTATCGCTCAAGCAAGTTGCTTTAGAGTTCAGAAAATCCACGGTGAGGGTATTATTCAATGTATAACAGAATATGCAAACATTTCTACAAGGTTACCAATTATTGCTCTTAAAACTAAAGCATGCATTGCAGCTCCAGTATACAATAAAGATGACGATTTTATCTTAATAATCTACAGCAACACAGAATTTTTTCCTGTGAAGAAGTATGTAGGATAGTACAATAGACAAAATTCCCTTTCCAAAAAACGGTGCTTTTATTGCAGATTAGAAGATATTCTGTAAGCAAGGCATGTGCTTTGTGAACATCATATTCTCACAAGTTTGTCATTCATTTTTGAAGTTTTTACTTGACATTTGATTGTTAATTCAATCTAATAAGATAGTTCAATTCGTTTTGGTTGAGGAAATATTGCTAAAACTTTATGCTGAATGTTAAAAGGAATACAAATGCAAAGAAGAAAATTCCATTGCCTATAAACTCCAGCATACAGTTATAGTAGACATTCTTTTAAGTATCCCAGATGCAGACATTGGTGCAGTAAGGGAGAAGGCTGCACTTCGATTTATATTGACAATAATATCAGTATAATGATTGTTGCTAAAATAAGTCTAAGGACAGTAGAAAATATGCTCCCTGTTTGGCGGAGCTCTTAACTTCTAAAACGCAATTGTCTAACCCGTGGAAATGTTTTCCTAACAAAGAAACATCAGGTGTCTTTGATTGTTTATTATTGTAAAAAGTGTTCACTGATACGCAAGTAATTACAAGCTTCCTGGGGCCTGAGCAGCTACCAGGCGCGTCGGTAGGCGGTGGATCACCGAACGTCCTGTAGGAATGACAGGATAGCCTTGAATATAGAATCAGAGGCCGCAAACCAGCTCCCGTAAACCCTGGTGTTATGCGTTCCGTGCCTAGGGCTAATTGGCACCGCGGTATTGGTGTCTTAACGGAGCCTCTAGTTGCCTGGCAAACTTCTAGAGTAATTTGCCTTGCCCAGTATCTCAGGCAATGCTGGGTGGACTTATATTACCTGAGCTTATAAATTGTTATCTTGTGGCTGAAAAGACACAAGAAATAACAATCCTTTCTGCATCTACAGGTGATGCCTCTGAAGTTGACCTTGCTGAAAAAGACAAGTGAACTCAGAGGCTGTCTTGTAAAGGGGCAGTAATGAATCCTTCACTTGAGGTAGAAATGACCTCCAAACCATCTTCTGGTGAAAGTCAAGAAGCTATCCCTAGTATGACTGACTCTCTGACCAGATGGGACTATTTCAGCAAGACCCTATCTGCTGGAAATGTCATACGCAAGAGGAAACGGCAGAGCATATCATTTATGAATGCGAGGCTCTTGCCCTCCCTAGATTAACCTCTTTAGGCATCATCCATACTAGAGAGTTACACCTTGACTCCATTAAAGGGTTATCGGACTTTATTAATAAAGTGGATGACCCGAGCAACTGGAACTAGGAAACATTGGGTTTGGAGTTAATGGTACAAAATGCTGATAAAAGCAGAGGTGCCCAATGACATACAAACCCAATTCTAAGAAGAAGAAGAAGAAGAATTACAAGCTTGCGCAGGTGATTTGGAAAATTTAGAAACATGATTATTTTAAAATCTAACATATTATTAATCCTAACATGTGCAATATACTTATAATAACCATTTTTAACTCTCTAGTAAGAGTATCATTTATCTTTGTTGGATGTTTTACAACAGTATTTTTGTATTCGCTGCAGAGATTGCTTGTTGAGAAAAAAAATCGTTTTTAAAATCAACTCTACAAAAAATTTCAATTGCAACAATTTGATTTCAGATAAGTTTTCTTTTCTTAAAGAGAGCATAGAATCTATTAATCATTGCAATATAATTTTTTTCCGATATGAAATTTGCTTAAGGCAATATTGCGATAAAAAAATTAACCTCAGGCATTCAATTTCTAAGAAATGAAAGAAGCATTTTGCTTTGCAACAATTGCAAAATTGTTTGCAAGACTTTATTGATATAAAATTGCCGCCCGCACTGTCTAGTTGTAAGAGTCCCTGACTACGGATAGGGAGGTCCTGGGTTTGAATCCCAGTTCAAGCAGTATAAATGGGTTGTAAATGGTTGCCTACCTTATAAACGGGTCCCTATGGCATGTGTGTACTGAAGAAGTCGGACTCCACATCAAAATACGGTTCAGTTGGAAAAGTGGAGCAACGCACCCCATATTGCCAACCTAGCTGACACACAACAACAATGCATAAACACTGAATAAAGAATTATTTTTGAGTAACTTAATTCTTTAGAATGATATAAAAAAGTCCCCCAGTCAACAATTTAGATATAAGTTTAATTAAACAAATGTAAGTGAAATAACGTTAGAACATTTGAATAACTTATACTGCAGTATTGTTTCACAAGAATATGATGAAATTCGAGCACTGTTGTAGGACATAGTTTTATTCCACCGAAGTGCAGTTTTCATATTTAGAAAATTAGAAAATTTCATTTTATGGCAGTTCCCCTTCGAACAATATTACAAATAGTTCTGTATCGAATGTAAGTCAATCGATTATTCTAGTCACTAATTATTGTATATTATTTTATTTCTAGTCACATTTTATTAAAAATCCGTCTATTTATTAGATATATAAATTAAACATATAGGTCATCTAGAGTAGATATACAAAAAAAAAAAAAAAAAAACGAATTGCTACGTACCTGTGCATAATACTCCAGGATCAAAGGAGGTACGCCTTAGTATCTCCTTTGATTACTTTTGATCCAATGAATTACTAATGAACATGATCGACCAACCATTATGAATTCTCTTTTAACATCATCCATAAAGAATGCTTTTGCTTAAAATAGTCGTATTATTTCATAAGATTCCTTCTTTTTTGTGAAATATACATGTAGTATCACACTCTAAAGAAAATAGAGATATAAAATCAGCGATTTGATTCAAAATATTTTAATCTTATTTTTCTGCAACTCATTTTACAGTGCAGATGTACGATTCTTTCTGAAAATGAAATGGTCATCGGATTAGGTATCTGAAAAACTATCGAATAAAGAATATATTGAATAACATGTCTTACGACTCTTAGCCATCTTGGCAAATGAAGTTTGTAAAAGAGAGTTGTTCTCTGTCTTGTAGAATATACAAACTTACAGAAATAATAAATAGAATACTTAACTTTTGTCGACATTTGACATTTTATATTTCCTGGATTGATATCACTTCTATTATTATTTATAAATATACAAATTCATGACTGTGATTAGTAATCTTAGCCCATTATTCAGTTAAGCCTTCCATGATTTTTTCAAGAGAAACTTCTTTAAATCTACGCACTTGTATTTAACAACTGATGTATATTACAATTTCTAAGACATCGTGATGCTCTAGGCAGAAGATATGTTTAATCGTAGGCTTCATAACTGGGCACTACTATTTCAGAAAACACCTCAATAAAATGGGACTGTTTCAGCAAGACCCTATCTGCAGGAAATGTCATATGCAAGAGGAAACGGCCAAGCATATTATTTACGAATGCGAGGCCTTTGCCCTCCCTAGATTAACTTCTTTAGGCATCATACATACTAAAGAGACACCTAGACTCCATTAAAGGGTTATCGGACTGTATTAATAAAGTGGGTGACCCGAGCAACTGGAACTAGGAAACATTGGGTTTGGAGTTAATAATACAAAATGCTGATAAAAGCAGAGGTGAACAATGACATACAAACCCAACACTAAGAAGAAAACATTGTTTCCGCACATATACTCATTTTCTTAATGTTGATGGCATAAGAGTTAGAGTATACACAATACCCTTTTGAATCATTTTATAATTAAAATTTATTAATGTGGTGTTAATTATTCTTGTAAGTATTTATGCAATGATGTTAAAGCCATGTACTCTTCAAAATATACAACTTTATTTAAACAGAGGCAGTTATATAAATAATAATATAAATGTTATTGTGTTGTAGCTATACTTATATGACACGTGGACAAGCCAAGCTCGCTATGCCTTGGCTATGCGAATTTAAGTCAACAGGGAGCAACATTCGTTTTAATCAGAGCGCCATGAAGGTGAAAGTACGTCTTTGCTCTTTATTTGAATTCTCCGATAGATGGCACCACCAGAGAATCCACTCCCTCAATTTTGACATTGATCTGAAGGGGGAGGAAATGTTCTCCAGACCATTGCACCCATGGTAACTGCTCAACGACCAACCACAGGACTTTCAATTCCACAGATTTAACGAGCACGTATATCGCATGTACTCGGTAGGTCTTTGGCGGCATTGGGAATCGAACCCCGTCCTTCTGGATGGAAGGCCGATACTCTAACCACTAGGCTATTACAGCCTATATATTATAAATATATTTTGCTATACATATGTTTCACATAGAACAGCTTTAACTATGAATACCTTTTTAATACAATAAAATGTATTCGTTTAAAAAATTTTTTAGAATAAATTTTTGAGCCAAGCATTTTTTTTTTGCATTTACTATTAAGCGTTATGAAATGTTTTTACTTTCATAAGCATTAATATTTAACTCCTTACTTAGTTGTAAAATTTCATGTTTAATTATTATATTGCATTAGAAATATTAATTTCCGTTTATACATATGGTGTATATTCTAGGAGCATTGTGCAATATCAGGGTATTTTTGGTTAATTAATGAATTAAATTTCGCAATAATTATTTACTGTATTTGTAGTTCCCTGAACAACTATTTAATTAAAATTTTGAGAATATAACTTAGCCATGACTATTGTGAAATGATCGTCTAGTTATAATAAACACATGCCTCGGTATTTCTACTGAATTAAACATTTTGATGTTTAAATTGCGTTATTGGTTGATCTATCAGAAATTGCTTTGTTATCACTTAAAAATCGTTGGTAATATTTCCATAAAAAATTACCCTTATTTCTTAAATTTGTGAGAAAATTGTCAAAATATATTTATCAGAAATATGAACCACACAGAAAATACATCATTCAAATACTTCTGCTATTTTAGTAATTACATGAATTTCTAATATTTTTATCTATAATTTTCTATATAATTTCATTTGAATTTCTAATGCTCAAAATAAACGGTTTAACTATTTAATATGCAGAGCTTTAGAGAATGTTGTTTACATAGAATATTATATTACATGTGTATAAGCAGATTAGACGCATAAAAGATGATATAGTTATTTTAAGTTGCTGGCAAAAAGTGATAAAAATCTATGCTAATGATTTAGATATAGAACGTTTTGAGTTGAAGTAAAATGAATGTTTACGCAAATTTAATCTTCACTTTATTTTTTAACATTAATAGGATAGGTAAAAATCAATAAAAAATATTGTGCTTTAAATGTAACTCTATGTAATGCTGATTTATTTCGAATTTTCTTGAACTTAAAGAAATCTTCCTCCCAATTTTGCTAATAACAATGATTTGTACTTTAATGACGCAAAAATAAATAAATCATTTTAGTTTTTATTTCATGTTTGCTAAAATGTATGTATATTAATGTATAGATTAAATATTAAATAAAACTGCTTCTTGGATGATTTTAAATATTTTGTTTTTATTTGGCTTAGGATAAAAAAGTACACAATAAAAATGTTTAACATTGAAGTTATGCACACATTACGGTTAACATTTTATTTAAAATAAAAACAATTGAATTTTTACTTAATTTTTTTTTACATTTTAAATTATAAGCAAAAATATTTTCTAAGCTGTTCTCCGTTGAAGAGCATTTTTTATGCAGGATGTATTTAATAATTGTTTTTACAGAATTATATCGTCTTCTTCAAAAATATAAGTGAATCATTAGCTAATTGTAATATTTTGAGATAATATTTAATTTAATTCCAATTTATCCTCATGATTTTATTGTTGATAAAATGTTTTAATGAATGCAAACCTGAAATATCTATTAGTTTTACATAATAATTATCAAAGCCTATTAATCTTGATTTAAAAGTATGTTTCACTAAAGGAAAAGAAAACCGAGTATTTAACTTATTAAAATTTCTTAAATTACATTTTCCAAAATCTAGTTAATATAAATATACTTATAAAACAAATATTTCTTATGTGTTTCTAATAACACTTCTTAATTAATTAATCTGAAACTATGTGGTCTATTTTAACTTTCTTAATCAATTAGTAATAACTAATCACAACATGATGCATTCTAAATGAGAAACAGGATTTCGAATGAAAAAAAAACACTAATCCACTTATTTAATTATTTAATATTCTCTGCGTTTATCAGTTTCAAGATTACGGATGCAGAAAATTGATTGCGTAAGCAAGAAAGTAATTTCGATTTGCAACTGTACACAACTTTATGGTTCATTTTTCTTTTATAAGTGTTAGAATGTTTACTTTTTTCATATAGATTCGGTTGTAAATACAAGTTGGTGCCTATACAGCATTTTAATGTTCTATATCAACCTTGTGTAATTTTGTTTAGAATTGTCATTTTCATCATACAGTGTATATAAAAATCACTTTCGATATATTTTTTTTTATTCTTCGATGTTGCAAGGAAGCGGCCCTAGGTCACAAAAATATGCATGGAGATTATGGTATTGCCTTTTGAATCGAACGAACGCGTCTAAATTTGCTTGAAAAATTCCATTTTCGAAGATTTTCCTCTAAAAGTTAATTAACCTCTTGGTTGCTAAAGTTGATGTTGACAAAAAAGACGACATATTCAAATCGAATATTAATATAACTGTAAAAGAAATGTTATAACAGTTAAATGCAATGTAATTATTTCGACGCCGTGAGATGGCACTGTGGAGGAAACAACAAAACAAGTTAAAATATATATATATATATATATATATATATATATATATATATATATATATATATATATATATATATATATATATATATATATATATATATATATATATATATATATATATATATATATATATATATAAAGAGGATGGTGGACTGTTCGGCTGGATTCGAAAAAGGAATTTTAGAGCAGCCCTGTTGAGAATGTTGTGGTGGTGTTTCGTTTATAAAATCTTCCTGTAAATTTAATATTGTGTTATGTGCAATCATAGAAGATAATAAAACATTGATTGCTAATATGTTGTGTGATACATTCAAGACGCAAATTTAATTCGTTGTCATAACACAGTAACATCGGCAACAATTGGAAATTATTTAGAATTTTTTTACTTATTTAGAAGTTCGTTGTTTGTGTTTCCGCAGGTATTAAAAGGGAATAGCCTAACGCAATTAATATTTGTGATGTGCGTTTCAAACGTAATGATGTCGTTTCTTTTTTTAAATCCATTTTCAATAAAAATGTAAAATAGATTGACTAAAATACGAATAATCGAAAAAGATAGTGGTCCAAGTATAATAAAACAGTAGAAATCATAGCGACAGCTGAATTATATAATAAAATGTTATGATGATAATTTGCTGAGAATACAAGTGTTTTGTGTATTTTGAACTGTTTTTAAGCAATAGAGAAATCAGCTCAAATGTTAACTGCCCCCAGCTATTGAAACTGATGAAAAAATTAAAAAAACAAAGTTCAGAATTGGAAAATCGCAACGGAATCTTGTTTCAGCAAGACAACGCGCGGCATAACATATCTAGCAAGCTATATGAAATTATTAAAATTTGAATGCAAAGTATGTCTACATCCCTCATGTCAAAGTATGTATCATCCCTCATCAAACGACCTTGCATCGAGGATCATCATTAAATACAAAAAAAAACACGAAATTTACATAACTTTTGTAAATGGTAAAAATTTCAGTAATAATAATCACACAAATCGCTCTTAAACTTTTTTTTGCTCTACCAAGGACTTGTAAGTTCCTTATAAGTCTAGAAATGCCAGAGAAGTGACAAAAGACCATCAAACAAAATGGAAAGTATTTGACTAATTAAAGTCCATTTTATTTGAAGAAAAAATTAGGTTTATTTCCCATTAAAGAACTGAAATTACTTTCACACCATCTCAGTATAGTATATTTTTTCTTTAATAGAAACTGAGATAATTAAATTAAGAGAAAGTTATAAGGATATTTCGTCAGAAGCTTCCAAAGATTGTTTTAATTTTTAGAAGTTTATTTTTCAAGTTTAGTATCTTTCTATCGATTTTCTTATTCATAAGAAGATCCTTATTAAAATAGCAACTTTTATTAAAATGACTTCCTAATCAACTGAGGTAATTGATTCAAATAAGTTTAATAAAGTAATATAAAGACTTTTTGTTGAAAATTAATAAAATCATGAACTTAATCTGGATAAGAAATTGAAAGAAATATTAAATGTGAATGAAATCATATATATTTGCGTGTGTAATTGACTTCTTGTAAAGGATTTTGTAGCCACAAAAAAACTTTTAAGGAAATTTACAATGATAAAAACATTGCAAAGGCAATAAAATAATTTTAAAATAATCAACATATTAAACGGCAATGAAAAAAGTGTCATAGTTTTAACAATAAATTAAACTATTAATTTTGACTCCCATTTATTTTTTCATATTGACTTCTCAAAGCAGAAACATTTACCTCAATGGTATAAAAGTTCGAACCAGAATGTGAATGTAATTTTCAAATTCTGGTGATATTGATTAATGAAATATTTTATGGTTCTGTTTACATTTTCATTGTTTGCTTTCTACAGAGCTGAAAGTATTTGAACATTTTTATAACAATAAAGAAAATTCCCCTATCTGCGAAAATATATTTCCGGTACATAAAAACCTGAAAATAGTATGAGGCGGAAATTTTTTTTCAGTTGTTAGGTCATTCAATATATCCAGTGGTGTAATGCATTCAATTAGGTCATTCAAGATATCCAGTGGTGTATCCTCGTGTATACTCCAAATAACGCTAAATCTGCTACAGTTTACTATCTTCTACGAGAGAAATCAGACATGAGGCAATTTCCTCTCTTTTGAACTTGGATGATGGAAAATCCTGGTTTGCCTTTTGGATGACCAGCAGAGCTCTTGCCTTTCCCACCAACCTAGGACAGAGGGTGTTGCTTGTTTTAGAATTATTGGACATCACTATTTGTAGACCCATTTATATAAAATTAATTTGGCCACTTCACCTATTTGTGTGCTCCGTGACACCTCACCTATAACTGAGGAGAATCTCTTTAGTTGTCCATCTCTGTTTGAAGTTCGGTCCAGTGATGTGGCATTTGATCCCTTTCGTCTTTTTGGAGCTACTTCAATATTGTACTGGACTGCAAGATGCCTCATGTCTGAAGAGACGATGGAGGGTATATTTAAAAATTAGTAGCCTTATTATATATTTTTAAATAAGTTTAGGAAATATGGAAAAATTTCACATACACATATTTCAAGCTTGAGGAAAATTTTTTTCAATAATCAAATATTTTTCACTTTTCAATATTATCCATGGACCTTTCTCAATTTTGCACATATTTTCATTTTTTTCCTTTCAGTTTCCATTATGTCATAAAATTAAAATATCATTTCCCTAATTATAATTACAAATGAAGTTAAATTTTAAGCCCACAGTGTTAATTTCATTCAAAAATATTTCCAGTTTCCCTCCAATTTATATAGGCACAGATTCCGTATAGTCCAAGATGCCAAATTCTGAATTTTTTGGCGATGAAGAAATGTTGCTAAGATGACGTATTGTGACGTGCATGATGACGTAAACACTAGGGTTGCCTAAATAGAATTTACAGCATAGTTCTTATCTCTGTATCTTCTATGACGTAATAAAAACTAGGTTGCCAAGATACATAAGAAAATCCTCCATCCTCCAAAAAATCACGAAAATCAGAATTTGACATCCTGGATTATACGGCATCTGTGCCTTTATATACTGTTAAACAATTTTTTCCTTGAGCCTGATCTGCACTGGCCACTTAAATTATTTGTGAAAAAATATTTGGAATTAGTTATGGGTGCCGTTTTATTTTCTTTTTTGATAAGCAGATATCAAATTAAATGCACTGAATTTAGTTAACTTAAAATTAGGTGAAATTATATAATAGTTAATATGTATTTTTTAAATAATCATAAGTATATGGAAACTTTAAAAGGTTTATATAAATTAATGTAATAATATTGTGTTATGTTACGCTATTTTTATTATTTTTATTAAATATTGATTTCCAAAGAAATGCAAACTGAATTCAAAGACAAAATATTTGATTTTATGATGTAAAATTTCAAATCTTTTAAATTACTGGATTGATTAAGTTGCAGTAATTGATTACAAAAACAAAAAGGTATTTCATACATGATATCACTTCCACAATAATTTATTAAATGTAAAGTTTTTAGAATTTAACCTCTAATTTAAATATAGCATTACATAGAGTTGTGTATAATTTATATCACAAAGTGCCTTTTTTTAACAGATTAAATAATTTAAAATAGCCAGAGTGGTTATATATGTTACGAATACGTTTATTACTTATATTCCAAAAGAAATATGATAATCTAATGTAGCGCATTGAATCAAAACACAACCAATGAAAAAATTCAAAATATTTTGTACATAATCTCATTGTAAATCTTAAATAGTATCTCTTATATTATGCCTGACCACAAAATGATAAGAAATAGGTACAATCTATGCCATACATAATGGCCTAATTTGTTACATTCTGAAATATAATTTGACTTTATCAAACATTTTAATAAAGTATTCCCTTTTATTGAAACATATTTTTTTAAAAAAAGGAAATATTGAATTAATTTCTTAAATTTTAATCTTGAACTTAAACAGGAAATAATGCTGATTTTTTGTCACAAAAATTCCTGCTATTAATTTTATAAAGAAGTAAAAAATCATTTTTAATTTTGCTTTAATGTTAATTTTGAATTTAAGGCTTAAATTACAATATTTCTGTCAATTTTAAATTAAATTTATTCAGAATACAAAAAAAGTTAAATTTCTGATGTAAGTCTGATTCATATTGCAAATATTTATTAAATATTTCTGAACGACACTTAATGTATCAAAAAAAAGACTTGCAATAATTTAAACTATTTCCGTATTTATTTGCATTTTTCAAGACTTCCAATGCTTCAAGAATTAATTTCTAAAAAAGTATCTTAAAAATTCCTTTTCATCATAATAATAAAAAAACTTTCTTCATTATAAACTTTTTATTGTTTGCTTTTGATAATTTTTTATGAAAAATTATTATTAGTTAAATATGTAACAAAAAACTTAATCAATAATTTTACTATATTTATATTATTTTTCAGTTATTTCATGAGCAAATAATATTTATGAAATTGCATAAAATATAATCTTAGCACTTAAAAATAAAAAATATATATGATATATGTGCCACATAAAAACAGTATCAATGATATAATTGTTATATAATTACTTAATAGCCCGGAGGCTTAGTGGCAGCGTTTCATGCTCCCAAGGCTCAGATCCAAGGTTCGATCCTCAGGCTGGGCAAGGTTGACTCAGCCTTTCATCCCTTCAGTTGGTCAATAAACTGAGTACCAAGCATGCTTGGAAATTAAACACACTTGTTTTCACGTTAGGCTGACCACCTAACTGGGACATAGGCTTCTCACCCCAGGGGCTTCGGTCATGAAAACAGTTATAGGTACTGTAGATCTTGTGGCCAACATGGGCTGTCATGCCACGAAGTTGAGTTTACATGTTTACTTGGAAGAAATAAAAATTCACAAGTATAGAGGCATTAAATAGTTATTTAGTAATTCTTTAAATGAGAATTTTAATTAGTTATGATGATTCAAAAGAGAAATATTTAATGTACTACAAAAAAGAAATTTCTGAACTTATGATAAATTTCTATAACTATTATAATTTTTGACTGTAAATCAGTATTAGTGATTTTGCTTCACTATAAAAATGTATTTATAGAATAAAGTATGACTTTATAGCCCTAAGAGCATTTCATCTCTCTTAGAAATTTTCAAACTATATGGGTAGATAAAATGTGTAGCCTATGTAAATTTTAACTTCAGCTTTTAGATACAATTCAGTTTGCAGGGTTGTTAAAAAGTTATTTCCAGATATTTTTTAGATATCCTGAAGCATATGACATCTAAAAGGCTGTTACATTTTTTTAAACTTTCACATTTAAAGTATTCAAATTTATATATGTCACTTTTTTATACATTTTCCTCTTATCTCTTATACAATTTTATAATAGGCAAAGAAATACAATGTATGACTGAATAATAGTTATGTATATTTTGATCGACTTTTTTAAATAAGATATGAATAAACAAATTAAATTCTTTCAAGTTTTTAAATAGTGAAATATAAAACCTAAATGGTTTTTTAATGAAAACTCACGCTTTTATGCATATTTGAGCTTATATTAAAATATATACTATTACTGTAAATTTTAGCTACTGGATATTTTACTTTTTAAATAAAGAAAGATGAAGACTTTTTAAATTTAACTCCTTTTAGTTGAAAAAAATAATGCTTTTTTATAACTTAATAAATAAATGTTGATCATATAATAAACTTGCTAAATAAAAAATAAATTATCATATATTTTTTCACAATAGTTAATAAGACATTTTAGCAAAAATATTAATTTACCAAGTTTAGTTTAGTTTGTTTGTCGCTCAACGGTCATTTTTTGCACACAAGGGCTAATTAGACTGGGACCTACAGTTTAAAGTGGATTCCGAACCACTACAAACATCCATGCCCAATGTGGGATTCAAACCCACGAACTGTTGAACCGAAGGCAAGAGCGCTAACCATTCGGCTGCCAGCTCGGCTATTAATTTACCAAAAAATACAAAGTAATACGTGTATTTATTTAACAAAAATAATTTAAGAATATTCATTTTGTATACTTTAAGTTAAGACAATAACATGTTAAATTTATATTTATTTTAAATATTTAAATTTTAACTTCAGTGAACAAAGCAAACGCTTCTAATTTTTAAAATCCTTATAGATGATCGTTGAATTATTATGGATTGTAACTTATGATTATTAGCGTAATAAATGCATTCCAAAATTTTTGTTCACGGACTTCTGTATTTCAGTCAATTGTATTCATCTTAACCCAGTTCTATTGATAGTTATAAGCAAAATTAAATCAATGTGATTAGATTGAATCAAACTATCTTTAAAGTTTAAATACAGCAGAAGAGTAAGAAACTAAACTCGGCAGATTCTAGTATTGTTATCATCACAATATACGTTGCTATGATTTAGTTTAGTGTCGTACCCATTTGCAGTCAACTCAAATCCTTCCATGTGCCGAAATATGCCTTGGTAATGTGTACAATTTCATAGAGATTTCCCTGAAAGGGAAATTCGTCAATATCCTGTAAACTTCTTATGATTCATTCATTCATTGTCGTGTGCCAGCTAGGCTGGCAACATGGGGTGCGCTGCTCCACTTTTCCAGCTGAACCCTATTTTGGTGTGGAGTCCGACTTCCTCAGTACACACATGCCAAAGGGACGTTTATAGGGTAGGCAACCATTCATTCGACATTCATACACAGGAAAGGACAAAGACAGGAGAGATAGAGAGAGAAAGTACATCCCTGCCCGAACCGGAATTCGAACCCAGGACCTCCTTATCCGTAGTCAGGCACGCTAATCTCTAGACAAGTTGGGCGGCTACTTCTTATGATGGTCGTGCAGTTAAAATATGTTTCATGGTGAGCTCCTCCTCAGGGCAGTTCTTACAAGATTTGTAAGATCTGGTGGCGTCTGCATTTATACTCTTTCCACAGAAGTGTTGAGTTCTAAGTCTGGAAAGAGTCCTGTTAATAATCCTGTCCGCATTGATAACAGATAATTGATGCTCCATTTTGAAATGTTTTTCTTTCGAATTGTATCCAGCAATTGCATTGGCGTCTCTTAAATTTATGGTGTTGGGTTCATGTCTCTCGCATCTTTTGCAAGCCTATCTGCTTCCACGATATCTCTTTATATTCATCATTGGAAATTTTACCCATGGACTTCGAAATGGTTTGGATACCTCAAATAGTTACGCTTGCTTATAACTTCTTAAATAGGATTTAGTTTAGTTTATAGAAATTATCATCATTATCATCGTTATCATCTGCTATTAGGAATCTCTGGTACTTTTGTCTATGAGAAAGTTTTCACTGTTAGAAATTTTATAACTGGGAGAAGTAGCAAATAGTTTCACTTTCTCATTTAGTGATGCTGCTTAGTAAAACTAATATATTTTATCAATGAAATATATTGTTCAATTTTTTTAATATTTTCTGTGATTCTGCCTAAAGAGTAAAAAATAAATTTTTATATACGTAAAATAAAAATATATAATTATATTATCTACACAATATTTTACTTAAACAAAATCATATTTCTTCTCATTCTCTCTAAACAGCTCGTTTTTTAAAGCTACGTTATTTAAAAAAATTGATATAATGTCTCAAATCTGTCATTAATTCAAACACTGTTAAATGCATTTGTTTCTATTTTCAATTAAATGCAAGAACCTCCTGTCTTTTGAGTCACTTCTTCAAATTCTTTTCCCTGGCATCTTTCTATTTCAATTAGATTACTGGACATAATTGGAATCCATTGTTAGAAGACTTTTAATGACAAAAAATTTTTTGATTAGTAAAAGATTACAAAATATTAACGCTGGTAAAGTGTACTAAGACAACCTCATTATAAAACCACACTTGATACAAAATAAATAAATAAAATAAAACAAAAAACAAATCTAAGATCATGTTAACTGATATTCAAGAATTGAAGTAGTTTCATTCCATTTTGCCTAAAAAGAAGAGGTTACTTTGTCATCAATATTTTGATAATGAATGTGTTTAATGAAGTTAACATATCTTTATTTTCAAGTATTTTTATTAATACTTTCCTTGAAGTTCCTTTTTGAAGCATTTTGAGTGATTTAGTGAAAAGTGCCAGAGTTAAAAATAGTTATTGAAATTTAATTTGAATAACTTAAAGTTTACATCAAAGTTTTCTTATTTAATTGTTCCAAGAAATTTCAAGGAATTTCAAGAATTGTTTTAAAATTTCTTAGAAACCACAGAAATAAATTTAATGTTATCAATTTTGTATTTAAATAGTAGTCTCTAATGTTAGAAACAAAGATTTTCCTGTAATAATAATTATATATATTTTCAGTAAGAGCTGACACTTGGGTGACTAATTCTTCGCCATAACAAGGCCGGAAACTTGCTACTCATTTGTCGTTACTCAGTGGGCACCTGCAAACCAAGTCACGGAAGCGAGTAACATTACCCGCGTCATAACACCACAAACCCATTTGTAGGGTGGTCCACAATCATACATCATCTCAGAAAAAAGAAAGAAACATCCATGACCGTTCTGGGATTTGAACCCGGGAACTCAGGAATATAATCACTTAGCCATCGGTAGGCATAATAATAATTACAAAAATTATATTTCTTCATACTAATCATATTCATTTGTTTTTTTTTTAGCATAAATGTTCTTTGATCTCTAATATTTCAAGCACACATTATACATATTTTCCAATAAATGATATACTTTTTATTTTAATTTAAAATTGATTTTGTTCAACACTAAATTCCTTTTCAAATTAAATGCTAATATTGCTTAATTTAGTACACAGGTTTTAATTTTGATATTTAAACATATTCAAATGATTGTAAAATGATTTCATGAAACGTAAATCCTCAGTTGCCCTTTCAAGTAATAATGATGTCATTTCGGCAATAATGATGTCAAATGCTTCTGGTAAAATCGCGATGATGCTTATTCCTTTTCTAACGGATTTCCATTAGCACTATATTGTCTATGTATGAATGCTGGTTTCTGGATCCAAGCAGTTAAACTTGTGATTGATTTTGAAATAAAAATAATCCTTATCTTTTGAGTTCATCCAATTTGTAAGCTCTCCAACACTCGGAGTAGATGGCTGACCTTTCATTCACATTTTCTTTTCGATCATTTTAGTCGGCACTGCGCCTCTATTTGGAACCCATTGTATCACGGTAAATTCCTCCAAAAACACTTTGGCTGAAAAGTACAAACATCAATATTTTTCCTCTTGGTGAATAAACTGTCTTCTATTTTGACGACCTGTTCTGGTCTATTTCTCATATCTTCGGTGCAGAGCGTCTCCTGTAAAAGATTCCTTAAGATAATTGTTCCATTCAGTGACAGTAAAGTATGACATTAGAAGTTATTTTCATAAAGTCCGATGTATTCCAATTCCATTAATCAAAATGATATAAATCTCATGGCTATTGTAAAGGTGTAAAGGGGAGACTAGAATTCTAAATTCCTTGCCTTCCAGATCAATGTCAAAATTGAAAGAGTGCATCCTCTATTGGTGCCATCTATCGGTGGAGTTCAGAGTAATGTGGTACTTTCATCTTCGTAGTCCTCTGGTTTAACGAAAGACTTACCCTACTGACTTAATTCGCAAGCCAATTGGTATAGAGAGCTTAGTTTGTGCAAATGTAATAAGTAAAACAACAACAGAATTCTAAAACTAATTGTCTTTCCTGACTCTGACTTTTCTTGCACGCCAGTCATCGACAACTTAGCATATTTTCTTTCATACATAAAATAATATTTTCTCTTTGAAAAGTTATTCTACATCATTGAAAATATACTGTCGTACCTGTTCGAAGTAGTACTTTTCCGTATTTTGGGAAGTAGAAAAGAGGTACCGTTACATGATGAGTAACTTCGAAAGTCATGTAAAAAAAGACGACAGCCTCAAAATAATGAGTTACGGTGTTTATCAATTATTTACGAAAGACGAAAGCCACAGAATAATGATTTATAATGTTTACCGAGTATTCACTATCTTTTTCGCTTCCCCTCAAAAACATGTGATTTCTTTAACATATATGTTAATATTGCGGAAGCATGCTTGAATAGTATAAAACGTATTTTAATGTCTATCCCATAAGTTAATATTTAGGAGGTGTTTCCATAGATATTGAAACATATTTATGTTTCTATAAGAAAGAAACTAAAATCTCACTTTGACCAAAACTCGACATCCATTTTCCGTCTTTCAACAAATGATAGTTGAAAACTGTAATGTTTCGCTCTGAAAAGCATTGTTTTGACTAAAGCCACACTGAGCACTTGAAATATCGTAGGGTTAGCATTATGAATTAGAAAATATTTTCATGTGATGCTTCGAAAATGTAAACATATTTTACTGACCATATTTATTCATAAAAAAAAACTAAACTCCATGGCACGACAGCCCATGTGGGCCAAGGCCTACAGCGCCTATAACTGTTTTCATAACTGAGGGCCCTGGGGTGCGAAACATATGTCCCAGTTAGGTGGTCAGCCTAACGCAAGACCCCCAGTGTTTAGTTCCCAAGCATGCTTGGTACTCAGTTAATCGACCCACTGAAGGGATGAAAGGCTGAGTCAACCTTGCCCAGCCCGAGGATAGAACCTCGGACCTGTGTCATGGGAGCGTGAAACGCTGCCACTAAGCCACCGGGCTTCCATATTTATTCATACTAGTATAATATTAATTATCAAAATGGTATCAACTAGCAAACATTGTGATAAGCTCTACACTTCGATTTAGTTTTAAAAGAGCCATATAATTTTAATAATACTTGCCTGTGTATATCAAATTACTCGAATATAATCAAATTGCGCTCTGAGACACATTTCCATGGTACTTCGTCTCACTAATTTTCTATCTCACAATTTTGGGTATCTGGGCAGCCGCTAAGATTCACATATCTTCGGACACCATGGGCATCTTTCAGAAACTCACTGATTTTATTCCTGTATGTCGTCAGAGGACTACTTTGCGAAAGTGGCCCTTGTCAATCAATCATATTAATATTATTAGTCATGTGATCTCGTTAATGATATTAGTCAAGCGCTTACATTAATATTTAATTTACATAATGTATTTCTCTATAACTACGTTAATTGTTATTATGAAATCAATACCCATTTTAATTCAGCATATTTTCTATAATATGCATTATTTTAATGAAAATATGTAATTTCTTTTTTAAGAAAATTAATAAATGTAAAATAGTAATGAAATCTTTATATATAAAAGTTATTATTTTGTTAATCATTCTATAGAAAGAGTAAATTATTTTGCTTACATATATAAGTGTCAATTTTTATTGCCAATATATCAGAAACAAATGTTTTAGTTTAAAATAAGAATTCCTGATTGTGTAATATAAATTCGTTCCGAATTCCAAGTGCATTTTTCTACATATATTTAGAAAAGAAAGCGAAACAGAATTACATAAAACATAAGCCACATGATTCTGCTTTTTTATTAAAGGAGACACATTTTTGAGGAAATCAAATCTCTTATGATTTTTTAAAAAAGTGGCTTTTTTACTGTCATAGTGCTTCAAAGACAATTTTCTTGCAAAATTCAGTTTCGTTGAAATTCATTCAAACTTAAACCTGAAATTCCTTAGTAAACTATTCCAAAATACTTATCTTATACAATAGGAATTATTTTTTTATTTATATGAGCTGTTTGAAGTGAAATGATCTTCGTTTGAAATGACTCATAAAGATATGAATATTTTTATATAGGGCGCTCCGTGGCTGAGTGGTCAAAGCATCACTCCGCTAAACGCTTGAGAGCGTAGGAGTGTGGGTTCGATTCCCACCGTGGCCCTGGGTGTTTTCTTCGTTATCTTCTGTGGTTGTACATCTGTCAGTGTACTATTTGTCCTACTATCGACGAAGACTTACAAGCGGATCTCAAGAATCAAGCATACAAGTCTGAATATATGTAATGTAATAAAAAAAATAATTTTATAAGTTATTACGGGCAAACGACAAGCTATTACTAGAAGGAAACTTAAACTTTTAAATATAGTTACACACATTCACAATTGTTAAGATAAATATACGCTTTAATTTTTTTCCACATTAATTTTTTTAACATTTAATGACTTCATAGAATTGCTATATCATAAATTAAAAATGATCGAAAAACATTGGAAATTGAACAAAATGAAATTTTCGCTCTTTAATTACTCATTTACGTATAACCTAAACTCGATAATTTAAAATTAATTTTCCAATCTCAACGTATAAACGGCAAATTTTGATTTCATATTTTAAGAAACTAATTCATTTTGTAATTTTTATTAATAACATAAGCTATATAAATATCAATATTCACCAAAAGGCTTAAGTTGCAGCAAAAACAACTTATGATATTGGTCTTCAGTTATTTTCAACAACAATTACTGTTATTTTTTTTAAAATTTTCATAGAATCAATTATCTTTTAGCATGGAAAGAGAAAATACAATATTGCTCCTAGAACTCCTTGTGGATCAGTACAAATAGCTCTTTTTTTGAGAGAAGTGGTAGCATCCCTCATCCACATTATTCGATATCAAAAATGAAAAATGAATGTTGCACTTCCCTTTTTGCATACACGTCTACCATATTAATTATTTGAAATGTATTTTCTTCACTTATGCGACATGTGAATACAGCCGAAAATGTTTGAAATTTCTTAGCGCAAGTCATTACGAGATGGAAGCATGAATTCCTTATACAGTTGTAATCACAGCTGTTAGTATAATCGATACTAGATATCAAAAATTGTTTCTTCTTTATCCTACCTCATATTTTTAATCCAAATTAAAGCCAAAATTGTGAATATTAATCAATTCATGACCAAATGCCTTTTTAGTATTCTACATAAATGCATTCATTCTAATTTATATATCTACTAACAATTCACACTAAACTATGGAAAAAGCTTTTTACACCACACTTGTAAAAATCAAACAAGTAAATAAAAAAATGCAGTACATAGCTGTTGTTGTAACTTATGACACTTGGACAAGCCAAGCTCACTATACCTTTGACTATGTGTGATTTAAGTTATTAGTATGCGTCTCTTTTTTAACTAGAGCACCACAAATGTGAAAATACGATTTTTCTCTAAGCTCCTCCAATAGATGGCACCACCAGAAAATTAACTCGCTCAATTTTGTCATTAATCTGAAGAGGAAAATATTTTCTCCAGACCATTACACCCATGGTAACAGCTCAACGTCCGATCACAGAACTTTCGATTCCACAAATTTACTGTGCACGTATATCGCACGCACTCGATGGGTCTTTAGCGGCATTGGGAATCGAGCCCCGCCCTTCTGGACGGAAAGCCTATGTTCTATTTACTAGGCAACCACAGCCCGTCAGTACATAGATATATATCTAATCAACATTCATAATCAAATAAATAGCTGGTCTATGTCATCTTATTAATGAACTTATATTTTGACCAGCAAAATATTAAAAAAAGACAGCCAAGAACTTTATGTATCATTAAAATTTAGCTTAATTATTGTATTTAACTAAAAAAATAATTATGAAAGTGCGTGGCTCATATCAATATTCATATAGGTATGAATTATATGTGTGTGAGTGTGTTTAAATAAATGGATTGCGTTACATTTTTAATATTTAAAATTTTAAATGCATGACAATTTGTAATCATGTATTTTTTCTGCAAAAAAACTTCCAGTCAAAACAATACAAAGGTTTAACAGGCAAGAAGAATAAGATAAATTTAAAATTTGGCATGACGAAAAGTGACATCTAATATATAGGACAGGTCTGAGCACATAGGAATTTATTTAAGCTAGATCACCGAAGGGTTCCCGGCATTCTTGTTGATTTTATTTTCTCAAATGATTTTTCCTCTGATGGCATCACCGATTTCTTTCCACTAATGAAATCACTGTCAAACGAGATTTTGTTTTTTGATTCTTTTGTGAAATGTATTTTGTAGTCTCTAATAAAAATGAAAATTCTTTAAAGTATTAAATTTTTTCCTCATCTAATTACTTCTGCTTAAAAGAATTCTAATGATCTCCAATTTTTAATTCTGCTTAATGTGCCTTACGGAAATATCATTTTATATATTTTCACAATATGTTTTTTATGCAAAACTGAAATTATTTTTGTTTAAGTCTGTAAGCTTTAACAAGCAACTGAAAATGACACGAGGATAAATTCTAAGAAAGAATGTTTCCTTATAATATTATCAAAATCGTTAAAAGTGGTGAAATATTAAAGTGTCATATTTACGAAAACAATATATCATCTTTAAGGAGGCAATAAAAGAAGATAGATGTTTTTTTTTTTGAAAATAATAAATTAAATGAACATTCACAAATTTTTTAGCCATATAATTTACATTTTATTTTCTACCATATTATTGATTGGCTTTGTAAGTTTAGTGTAATAGTAGTAGAGATTAGTAAAGATAATAAAAATGCAACGCCATTTTTACACTTGAACCTACAATTTAAGCTTATGCTTTATTTTTCTTAATAGGTGAAATAAAATCTACATTTTTGTAGCAATAATTAATACATTCTCTTCTTAGAAAACAATAAACTTTTATTTGTTTCCTTTAGATTTTAGCAAATAATGTAGTTTATAATATTTATGGTTAAAAATAATTTAGTAAAATATTTGAAAAATATTTATGTAAATTAACCTAATTATGTTGAATATATTTTAGAAATTTATCAAATGCGTAGACGTAAGAATGTTAAGTTTATTTTTTTTCACTTAATGATTATTTTTTATTAGACCAGACTCCTCCCCTACATGTACATTGGCTAGGAATCGAATGTATGAACTGTTGAATAGAACGTTAGAGAAAACTTTTACTGATTCTGCTAATTTTACCTTGAAAGTGTTAAACCATTTTATACTAAAAATAATAAATATGAAATTAATTTATTTTGAAGTTTTGTTAAAACATTTATTAAATATTTTTAAACAGTTTTTTGTTAAATTTATGAAAGTGTATAATGTAAATTTATGAAAGTGAATAAATGTAAAGCTGCTGAAAATATATATTTATAATGAATATTTTTATTTCCTCATTGAAAAACGAGTATACAGCAAAAGCTATATTATTCGGAAAATATTTAATATGGTAATTTTAAACATATTTTACTTCAGAAATATGCATTGTTTCTATCTTTTTCTGATATTAATTCAAATAACAGAGATAAAACTTTTCCAAGGTAACAAAATTTTTAAAATTTTCAATTTATTTACTTAAAAAATAAAATATGTTTAGGTATCATATATTAGTTCAGACATTGTGAATAAAATAACTAATGTAATGTTAATTATTAATGTTAAAGTTCCTGAAATTTTAAATTTTCAAATTTGACAAAGGCAAATATTACAAAGAAAACCAATAAAAATAATTTATGAAAATTATTTATTAAATATTATTACTTATATTGTTATTTCATACACATGAACGCTATTTTTTAAAAGTGAAAAAAATAAATCATAATTACTTGTTTGGAATATTCAGCTGAAAATATGCCTTAAATAAATATTTTACATCAAAATACTAAATTCAAAAATTTTCTAAAAGCAAAAATATTTAGTATGGTTATGTTGGAAAATTCAAGCAGCCCTCCTCAAATTCCCAGCCTAGTTGGCACAAAAAAAGCAGCACAAATATTTGATTCATATTAATTATTGAAAAGTTATTGAAAAAATAATGTTTATAAATCGTAAAAATATAAATAATAAACTTTTTTTAAATATGAAAATAAACGCTGGTACGTTATTTTCATAAATTTTTATCTTTAAAAGATAAAATAATTTTCTAAGAAAAAATTGTTAAAAAAATCTTAGAGTATCATTCAAATGTAGATTGAACAAGATAAGTTAGCATATTTTAAAAGTATTACTTTTAATTAACAAACGCATTTTAAAGTAAATTTTAAATGCAAGAAATTTTAATTAATTAATTAAAACTCAAGTAAATATTTTAAGGCACAAAATAAGTTTTATTTAGTCTTATTTTGAGATTTAAAGCTTACTTTAAACTGAATTGCATACTTTATAGAAGAATTTACATATGATAAAGAGTAGGAATATTTTTTCGAAAACATTTTTAAAGATAAAAAAAATCTTAATTTCTGCGTTAGTATTTAAAATATTTTTTCAAATATTTAAATTCAAATAAAACTGTTTTTTGTGAAGATCATTTGTAAATCCAGCTTAAATGTGTAAAAAGTAATTCTATTTTATTATTCCATACAAGTAAAAATAAAGTGGCATTACACAAGCAAAAAGCATTTTTAAACGTATAGAATTTAAGATACATTTTAGCATATTTGTTAATTTCTCTTTTAAATTATAAAGAATACACTATTACTTTTCAATAAATATATTTAAATTAAATATATATAATTAAACATAAAAGTAATTCAAAAGTAGAAAAGGAGAAATTGATAAAAATTAATTAGAATATTTCTGAAATAATTATGAACTGGTTTTAGTAATGACGAAAAATAATTTGGGCAAGTTATATTTCTTATTTACTGCTATTTCTTAATTATGCATATTTCTTAAGTTATATTTCTTAATTATGCAAACAATTTGAATGCTATTTCACTCATTTAAAAACATTAAATTTTCTATTAATTTTATTTTCACTCATAAAAAAATCTCATTTAAAAATATTGCTGATTTTTGGTAGTTTATGTAATAACAAATTCAAATATAAGAAAAAAGTAAAGAAACACTCATTTATGCGTATCAAATGAAGATACTCTTCAGAAACATTCGAGGAATATTTAATTTTTTCAGTTTTATATCTTTGAATATAGGCGAGAACATGTATTCATTTTATGCATTTAATAGTTTTCTTTTATCTAAGCGTTTATGGAGAAAGCAGAGTGGATGTTTTCTCGATTAACTTGTCGTTATTACTTATGACATTTGGACAAGCCAAGCTCGGTACGCCGTCGGATATGTGAAATTTAATCAATAGGTAGCGTCTTTCATTTAACCAGAGCATCATGAAGGTGAAAGCACGACTTATCTCTAAACTGCTCCAATAGATGGCACCACCAGAGGAGGAATTCCCTCAATTTTGATGTTTATCTAGTGTAGGAGGGTATTTTCTCCAGACCATTACACTCATGGTAACTGCTCAACGACCGACCACAGGACTTTCAACTCCACAGATTTAGCGAGCGCGTACATCACATGTATCGGTTAACCAAAATACTTATGGTGACAGCTAATGATAACATTAATGGAGAAAGTAACGTAGATTATAAAACAGGGCAAAAATGTTTTCTGGATAAATTTGATGATACTCAACTTAAAGATTGATAAAGCTTGATTATCCTTTATATCACAGATAAAAATAAGATAAAACACTTATCGAATATAATTCATGTTATACAACAAGTAAATTAGCAGAAGTGTTGAATGTGTCAAAATCTACAATTTATAATTCCTTTTGATAAGCTTGGTTACATAAGCCGTTTGATTGCATGATATTCATTCCATTTAATGGAGAAAATTTGAAGGATTTTAAACTTGTAACTAGTTATATAAATGCAGCATGAAAATTAAATTTTTGAATTAAGTAGAGATGGAAGTTGAAAATTCATCATTATAATATTAAGAAAAAAATGGTGAAAGTGAAATGAATCAACTCTAACCATATCAGAGTTTAGTCTTAGTCCAAGGTGAAAGGATTGAAAAATAACAGAGACTAGTGTTATTCTTAACCACTTAAGAGACTATTCTTATTCCAAAGTGAAAGGTTTGAAAAAGACTCCTGTGTTAAGAGTTTTCCCAAACAATGATACAACAAATTTATAAAATCACTGCTATTAACTGTGCAAAACTAAAAACAGCATTTTAAAAAAATCCTAAATAATAGTTAATTGGATGATCAATTTGCTTCATCATGTTGCAATTTGCTGCACCCTGTAGGTCTCTATGCAAGTCGACCTAGCTATGCATATCCTCCTCACCAGCAGACAGATAAGGTTCCGCTTACCTTGGGGAAGAAAATACTTTTCTGAAATAGCAGCAAGCGGTATCAGTACATTTTATATACGAATCCAGATTCACACCGGGAATAAATTGAGAACATGTACTGATCTGAAGGGGTAACGAAGTACCAGATACCATCAATCCAAAACTACTGAAAGGCACAGTTACCACCTTGCTGGAATAATGGTTTGGGCAAGGATCTTACTCGATGGTCACATTGACCAACATGTGATCCAGGAAGGAACTGTGAGGATATCAGAATGAGATCCTTGAACCATATGTCCATCCACATGATTGTGCAATTTGCAACAATTTCCTTCTGATGGAAGATAATGGATGACCTCATCGAACTACAGTTGTTGATAAATATCTTGAGGTTATTGGCTTCAAGCGAATGAAATGATATGCTCTCAAAATCTAGACCTGAATACCATAGATCTTTTCTAGGACTATCTTGGTACACATTATTATGTTATAATTCCCCTCCAAGGTCCTTGGAAAACAGGGAAAACTGCTTACTTCATGTCTGTTTTCACATTTCTCATTTCGTTTATTAACTAGAAGACAATTTAATTGAAATTATGTAAATTGGATGTCTTCAATGCTTTCAAGCTAGGTTTGAACATGTCACTTTTTAAAACTATTTTCTGCTATGTTTCCATAACTTTTACCAAATAAAGATGTGGTTGTTAAATTTTTTCATGAATAAAAATTTCAGAGATATTGTTCCTTTTTTGTTGTAAGCCATTTATTTTTCTTTTGTAAAATTCTATGTTGCAATCAATTCATGCCTGTTTTGTGCATATTCTATTCAAATTTGGTGGTTCTACATTCGTTCATTTGACACTTGGGTTGAAAAAAACTGATTGTTCCTTAATTTTTAGAAGTCAGTGTAGTTTTGGAGTTAAAAACATTTAAAAGGAAATTATCCCTTATATTCTTAGTAAGTTATTTACAATATTCTCTGTAATTTCTTAACAATTTATTTATTGCAAAAATATCTTATTTTTTTGTTTAAAAGTTTGCTTATATTCCACAAAAGATGAATAAAAATTTTAATTTGTTACTTTGATTTATTACTGCTTCACTTAGATGAAAGATAAATTATAACCTTCAAAAAGTGTAGAGTATTATATGTGTGTCTGGAAGTATAATTAAGATTAATGTTAAACTACTAATCAGATATTCAAGATATCATTTAAAATTTCCGCTTTTTCACATCAAATTATGTATGAATCTTAGTCAGGTTAATTCAGTATATCAACTACACTATAAAACAAATAATAGACAAATTGCAATAGGTGTTAAATCGACAATATTCATAATTATTTCATATCACAATAAAAATTAACTGTGGAACCCCATTGTAGAAAATTAAATATTTAACGTCATATAACTCTTTTATCATTTGTAAATTTTATTTTTTATGGATATGAAGTATAATACAATATGAAGTACACACACAAGATATGTATTTTATATGTTTAATCTATAAAATATTTCTCAATGTCTTTTCGGCGAACATTATATTGGCTATTGCAAAAAATCTATTTTATAATATTTATGGTTTAGTATTAGAAGCTTATTTTTGTTGATTCTCATAATTTAATATATTTCCATCTGTAATATTAAATTTTATGCCTATTAATTATTTTAATAAGCTGATATTTGATATAATAATTAAAACTTTTGATTGGATTTCTTAACATTTACTTTAAGAATTCTTCTAAGTCAAGAGGGATTACCCATTTTTTTGTAGAAGTAATGGTTTTATTTCATTGATGTAGTAAGTAAGTATGCAATTTGTTTTATGATTACTATTACATTATAAAGACATACTATTAAATTAATATGTATTTTTCCAGGAAAAAAAGTGATTATATTTAAAAGATGAAAAAATTCTAAGAAATTACACATAAGTAGCACACTTTTTGAAAATTTATTGCATTTGATGATTTAAAAAGAAGGATTTCCTCTTAATTTTGATAATTTATAAATCAAAATTAATTTTATAATTCTTCATTTTTATTTATGCCTTTGAATATGCACTTGAATAGGGATAATTATTAAATTACAATATCATAACTAAATACAACTAACAGACTTCATTACGATTTCGTCAGATTTCTCTTGTGGGAAAATTATGTGAAAAACTTATTTCAATAAACTGAATAAAATTATATTATTACGACAAAAGAGGAAATAAAACAGGCTAGAAAGTTATATTAATTAATTTTTTTTAATTTTATTAAATTTTATGAAAAATAGCAAAACCGTAATTATGTATGTGGGCTGCAAAATAAATTTCTCTAAGGAATGTTTACCAAAATCAAATTAATGTTTCTTTAAATATTCAAAGATCATGTGAGTTTTAAATGCATTGCTTATATTCCTCTTTGCTTCCATTTAAAAATCTTAAAATATATAAAACATTATTTATTAAGTGAATGACTAAAATCACTCAATAATAAATAATTGTAATGTTAATGTATGTTTTAAAATATGAAATTATCCTAAAAACGTTAAATATTGAAATGTTAATCCTTAATTAAAAATTGCACAGATAGAATTATGTTGTATTAATATAACTGCAAAGTTTTATAGTAAGAATTACGTTAAATATCTATTGTATCTTTCAAATTGAGTCAATTAGAATTTTTAAAATATCACTTACATACAAATATTATCTCTTAAGTGATTTCAAAATTTAAAAAAGTCACTTATAAAAATATCAACTTAAATAAAATTTAAATTTAAAATAAAATAGGATCAAATGTCTATTTTTACTATCCCAAATTTTCAATATAAGTTAATGAACTTCGAAAAATCGCGAAAAAGGTAAGACAAATATGTATTTTACCATTGATCCCAGTTTACATTTTAGATTATATTTGGTCAAGATCAAAGAAAAAATTTGTAAAGCTACTTGATGTGTCAAGATTTACAACTTTACAGCTTATGTTTATTTTTGTAAACTGCAATAATTAAGGTATAAGTTCAGAACTATTTTAGAAGCATTTCTCAAAAAAAAGGGTTTTTATTTTTTACTCACATTCTAAACATCAATGTTACACTAACTTTTTATTTGAAAAAACTATAAATAAAAATTAATATTTATTGTTAAATCTAATATTTCGGAGTATGATTTCACAACTAAAAAAATAAATATACTTTACTTTGAGAAAGAAACGCGTAACATTTGAATGACATTCAGTTAAATAATTGCAAAATCTCATCTCTTGTCTCAGAGAATGTGTGACTAATTATGTTAACCGCATTTTCAACTATTAAAATTGTTAATAAAAAAGTTTATAAAACTAAGTTTTTATAAAGTAATTAGTAATTATCTCGAAAAACTTTGTTATATAAAATTATGAGTTTTACAAATGATTACTAATATTACTTGTTTACACAAATATTGTTGTTGTTTTTCCTATGACACTTGGACAAGCGAAGCTTGCTTTTGCCTTTGGCAGTGCGAATTAAGTCAATAGGGAGCGTCTTTCGTTTGGATCAGAGCACCACGAAGGTGAAAGTACGACTTTGCACTTTTTAAGGTGCCTCATCATTTTGAAATAACGGTCAGGTGACGAGGCTACACCTGAGCTGGCACCCTTCTCTCCACATCCACGCCGCACCAGTGGAAGGACTTTGGGCGTCACAGATGAACATGGACACGTCCCCAACCCACGGAGCTCCAGCAATCCAGTAAAGAAGAGTACACCGTGGTCACCCTCCCAACCACTGCCCGCGGCAAATGATGCTTGTGCTTTGCTGAGCTTACGGGAAGCTCAGCAAACACAAATATAAATTCATTATAGTTTAAACTTTAATATACTTGGGTATGAGTGAATAGGAAATTTTATCAAAATTTTTTCGACAATATAAAGTTTATGTAAGGTATGATTACAATTTGAAAAATTCCATTTATTAAAAAGATTTCACCTGAAATGATTACGACTATTAAAATATTTCGTTTGATATCTATTAAAAATATTAAGATATCAGTTTTATGACAGAAAAAGCTTTAACTTGATCGAGGAAATTAGCACATAATTTAGGCAGTTTTAAAGCTATTATAATGCATCTTTAATTATTTTTTTACCTCAACTAGTTAAAATAAGTAAATAAATAATCACTTTTATTTGCAAACTTTTAAATGCATAAAAATTTAATTTATTCTAGATTATGATTCTGTGTCAAAATTTTATACAATCAATGCCATTTATTAAATGTTACTTAAAAAATTTAATAATTCATTTAAATTTTGATGTTTATTTCTTAAATCTGCAGTATCAAATCAATTTACTAATATTTTAATTCCAGATTCATAAATGCACAATACAATAATTATCGTTCACATATCTATGTTTTAATACAAAACTCTATAATCTCTAAATCCATAATTGATTAAAGAAATACTAATAGATAAACATTTCAATTTTATTATTAGTAGAATTTACTGCTTAAACTGTATCAATTTTTAATATAACCAATACGTTATTAATATCATAATAGTAACATTGAAATTCAGAATTTTATACAGAGACTTTTAATTTATTAATATTTTAAGTTCTTTATTATTAGTTTTATCATTAAGTTTTCTCATTTCTTTCAAATTTCATAAACTAAGGTCAAAAAATTTTAAACACTATTTTAACAAATTGAATAAATTTGAAATTTTCTAATATTTCTTGTTAATAATTGTTGTGAATTTTGATTTCACAACAGTTATAACAAAAATAATCTTATAATTAATTGATATTCTTATGATCCTTATGGTCTATATGATTGGAAAATTACTTTTACATAAATCACAAATCAAAGAAAATATTAGTACTTTAAGCAAATTAATTCCTTTAAATTGAAAACAATTAGTATGTTGAATGAAGATTGGTGACAGAGAGCTGGAAGTTCAATATTGAATATGATGTACAGACTCGCAAAGAATTTTAGGATTAATTTTCATTTTCAGTGGATCCTGTCACAACGTTGGCATTAAGAGAAACGAGATTACTGATTCGCTGGCTAAGCTGCTTCTTAGAAACGCTTATTCCGCCCTGAGATGTGATTGTTGTTTGGAGTTCCAATTTAGACCGGTAGGTGGCGCAGCGATCACTTGCAATTTGCAATTTGCACCTGCTGATTGGAAAGCACACGCTCTTTTTGTCGTTGCGACTTATCAACAGGTATTTGGGTGTGTTGACTTTCATCGATAGTTAAGAATAGTAGCATTACTTTCTGTGACTGTGTTATAAGAAATTAAATTGTATAAACTCAAGAAGTTGGCTGATTTATCGGAATAGAGAAGATCCATTTTCTCTTCAGTGGACGAAGTTTTTACGTATAACATCTTTAAGAGTAGCATATTTTTGAAAAAATGTAATTAATTAAAACTTTTGACTATAAAATCATTCCTTTATTAATATTATGTTCTTTTTGTGCATGTCCTTTGTTAAAACCAATTAATTCTATTTGGTTACGTTTCATAACTCAATAATCTTAACTAACATAATTTAATAAAATAATAACAGAAACCAGAAGAATTTTTCTCATTTAACATAATATGTAAAATCATTGTTTTACAAAATGTAACTAATTTTTCAATTTTTGGTTAACAATTAAGAAAAAATTGACATCAAATATACTTAAAATTATTTTCATTTTGGCATTTCTGCGTTTAATAATTACACAATTAAGCTCATTGAAAACAAATAATGAAAAAATGTTCTATCAAATAATTATACATTAAAAAATTAGGTTTTTAAGTTGTAAACACTTAATTCAAAATATAATAAGATTTTTATAATTTTATTTATGCATACACAAAATATCATGCATTATATTTTACATAATTATAAATTACAATTTATTTATTTATAAATTATATGGGTATAATTTATAACGAAAAAAATAATAGGAAATTAAATAAAAATTAGATTCAAAGATTAAAATCTGTAAGCTTTATAGATTATGCTATGATACGAGCATAATGTCTCAAAATAAGTTTACTCTCGATGCATACCCTCAATGCAGATGAACTGTATTAAGTAATATTGGCAGCGATCACTACCCCTCCCTCATTGAATTGGATATAAATAAAAAGGTGTTAAAGGACCGAGGGAACCACTGGAACTTCAGAAAAGCCGATTGGAAGAAGTACAGGGATCTCACAAACTCTGGAGTGTTTACTGCCTCTCTGACCAATAACATTGACAGAAATTGGAAAGCATTTGAAAACAGGATTATTAGCGCAACAAAGCAATCAATCCCTCGGGGTAAAGTTAAAAACTACACTCCATTTTTCTCCCATAAATGTGACACCTTGAAACCACTATTGAAAAAGAGAGAAGCATTGTAACATCTCATCTCGTCCAACACCGATAATGCATATGACAGGTCCGAATTGATCAGAGTGAATGCAGAGATCAAACGCAAGTACGCTCTCCTAAAGAGGAAGAGATGGAGCGAGTTATCCACTTCTCTTGACTCTAGAACACCAGGCTCCAAACTGTTGAGACTATTAAAGAATATTGATAAAAGACAACCTCAATCTGAGAGCTGTAACACTATTCTAGCACCAGATGTTAGTGTCCCTCAGAATTTTGACTTAGAAAAGGCTTTTTCAAAGCCTTTTTTTGGATTTTCTGGTTGTTTATGGACTTGTGGAGTTGATCTAGTACTGGAATTGGACCATCTGGGATTAGTGACAATGACAACAACATAATTAGCATGTTACTATTCAATAATAGACTTGGGTTCAATTTTATTTCAAGTAATTTTATTTTGAACTTGATTTACGAATAACATTTAAACTAATTAATTGAAATACGCGTCATAAGAGAATCTTTATCAGCTCTACTATTTCTTGTGAAAATTGTAGGTTTTTAAAAAATTTGAAACAGAAGAGATAATGAACTCGAAAATTTTATCCCAGGCATGCTTTTTCTATCGCCAAAAAGAGGAAATGCGAACACACTAACAATTTATTGAATGAAAGAGAACAAAAAATAAAATGACTGGTTTTCATAAATTTCAAGAGATTTTGAAAATATCCTTTTTTTAAATTATTAGTGTTTCTTAAAGATATAATGATCTTAGAATCGATGTGGTTGTAATCATGAAAATTTATTTCTGCCTATATAAAAATCTTTACATTTATAATTTAGGCAAATTTAATCTTGTTTCAAAAATAGATCAAAGTTAAAATTAAATTAAAAATTGAACAAACATTTTTTGTATATTTTTAATATCTTCTTACTAATAAATATATTTAAAATTGTAGTATTTGATATTAAGAGACGAGCATATATATTTCTAAAAGTTGTTCTCATAAAATTTATGTAACAAATTATTTATATTAATATAATACATTAAGTAAGTTTGAGATATAAACTTGGAAGTTTATAATTGTGTAACGATCATGATGCACATCTCAATAAACCAGTAAAACCCAGAAGTCTTACGTTGAACTGCATTTTAGAATTAAAAATGTTTTAAGTAACATTGAAATTATTACATGTTTGAATAAAGTCATTTTCTTCTATATTTTATATATTTTAAAATCAGCATTGTGTTTATATTTATAAGTGATGTAAATGTAAGTCAGTTTGTTCATTTCTTGTTTCCATACACTAGCATGAATTAAAACTACAATAATACAGATATAACGCAATGCCAGAAGTAACAGAAAGTCCCAAACAAATTTTTCTTAGTAAAAAAAAAAAAAAGATAAATTTTAATATTTAATTACAATCATTATATAATGCATAATAATGTTAATTATTGTAGATAAATAAAATAGACATAATTCACATTAATGCATAATAATGTGAATTATGTCTATTTTTGACTATTGTCTTGTTTTTATTATTAAAAATAATTTCATTGCTTACAAATCTGATAAGCGTATTTGTCTAATTTTCCTGTTATGAAGTATAAATAATAATACGTAAATTTAAGTGTGAATCTTGTAAATATTTAATTGATATGTTTCTATATTCAGTAAGGCATTCGTTTCTGATAATGAAGAACTTGCTCACAGCAAGAAAAATATCAATTTCGTGGTTTCCGATTTTATGTGTCAACAACTTATCATAAAACTCATTAAAAATTCCACAGTGCACATGGTGGGAAATATTTACAAAGTATAAAATGTTCTTACGGATATTTAGTTTACTTAAATAATTGCCACTTAACTATGCAAAAAGTATTTCTCATTTATATCTTGATATTCTTCTCTATTTTTTATTTTCTGCTTTTATATTTTTTTCTTTTAGAACTTTTAATAATTCTTAAGAAAAATACATTGTTTTTATCAACTTTTGAAGGAAATCAGTAGAATTAATATATAGTTATCGTGTCCTGTCTCGATTTCTAGTTTCTAAGCAATGTCAAAATTCATCAATGTATCGTTCATTCAAAGTAAGTAAAACAATTCATATTTCAAGAGATTTGCAAAATCAATGATGATGTTGAAAATGCAAATAATTTTGGTTAAGTAATTGAGATTATTTTCATTTTATATATATCTATAGCAATACTATTTAATCTACGGCTTTCAAATATCATTAAAAATAAGGTTTGTTGCTTTAATAATTGTCACTTAAAGACTTTTTCATCCCTATAATTTTTTATTAATTGATACCAGACACCATATTTTAAGCTATTTGAATAACATTTTTGAAATACCTCTAATTATCATTTCAATCACGGTTTTTAGCTTATTTTTAATTTTCATACCAACAATGTTTCGTAAATATTTCTATTAGTGTGAAATTACCATTACAAATACATCTTGGCATATACAAAATTCGATATAATTAAGAGTCTAATGGTGAAGATAATACGGAAAAATCTGCTTATATATATATAGACTAACAAAATCTATTCAATTTTTCTTAAACGATTTTATGAAATTGATTGAGATTTTATAGAATATGAATGCCATAATAAACGGAACTTCAAAAATTTTAATTAGACCAATTGATATACTCGTAGTTAAATTATTCTCTTAGTTAAATAATTTTAAATTATTCTGTCTTCTTTCTGCCTACTGATGATGAAATTTTAATGAGAACACATTTCTTAAATGCATTTATAAATTTAATTTACGATAAAAAGTGTTGGTAGTTTCAACATTTCATATGCTTGAAAATGAAAAAACGCAACCAAAATGTAATAATATATATATATATATATATATATATATATATATATATATATATATATATATATATATATATATATATATATATATAGGGAATTATTAATTGAATTGAATACATATAACTATGATTATTTCCATTTGTCTTAAAATGTTCCTTCAAATGACTCTCATATTGCATAAGTAAAAAAATTATGACATTACTATTTAAATAAATTTCATTTATAATTCACATTTTCAAATTATGCTTATAATTATTTCTTTATTTTCATAGATATAATCCTCAAATAATGTTATTCTTTGAAATGCATCTCTATACCTGCACAGTTTGATTACTATTCAAGAATAATTTTCAGATTAATATTTACTTTTGCAAAAATTTTGATGCAAGTACAATCAAAATGTCTGTAATGATAGTAAAGTGGTTGTCCCTTCTTTTGTGTAAAAATTCAACGAGGTTCTTAAGCATATACAAAAGAAAGGACTTGTATGTTCAAATCATGCAGCACGAATGAGTAAACATAAGAAAATAAAAGCAAAGAAAATAACATGTATATGAAATATAATCCTTAAAATTTAAAAAAAAAGTTTAAATCATATTATTTTACGGAAATCTCTGATGGTTATTTTATTAAGAATACATTAAAATTTAAATTATTACATACTAAACTAATGTGTTCAATAAGAAAAATATTAATTAATAATACTAGTTTTCAGTAAAAAAGAATTAAAAAAACAGTAATAAAGGATTATTCAGTAACTTTTTAATGAACTTAAACAAGAGCATCGTTTAAACGTGTATGTAGTAGTAGTAGGCATGCATTTTGGAGGGAAAAAAACACTAGAAACTAAAGCAAATAAGTGCGCCATAATCTTGATCACAGTAAAGGAAACTATCATCAATTATCAAATAACTATTAATTTTCTCTAATTTGACAAAAAATTCTATCAATAACTCATATAGAATGAAATATTCAACAAATTAATTGATATAAATTATATAGACAATTTTTGAAGCAATTTAATTTCATTTGCTCATATTTCTAAATTTATTAAAATAAAAGTTGTTATATACAAGATAAGTCAAAATTTAAAAAAGGTGCAATTTTATAAATGTTATTAATGCAAAAATATAGTATTATACACAAAAAATACTGTTATAAAAAGCTTTACTTGAAATATGCAGGATGATTCCAAAACAATTACTGAATTCATAAATGTAAATACAATACAATGGTATTTATTTATCTATTGTCATATGGAAGAGAGACTTTAAAATTAACATAACTCAATTTGATTTTAAAGCATCGATAAGAAAATATAAAGACAAATTCAAATAATTTCATTAAATAATCAATCTGGTATATTAATCACTCACTAAATTACTGAGTTTAAATTTATTCATGAGATATATAAGCTTTTAATAAGCTATAACCACATCGTTATATATTAGCTTCTAAATTCACGAATAATGATAGAAATTTCATAACTTTATGAATATTTATGACTTTTCTAATTCTTAATCTAGATTGACTACTTCGTAGAAACTTTACAAACTTATTAATAAATACATATATATATATATATATATATATATATATATATATATATATATATATATATATATATATATATATATATATATATATATATATATATATATATATATACATAAATATGTCTTCATCCTCTTCTGTAAAATATTTTAATTTACATTATTTAATTATTTTTAATAAATTATATTTGCAATATATTTTTAATAAGGATTATGTATTCAATAATGCAGAATTAAAAAATAAATATTCCGCAAAATATTTTAGATTTATATATTTAAAATTAATTTCAGTTGAACTATTCTATTTTATCATTTTTCAATTTAAACATAACATTTTTTCTCTTTATTAAAATATCGATAATCCCCTTGAATGAATCATTAATTCACATTTGTAGAATGTTTTTGAAACATGTCTGTTATACACTGCTGGCCACCCAGATTGCAACAAGAACAAATATCAAAGAGATATCACAACAAAATTTCTTTTGTAAATAACATGTTCACCAAGTATCAAATGACTTCCTGCCAATATCAATAGCCAGAGTAGCTGATATTGTTGGAAATCACCGCTGCCACAATACGCAGCATTGATTCAAAGAGATTTTGGATGTGTTCTTGGGGTACAGCTGACCAAGTAGCTTGTACAAGTTGCCAAAGTTGATCTTATTTGGCAGCTAGGGATGTAATCTGGGTCAATCGTTGAGCAACCATGGACCACATGTTTTCTACTGTCGAAAGATCCGGTAAGCGTGCCGGACAGGAAATCAATTGAATCTGGTGATTGACAAAAAACCCTTGGACATTGCGTGCCACGAGTGTTCAAGCATTAGTCTATTAAAATATGGCCGTGGGCCAGCGCTGAAGGTAAAGTAGGTCAACTGACTCCAACACCTCGGAGATGGAGCGCTGGCTGTTTAATTACTGGCAATACATACTAGAGGAGGGCAAGAGAGATATACAAAAGCATTCCATACCAAAATACCCAGTGCAGGATCAGTGTGGCGGTGTATAACGCAGCTGTTCAGCATTTTTGCTCCACGGTGTGTCCAGAGTCGAATGCGAGCATCGTGGTGTTTCAGACAGAAGCCTGACTCGTCAGTAAATACAATTTCATTCCATTCTGCCTTCCACACCAATCTTTAATTGCACCATTGGTGACATAGACGTCAGTGATTTTGAGTCAAGGGTAGACGAAGCAATGCATGTCTTGCGGACTTACCACTCTACTGTAAACGGCGTCTAATGATACTCTCAGTCATTGGATAACGCGTCACAGACGATAGTTCGAGGTGTGGATGAGCGATCCTCACTGCCATGCGCACAATTTGCCTTTCATCGCGTGAAGTAGTGCACTGAGGTGGATACCATCGAGCACACGTCGGTCTGTCGTACCCTCAGGCATACAGCTATTCATATCCGAATTACAGTTGTTTGGTTTCGTCTAACACGACTATCGATTTTCCTGAAAAATAATGAAAATCTAGGTAGCACACTATTCTTCCAGTGTCAAGCATGGATATTTGATCAAAAAATGACCACTGTTTACTACAAGGCATAATTTACCTTTTTTTGAAAAAACTTCAAAAAAGTTACAATTGCCGATCTTGAAATCGTCAAAACTTCCAAGCCTTAAATAGCGCTCTTAAGTGGCGCAACAGTCATGCGTGATGTGCGTCTGCGCTTAAATTCTGATCATTTGAATATCTATCTATCTATCTATCTATCTATCTATCTATATATATATATATATATATATATATATATATATATATATATATATATATATATATATATATATATATATATATATATATATATATATATAGCAAAATGTTAGTTTAAAATTATGAATTACAATATGATATTTATTGTGACAGCTATCACATATTTTTTATATTTATTTAAGATTTTAAAATAGAAAATGCTTGGAAATAAAATTCTTGATAATATTTTCAAAATAATTTTTAAAAATATCATATCTAGTGTTATTAAAAAGTATAACAGAGGGACTTGTAGAAATTGTCTAGCAGCACATTTTCAAAGCAAATTATCAGTATACAAAAGCTTTTAAATGTTGATGTGACAAACACGTCTTTTGTAATCTTGATAAGAGCTAATGGTTGAAAAACTTGTATTGTAGTAAATGTCAAAACTTTATTGCCACCACGAAGCAAAATGGAAGCACTTTCTTCACGGAACCCCAGACGGTTAAGGGGTTAAAGACATGTGATCCGAACAACCATTAGTTGTTTAAAGGCAGACGGAAAATTGCTTATTATACATTTAATGTATACACAGTCTGTCAAAAATATGTTCATCGGTATTCTCTAGAATTTTGCCTGAATCGACAAACACCAATTTTAAACCGTTTGAAAAATTCAAAGCAAAAGAATCCGTTAATAACACGAGTAATCACGTTTTGGACTTTTAAAATTATCCTGAGTGAATTATTCAAAGTTATACGAATTGAGTGTCCCTAAAATTTGTTTTGCTCCTGCAATACAGCTTGCCAATCGTTTGTGTAATAAATATAACTAATGTAATGAAAAATATGGAGGGGATTTCAACTGTAAAACGCAGTTTGCAGACCAACAATATTTAGACTGAATAATTCTCAGTGGAATATTTTTTTTTGGTGGAAGTAAATAATATTGGTTAAATATTTTTCGTGTCTCATGTTTATCATTTATCTCAGTAATTCGAATGTACATTAAAACTTGGCAATCGTTTGTATAGTAAAAAATAATGTAATGAAAGCTGAGTTCACTTTCGTATTGAAAACAAATGCAAGAAATAAATGTTTACACAGAGAAATCCTACAGCGATAGATTTAGATAATATACACAGGAACAGAATCTTAATTTAATAATTTCCGTGTCATTATTAATTTAAATGCATCTAGAGTTTTTACGAAATGCTTTAATTTTGAAACCTAGTCTAAAAATACGAAATGCGCAAATTCTTAATTTAATGTTCCTTATTAAGCATTTCTTGGAGCTTTTTTTTTAGTAAGGAAGCCCCAAGAAAACGCTGGATCCTGATCTTGTTTGAATTCAAAACCATTGAACGGTAATTTAAAGAGAAATAACACAATTATTTATATACACACATACATATATATATATATATATATACGACAAATGTGCATGTACAGCGTACAGCATTTATTTCAAAAGTATACTGCTGTTATATTCAACTACTGTGTTCTATTTACTGTACATATATTATTATAAGATATATTCCCTCTCTTATGAGATTATTAAATGCTCAGTTATTTTTGGCGTTGATAAGCTAAAGTGAGAGATAATCTAAAATGAGTATTTTGATGAGACAAGAGAGATGGAAGAAGACATTTTCAGTAAAACTGATGTCGATATAAGGATAAACAATCTACTCTAAGGTTTTCAGGTATGTTTTGAATAATTATCGTGCTGTTTTGTCAAACAACTTGTTCTAACAAGTTTTTTGTCAGGATATTATATGTTATAAAAACTTTCAATAAAGTATTATTAAGTAATCAGTGTCTTCTCAAACGAAATGACCAGTAAAAGTCCGTAGTGTCAGGCCAACCCTGCAAATTTAGATATTTAATAACAGTGTTTTATCTGACATATATAATAATAGAGATATTTTTTAAATTTTATTTGACATTTCCTACAATGATTATAAGTTGAGTGTTTGATAATAACTTTTTAGTTTTGTAGAGACCATGGTAGCCTAGGGGTTAGAGCATCGTTCTTCCATGCAGAAGCACAAGGTTCGAATCCCAAGGCCACCAAAAACAACATGCGATATACATGCTCGTTAAATCTGTGGAATCATAAATTCTATGGTTTGTCATCGAGCAGTTATCAAGAGTGTAATGTTCTGGAGAAATTTCTTCCCACTTCAGGTCAATGTCAAAATTGTGTGAGTAGATTCTCTGATGATCCCATCTATCGGATAAGCTTAGACCCCATCTATTAGATAAGCATCTATTAGATAAGCTTAGACAAAGTCGTTTCTGGTTAAACGGAAGGTGCACCCTACTGACCTAAATTAACCAACGGCAGAGTGAGCTTGGACTGTCCAAGTGTTATAAAAAACAACAACATAGTTTGGTAACTCCAGTGGCTTCACGCCGCTTCCCGTAAGCTCAGCAAACTGAAGCATCATTTGCCGCGGGCAGTGGTTGGGAGGGTGACCACGATGTACTCTCCTTCACTGGGTTGCTGGAACTCCGTGGGTTGGGGACGTGTCCATGTTAATATGTGACGCGTAAAGTCCTTCCGCTGGTGTGGCGTGGATGTGAAGAGGAGGGTGCCAACTCAGGTTTGGCCTCGTCACCTGACCGTGTCTCAAAATGACGAGGCACCTTAAAAAGAGCAGAATCGTACTTTAACCTTCGTGGTGCTCTGATCCAAACGAAAGACGCTATCTATTGACTTAATTCGCACTGCCAAAGGCATAGCGAACTTGGCTTGTCCAATTGTCATAAGCAACAACAGCAACATAGTTTGGTGGAATAAAGAATATTTTTTTTTAATTTTTTAAGTAAACTGAATATTTCAAAATTAGTGACATGTTTTAATTAAGAATAATTATTACAAGATGTCCATTATTTTTTTTTAATTTCTAAGCTTTCTTTATGTATAACATACAAAAATGTGTATAATTTTCAATAATTTAATTTTTTTATTTATTTACAAAGTTTATTAACTATTGTTTTAGTTTAAAATTCTGTAAGCATATAGTATATATAAATTGCAACGTTAATTATAATTATTTAAATTCCCCAATATAACATTTTCTACTCTGATTCCAAGTTTAGCATCTTTCCTTTAAGATGCTTAGAATTACCATTAATTAATTATGTACATTAAGACATGATCTGCATAATTAAACTGAGAAATCTGTGAAATCAAATTATCCTAAATATAGTCTGTCGACATATTTAAAAGCATTTTAAACTTTAATCAGAATTTTGAGAAGAAAATGTTGAATAAAAATCACGTGAATAAGCTTAAAGGGAGGCAAACTTTTCTAAAATAATACACTACTTTAAGCTCAGATAATCCTTATCACATTCTATTCTATTCATGGGAATAAATCTTGATTTAAAGTAACTTTTACCTAATCCTGATTAGATAAAAGTGCAGCAAATCTTTTATAAACCAATTATAACTTATAGAGATATGATATATTAAGCGAATATTTTATTATTGCTTTTAACAATTAAATAGAGTGATTTTCCCAAAAATATTCACTTATAATTCTAAAAATTATAAAAACCATATCGTACTTTCATAAAGTTTCACTCCATTCATTCTTCATAATAATTCTAATGATTATGTATTGAATTGTTTGTTTCAATAATGTTTTTAACTGAAAATATAATTCTTTTAATCAAACACTTCCTAAATTTCTGATATAGTTATACAAATAATATCCAGAGTCTTTAGTCTGACGTATATGATAACTTAATTTGTTTTCAGTGTTAATAAAACAACAAATTTATTTATTATAATGGGATTATATTCTATGCACTCAAAAGAAATTCTGCATACTAATATAATTTAAACCAAAAGTGTAATTATTAAAATTTTAACTATCAAATCACTCATTAGGAGCCTTAAAATTTGCCTCATATTTATTTCGATAAGTTACAAAAATATGAAATTTTAAATTAAATATTTTAACTTTCTATTATTATTAAACTTCTTTTTTAGTAGTTTAATAATAATAGAAAGTTTAAAATTAAATATTAAACTTCCAACAGCTTCATATTTAAATTAGGAAAATTTGGTACGTATTTAATGTATCAAAAAATAATTTTTCATTAACATTTTATTATAGTTTATCAGGGACAAAGCATTAATTATCGATATTGTTAATTATTACGATAATTAATCATTTTATTGATATATAATTATAAATAAATATTTCTGGTGGGTGTAGATTAATTTTGTCAATTAAAATATTGTATTAAATTATAACTATATATATATATATATATATATATATATATATATATATATATATATATATATATATATATATATATATATATATATATATATATATATATATATATATACCTGCATTATATTGTCGAATATCAAATTAATTGCAATTTAAGGACACTCAATTAAGATACAAATAACGTAGCTCATATATATAGGCAATATTTCAAATCATTTCTGTGTTATAGCCAGTAGAAACATCGTTTGAAACAAGCATTTTGTGCACGTTAATTTTGTTAAAATATGATGAACAAATTTTTTGGCAGTAATATAACTATTGCTTTGTTACGAAACTTTGCACATCATTTCGATATTTTCAATTTGAGTAACCATCAATATAAAACTTGAATTTGTTTTCTCTAGTTAAGAATCTAAAACATGACAAATATAAGACCGTTAGCATGTAAAAACCAATGAGATGTATTTAGAAAAAATACATTACTATATTTTAAAATAACTGCATTTTTCAATAACCATTGTTGCATACAACACATTTCTCATATCATAATATATATTTAAAGTTTTTTATGTTGAGCATTTTTTTTGTCTGTCTTAAAGAGCCTTTTAAAAAAATCTTGAAAGCAGACATTTACAAGAAAAAAGAGAAAACATTTAAAATCATTTTTCATACCAAGACAATTTTTACGAATGAAAAAATAATTATAAAGCAAGAATTTGCAGGAACATTTACAAAAACACTTAACCCACTTTAGGCAATATAGCTCGTAATTTAATGAATAAAAAATAAGGCACAAATACGTTAAAATTTTTTCCTTCTTTATAAAAACTCAACAAATATTGAAGGATAGTTAAAAAATTTAATTAAAAACAAAAGATAAGTATGATATCACTTGTCTTAAGATATTTTTTGTTCTTTATTGTGATAATTCTCTCTTTCCTTTGATTTACTGTTCAAAACCCAAGATAACGGGAAAAACATAAATATAATCTAATTATCATAGTTTTATTCATCATTTAAGTATATGTATGTATACATATAGCTTGATTTAATGTAAATATATTTAATTCATAAAACATTATTCGAACAATTTTAAAGGATTTCATCATTATAACTTACTTTATATCAAATGATTGATCTAAATGTCTTCAAGCACAATTAAAAATAAAATGATAAAACATAATTTTTTTCAGTAAACTAAACGAAGTCTAGCTTTTCAGATACTAATATTTCAGAGACATTTGATGTAATCTAGGAACATAATGAGGACTTATATTTTGTGAAACTTTATAATCCTAGAATGTTTCTCAAAGAAAAGGTTGTTATGAATAATATGCAATATATTTTTAAAAAAAACTTTATATTTTGAATTAACTAACTACTTTGTTTATTTCAGACTAAAATGTTTATAAATTAAATTAAATGCCTATGAAATACCTTTCCTATACTATATAAAAAGAGTGTATTAATTGCTAAACTAGGTTCCAAATATATTTTCGATATTCTTTCTTCTTTGATTTATGTTGATCTGAAAAATCTAGCATCCATGTTTTTTTTTTCATGTTTTTTTTTTTTTTTTTTTTTTTGATTAAAACGGATTTATTTTCAAAAACCTGGCTTATTACATTTTGATCTCTTTTCAACTTTGCAATTTATTTTGCAAACAATTTTTTCTCTATTTATAGTTTAGAAAAATTGAAATTTATTTAATATTTATAATATTAAAGGTTTGAATTTATACGCACACACACATTTATATATATATATATATATATATATATATATATATATATATATATATATATATATATATATATATATATATATATATATATATATATATATATATATATATATATATAATATATATATATATATATATATATATATATATATATATATATATATATATATATATATATATATATATATGATAGAATTATTTGAATATAGTTTGTATACTAAAAATGAAAATAACTAGAAAAACAATGCAAAGTATTCCGTTTTAGGATGTGCTGTCAAATATTCTATATAGGAGTAGTATAATAAGAGAACAAAAAATAATTTAATATGAGTGAAAGAATTTTAGAAATTTATATATCTTAGGCTTGCTTTTAACTTTATTTAATGCTTGCTTTTTTGATTTAAGACTAAATATTTAGATCGGTTTTTTATATATGAAAATTTAAGTCACTTTAATAATTTTTTAAATATATTTTACCGGATTTTTAGAGTGTCAGAATATGTTTAAAACTTTACTTTCGAAAGTAAAGGTATTTCGCCAGTGCTATATTAAGTGAGATATATTTCAGTTATATATGCACTTTTTTAATTGGTTTTGTTGTGGTAAGTTTTTTTAAAAATTCTATTCTTATCAATACCATATAAAGCTGTATTCTAGTGAGAGTTAAGTTCCCATACTTTACTAAAAGTTTCCTTCGTTTTTTTCTAAATATTTTAAATTTATTTAATTTATATACCGGATTAATTTAAATTGCTTTGCTTCCAATAAATGTTTTCTTTCAAATGAGAGTATCTTTTGGTTTCAATCACTTAAACTTAATAATTTCATTTCATTTATAATCATTATTTTATATTACTTCAATAAGCAAATTATCATTCAATGCACTTAATAAATTGAATAATTACAGAAAAATTGCCTTTATTCTCAATAGAACTATTCGAATATTCTAATTTAAGCGTTTACAATTCAAATAAATAAGAGAATTATGTCGAAAATGGAAGCTATATTCTTTTCAATCTAAATATGAGTAATTTAATGATTTCACTACTACTATTCTATCTAAACCAAATCGAATGAGATAAAATAAGGAAAAATATACATTTCATAGCAATTCTGATATAACTTAAAAACTACTATTAGCCTAATATAAAATACATTAAATTTATTTCAATTTTAGACTTCTTAATACATATAACTAAACGAGAGCATATAACAGTAAGCTAGTAGCTTAATGATTAGCACTTTGGCCTTCGACTAAATAATTTTTTGTAATGAATACCATTTCGGTTTAGATGTAGAAAAGTACGGAATTCCTTTTATACTACAGATCTCGGTTCTACATATAGCCACCTTGTATTTAAAATAATCATTGAGCGACTAGTAAATCAAACCAAGAACTTATAAGAAACTCACTTTACTTAATATATAAATGTGGTTAATTAGCTACTTTAATATACATAGTATTATATTATTTTAAGAGGTACCATCCTAAGACAAACAGTAAAACTAATAAGAAGGCATTAGTTTCAGACAAACTTGCATTGCAAAAATATCCATAAAATTTCATCTAAATAATGATATTAATTACATTTATATTTTCAGTTTGATTGAAGAGAAGCTTTAAAACTAATATTCTTCTTCTTCTTCTTCTTAGAATTGGGTTTGTATGTCATTGGGCACCTCTGCTTTTATCAGCATTTTGTACCATTAACTCCAAACCCAATGTTTCCTAGTTCCAGTTTCTCGGATCACCCACTTTATTAATAAAGTCCGATAACCCTTTAATGGAGTCTAGGTGTAACTCTCTAGTATGGATGATGCCTAAAGAAGTTAATCTAGGGAGGGCAAGAGCCTCGCATTCGTAAATGATATGCTCTGCCGTTTCCTCTTGCGTATGACATTTCCAGCAGATAGGGTCTTGCTGAAACAGTCCAATCTGGTCCGAGAGTCAGTCATACTAGTGATAGCTTCCTGACTTTCACCAGAAGATGGTTTAGAGTTCATTTCTACCTCAAGTGGAGGATTCATTACTGCCCCTTTACAAGACTGCCTTTGAGTTCCTTTGTCTTTTTCAGCAAGGTCTACTTCAGAGGCATCACCTGCAGATGCAGAAATGTTTGTTATTTCTTGTGTCTTTTCAGCCACAAGATAACAATTTATAAGCTCAGGTAATACAAGTCCATCCAGCATTGCCTGAGATACTGGGCAAGGCAAATTACTCTAGAAGTTTGCCAGGTAACTAGAGGCTCCGTTAAGACACCAATACCGCGGTGCCAATTAGCCCTAGGCACGGATCGCATAACACCAGGGTTCGCGGCCTCTGATTCAATATTCAAGGCTATCCTGTCATTCCTACAGGATGTTCGGTGATCCACCACCTACCGACGCGCCTGGTAGCTGCTCAGGCCCCAGGAAAACTAATATTACTATTTTACGTTTTATCGTGGCGTAGTGCGTGGTACAAATACTGTATTAATGCGCATAATTAGAGGTATTTTGAAACCTTGAAAATAATTTTAAAAAATCACTTAAAACAAAAATTTCTTATGAATTGGCCTTTTAGTCTTGACTTTTTTGGCAGTTTCTTATTTATTTACAATAAAAACGTGTGGTGACTCACCTATTTGTGTCCTACATGCTCGAATAAATTAAGGTTATTACCGAATATAAATGTCTTGACATTATAAAATGCTATTGAATTCAAATTTAGTAGCAACTGACTAAATATTTGTACCTATAATGTGTTGAATTCCAAGTAAATTTTTTAAAACATAATATTAATAAATTTAATAAATATTTTAAAGAAAAAGTTTGGTATTCCTACAAAAAATAGTCATATATTATTGAATAATTATCAAAAAAAATTCATCACAACTAAAATGTTTTGTATGAATTAGAAATTTTGAGAACACAATATATCTCACGAAATACATTTAAATTTATTTCTGAAATTAATTTAAATTCATAAATTCGATGAATAAGTATAATAAATATATTTCATGAATTTTGTCAGTATTCTGATTGAAATATTGTAACAATGAACAGGAAATTGATTTTCTCCTCAATAAATTATATTAAGCCATAGTAATGCTAACCTCATTTACGTCATATCATTTATCATGTCAGGGCTAAAAATAATTAGTAAAGTTTTAAGTTTCTTTTAGACGATTAATAAAATATCGCTGTGAATTTATGTTTAATTTAAATCTATTGTTCCAAACAACATATAACCAATGAACTTAGAAAATTAATTCCAAAATTGACAATGATTATTATTCTTACATAATCAACATACATTTTATTTGGGTTAAATGCCGTAGAAACTGAAATTGCAATTACCTGATATAATAATTTGAGAAATAATTGATATGAAGTCTCATAATTTATTATTAAAATTTACTGCATTTTTTTAAAATTTTATACAATTTCTTATTATTATATACTACTATTCTAATTTAGTAAAATCAGAATTTGCTGACTTTGAAAATTAATTATTTTTAATACACAGTATTTTAAATACGCCTGTCTGATAAATGTATGCATATTACAGTATTAGACTTACAATTTGAGTAGTACTGCAAAATTTAACCAATAAATGAATTATTTTTTGCCTAACCTTGAGCATTTCCTATTAAAAAATTGTAAAAAGTTATCTTATTTCACTATTTTTTCGAGAAAATATTATTTATATATTATTATACATTTCAACCATCCATTGTATTCCTGTGGGTGGTAGAGATGAAATAAAAACTTTTCGCGGACCAACAGGCAGAAGTCCAGCCCCTTTGGGGCTCTGGCAACTCTTTTCTCTGAATCATTTCAACTATAATAGCCAGATTTAGAACAAAACATTTGAAAGGTATGAGAATTTCTACTGACGGACAACATATCTTCAGCTGTCCAGAAATGCTGACCACGCTTTTCAACATCATCATAGAGGATCCTTTGGAGCTCATTATTAATGATAAAGCTGTAGAAATCACCAGGGCTGTCTTCAACAGCTTCGGGGACATTTAGAGTTTTTGCACGTACACCATGGATACGACATCATCATCATTAAAAATATACATACTTATTAATAATTATATCAGAATATTAATAATATGAGGCATTAGGTCAAAACTGTGGTTCTGAGGTACACGTTTATTTTATTGGTCTTATTAAATAGAGTGTTAAAAATGTTTCAACCGACAACATTAATGGTTCTAGTTTTTTGGCTCTTTCACTTAAATACTTTATATCTAATTGATACTTAAGATATGGCTTAAATCTAAATCACAAGTTAGCCCTTGGGAAACTTACTCGTTTATTATTCAACTTATAATATTAAATATATACATGTTATGGCAAATTTAAATTTTGAAATGCATGAATAGTTTTCTAGACAGAGAAATTATCAATCGTGTTTCAAGCAAATATAGCAGGTTTTTTTTTTAAATTTTTTTTAAGTAATGGCGGACACTTGTGTAACTAAACAATCGCCCCAACCAGGCCAGAAACTGTTACACATTTGAACAAAATGTGTAGCAGTTGAACGGAAGCATTACCTGAATTTTTTTAAGTAACGGCCACAAGTAAGTTTTAAGTATGCCACAAGAAGGTCAGAAACTGCTACTCATTTATCGTTATCCAGCGAGAACCTGTGAACCAAATCATTACCCACGCCATGCAGCACGCCATACAAACGGAGCATTACCCACGCCATACCACCAGAAAACCTTTTACAGGGTGGGCCGCGTTCATGCAATATTTCGGAAAAAAGGACAGAGACAGAAACATTCATGTCTGAACCGGGACCCACAGTTTAGGAACGCTAACCACTTTGAATGAACTCACTCAACTTCTGAAAATACATATTTCATTCTGCCAATGAGTAAGAATCTGCAAATATGATATAAACATTTTATGTGAATTACTTAAAAAAGTATTAAATTGAAAACCTTGTGAAATATTATTACAACTAAGTCATCTCGAGCAATATGAATAACTGTTTTATATAGAATTTAAAAAATAAAATTGAATCAACAATTTTAAATTAAAGACGGTTTATATATAAATAAAAGACGCACTTTTATTAAAGTTTTTGAAATGAAAAATTAGCATTTAATTACATATAATAGATATCAAATATCTTCAATGGGTTTTAAGAAATGCTTAATAGCATGATAAAGTGTCCTTCCAGTAATTGGTCATTAAAATATACTTAAAGCTAATAATTAAATAAGCTTAAAAATAAAAATACACTTAAAATAACTTAAGTTTTCTTCAGTAAAAATTTTCTCTTCTTAAAATGCTCTGATGACCTCTCGATTTCTAACAGTATATTTTTATATCTTATAGTTACAACAAGTTTAACACTTGCAAGTTCCTAAAATTACGCGAACTTTTCATATTTTAATATTATTTTCATGGAGTTAATTAAAATTGTAGTTGGAATCATCTTGTTTGGCAATATTTATGGAACCTAAGTCAAATTACTTCATAATTCTTAAATAAAATTATTCTTTTTAATTTTAATTATTTTTCACAGAAATGTTTATTAAAATAATTAAGATTCGTGAAGTTATTTAGGAAATTTTATAATATTAAAATTAATTAAGAATTTAAAAGTATCTTAACTAAAATAATGGGCATTTAATTTAAAGTAGTAATTTATTTTCATTTTATGAACCTTTATTAATAATTTTGGACTTTAATGCACGATGAATTTTCATTTTGCAGACTAACATTTAGATTGACGATATTTATGTACGTCTTTATTCATTAAAGAAAGGCTTATCTCAAATATATAATATTTGCATTGTAAATATGATTATAATTCACAATAAAACCATTTTATTATGTATTATTATTATTAAATAATAATACACAATAAAACCATTTTATGAGTTTTTATTATGTATTATGTGATTGTTTATAAAAAGAAATCATTGTAATTATAAAATTATATTGCGTTAGATATGAAATAAACTTATTATTTAATTTCAGTATTTCAATTGAGAAACTCCCAAATTTGACACATCTGCTGCAATTTCATATCCAGTACGAGCACATTTAATTAATATTTACTTCACGAGTCTACTTCACGGTTACACTCTGGCAAAAAACGTCTTAATTTGCCAGAAAATGTTAGATATTTTTGTCAAAATGTAATAAGAGAAAAATATATAATAAGTTAGCTTTTCTGAATTCACGGAAAATTTATCTCTTGTCTGATGTATTTCTAAGCTTTTATTGTTTTACAACAAGTTGAAATTTAAATAAACTTAAAAAATCGATACTTTTCCATGAACACTTGAGCTAATTTATATTACTTAACCCAGAAGATAATTAATCGATATTTCATTATAAATTATTTATGATATAATATTTTTACATGCATTTTTATTTAATAATAAAAAATGATTTTCTTTTTACAATAGTAAAATCCATCAAAAATTGTCCAGATATTTTTCACTTATAGAATTTTATTAAAATTACGAAAAAAAATTATTCTCTGTAATTTATCCCTTTAATATTCGAAAAGTATCGTAAAAAATATAATAAATAATTAATCTTGAGAAGATTCAGATAATCCTAAGAATCAATTTATAATTTTTATAAATTTAGATTCTTTACATTGAAATTTATTTTCAAATATTATTTTTTTTAAATTTACTTTTAAACTATTAAATAGTTTTAAAAATATGAAGCTGTGATAATGCACATATTATAAAATTAGGAAAACTGTTATTCGCATTATTTTCAAATCTTGTTATATATATATATATATATATATATATATATATATATATATATATATATATATATATATATATATATATATATATATATATATATATATATATATATATATATATATATATATCAAATTACGAAATTTTTAAAAAAATTACAAAAATGGCACATAAAATTTTTATTTGTTGTTAAACATAAAAATTAAGCAATACCCATTTGTAGGATAAAATATTAGTAAAGGGGTAAGTATGATTATCATTGATTGAGAATATAAGGAAACTACACAGATCTCACATTTATTTGATTATTTTATATATTCATCATGAAATAAATTGTTGAATTTGCATTTATTTGATATAACATCCACTAATAAACAATTATAAATATGTTTTCTTCAATTTTTTATGTTCACGAAATTTATATTTATTTTGGAACAACACCTTATAGAATTTTTTATATAGTATCTTATTGCATCAAACTTTAATATCGCATGCTATTAACTTTATAATATATCATTAAAAGATTAAAAAAATGATTTATAAATATTATGTATCATAATATTTGCAAACTTTAGAAACGCTCTGTTAATATCAATAAATCATATATTTTTTCGTGTTAAAAGAAATAACCTTACTGATTGAAAATAGTAGAACATGTGAAAGTTAGAGGCAAGAATTGCCATAATTTTTTATAGACTAATGAAATTCTGTAGATATAGAAATTATATTCTTTATCAAAACTATAGAGTTCATTAATAAAAAACACATTTCTAGGCTAAATTACAAATCTTAAAAGTAATATAATTATCATTCTGATGTCCCTCTTTTGGATGCTTGCAGAAAAGAAAACATCATATGCTATTAAAATAATATTCTTCATCTAGAAATTTTCAATTTATGAAATTTATTAAATAATCATTTATAAGTAAATATTCACGATATAGTTATATAAAAATATTTAATGTTGCATCCTTTGGTGTTAATTATAAATATAAGTACTAATTTGGAGAGATCCAATGATATGAGATTTGTAGAGGGATGGATGAATAAAACATTGTAAGAAATAATATTTCTGTACACTTACTAGAATTTTTAAACTAATGATTCTTATAAATAATTTTCAAATGGCGGCAAGTGGAAGTAGCAGATTTGGGTCAGATGACTGAGATACAAATGTATATCTGTGTGTTGTTGTTAATAATCCCAGATGATCCAATTGCAATACCAGACCAACTCCACAGCCACTTGGAACTGTCAGGAAATCCAAAAACATAAGGAGCTTTGAAAAATCCTCTTTCCATGTCAAAATTCAAGCATCCCAAGATATGCTCAAACGATGCCTGGTATGTAGTGTATTCCGGGTAAATCACAATGGAAATACTAGTTGCCTGGTTGCAAAATGTGTCAATGTGTCATCATTGCACACACTCACACACACACACAGACACATATATATATACTCATATATATATATATATATATATATATATATATATATATATATATATATATATATATATATATATATATATATATATATATATATATATATATATATATATATATATATATATATATATATATAGTGATGCGATACTATCACCTATATATATGGATACTATACTATATATATATTAAATATTTATGTATAAATTTATTTATAGGTATATATCATACTATATATATAGTATACAATAATCTCACAAAAGTGATGGTGACTACCATTTAGATATACAACAGAAATAGTCTGAAATAAGCAATAAAAATATTTTTTGGGTGTTTTTTTACTCAAAAGCAATTGGCAGTAATTTATAAAATTGTCTACAATATTTCTCTCCAGATTGCTTAGGAAAATTTATGTTTTTTAGCTGTGTGCAGCCATAAATGCAAAACGAAAAGAAACTTCGCCTGAAGTTCGAAAATTAGTTGTTCATTTGCATATTGAAAGTGGAAAATCTATTAGAGAAACTGCTGAAGCTGTTAACTTGAGTCATTCAACAGTTTTCAATATCATTAAACCATATAAAAAGAATCATATGATTCAGAATAAAAGAAGACATGGCCGACCATCAAAACTATCCAATGGAATAAAGCGAATAGTCATTCGAATTATTAAAAAAAAATCAAGGAATGAGTGCTCCTAAAGTTGCTGTTGATTTACAAGCATTATATGGAGTAATTTTTAATCCTGAGACTATTAGAAGAGTAATTCCATCTGCTGGATATCAGGAAAAAATTCTTCGTAAGTGAAAATAGAAAACTCAGACTGACTTTCGCAAAATTCAACATAAGCAAAAATTCTGATTACTGGAATAAAGTTATATTTGCTGATGAGAGTAAATTTAATATATTTGGTTATGACGGTCGAATCTTAGCGTGGAGAAAACCGAGGGAAGTATATCGTCCGCTGGAGTTGGTGTTCTTGTTTATATTGATAGTAAAATAATATATATATTAGTTATTTATATCAGTACAAGTATATTGACATTCTAAAGCAAAATTTGCACTTCAACACAAAATTTGAACATTCTGAACGATTTTAAATTCTACCAAGATTATGACCCCAAGCACACTGCTTTGAACCTTAGATTCTGGCTGCTGTATAACTTTCCTGAAATAATGAAAACACCACCACAATCTCCAGACTTCAATTCCATAGAGAATATTTGGCAAGAATTGGAATCAAGAATTCGCAAACACACCATTTTTTCAAAACAACAATTAAAATCGGTGCATCAAGAAGAATGGGAAAACTCACTGCAGAAATCACAAAAAATGAGTCAAATCCATCCCAAGAAGATTAAATGTTTTAAAAGTAAATGCAAATCCAAAAAATATATAAAACCTTTTAAAAAGTAAAATGTTTGGATAAATATTTGATGGAAAAATAAATGTCCCATCACTTATGTGAGCTTTTTTTTTTTTTTTTTTTGCTCCGTTCTAAGTAATTGTATTTTTATTTAATTAATACTTTAATATTTTTATAAAATGTGTGTTATGCAATAATTGTTACTAACTTTAAATAAGAAACACACAAACAAAAAATTGTACATGTATTTTTAATTAATTTTAATACAGTTTCCTTTTGTAAAGCACAAGTTTTCCATCATTTTTGTGAGAGACAATGTATATATATACATACATACATATATATAAGCTTTCAATTATCATTTTTATTTTTTAAAATACAGTGCATGAATACAAAATGCAATGTATTAGACATTCAAATATACTTAATAGGTGCATAGAGTTAAAATGTGTTGCATAAACTCCTAATGATATTTTAGCATTATTTCTTTCTATAACATATATTCAATGATACGTATTCTATAACAAGTAAATATGCAATACTGATACCAATCTAAATAATTAGAAATAAAAAAATATATATTTGAGATAGAACTTTAATAGGAAAGGGAAAAGGAAAAGCTTATTCGAAGTTTAAATATTTGTTTCCGTTTAATTCTTTCTTTTCCAGGAAAGAGATAAGTAGAAATCAATATAGGAAAATAGCTTCGAATTCTGTAATGCACAACTGCTTTTCTTTTGAAGCATAAATTTAAAAAAGAACTTCTGTTTAGATTATATAGAAATTTTTTATTATTCAATGTCTTGTAAACAAATTAAATAATTTTATTATTAATTATTTTTTATAGGAGCAATAGCTTTTTGTGAAATAGCTTTTTTCCTAATTGAATGAAATGTTAATTAAAAGTATGAAATTATAAATATTGTTTTTTTATATGTATTTCTTTTATATTTTGAAACTCCCCTAAAATAATATTGGCAACTATTTAGTTAATGACATTTAGTTATACATACTAAGAAATTCATACAAAAATGTAATAAAATATGAAATTTCAATTAAAACTAATTTTTAATTTAAGAAAATTACATATGCTCTTTTTTGAATACATTAATTTAAGAAATTAACAAGCAAAAATAAATATTGCTAAGTGAAATTCCGGTTGAGATAAGTTTGTTTATTTTAATTGGTTTTAAAATGTTTGATAGAATTTACATTTTTCATTTTAAGCTGTGAAATATATCGTTACACTAAATTTGCTACAACAAAAAAATCAATATATCAATACATATTATACCTAAAATGAATTAAGAAATAGTACATGAAATACCTTTAAAGTATTGACTAATCTGAAATTTTAAATAAAAATTAATTTAAATTTGTCAGAAAATTACCATACATTAAGGGCTAAAGTAAATGAAATATTTACAAATAAATATTACATAAAAGTTTTATTTTATGTAATATTTATTTGTAAAGATTTCATTCATATTTTAATCTCGATAACATGAATCAATCTTGTAATAAATAAATATAGCATAAAAACTTTATTTATTTTGAGATTGAGTTATGTTATTGAGATGAAAATGTTACAAACTATTCTTTTCCTTGACAAGTTAGATATAATTATTATTTTTGAGGTTAATAGTATCTTACCTATCTCTATTAGAATCCTATTTCAGATATTTTAAAATTTTTAAATTTGAATTATCAAATTAGGGCAAATATAAATTATGATATGATTTCAAGATTTATTTTGAAAACAAAACTCCATTATGACCCATTAGTACTTGAAATTATAAAGCCTTCAGAAATATTGCGCGATATGTGTGAAAATTAAAATTTGCATATGCATATAGTAAATTAAATTTATTCATACATTTATTTTGAACTCACTATTTAATTTCATTTCCTTTTTTAATCTAAATTAGAATGAATACAACTATATACATCCGAATAAGTATTATATATATATATATATATATATATATATATATATATATATATATATATATATATATATATATATGAGAGAGAGAGAGAGAGAGAGAGAGATAGATATATATACAATGCAGATACATAATACATTAATCTGAAGTAAAACAACAACAAAACAACAAATGTTTAAACAATAAGTAAAATAGCAATTTTAGATGCATAGATGCAGGTCTTTGGACAAAACTTCCATTTGGTAATTTTAATTTAACAAAACGAATTATATAATCAGCACCTGGATATGTTTCTACATTTTTTGCAATAATATAGTGTGTAATTGGAAGATTGTATTCTTTTACTAAGACAATAGCGTTTGGTTCAACATTTATTTTATCAAATTGCCATTTGGTGCTTGTTTGCAAATTGTTCTAATGCTTTCTTTTCCAGGATTTCTATACATTTTGCGCAATTTTAGTGATTCTTCTGTATTTATCAAGTATATTGTGCTCTATAGAACACAAATCTGGTTCAACAATGCCACATAAATCTCGCCATATTAAAAAATGTCTAGGTGTAAGAACATCAAAATTATAAGCTTCTGATGAAACAGGAATGAGAATTCTGGAATTTAACATTCCTTTTATTTGAACAGTTGGTATGAAGAATTCTTAAAGAGTCAATGCAATGTTGGCAATGATACGTTTTAGATGAAATTTAAACGACGTTACTCCCGCTTTCCAAATTCCACTGAAATTGGGGAGGAATGAATTTCCATTCGACTCCTTCAGTAGAGAGTATATTAGATATTTCCTCACTTGGTTTTATTAGAAAATTGAGTACTTTTTTAAATTCTTTTGATGCCCTTACAAAATTTGCGGCATTATCAGAAAAGATTCTAACACATTTATCACTACGCGAGAAAAGTCGTTTCAAGATAGCTATGAAATCCTCTGATAATAAATCTGTTACTACCTCTAAGTGTATCAATTTAGGAGCAAAGTACACAAAAACAGCACTATAAAATTTGTTTTCCAAGACATCCCTAACGTTTTCACAGAAGCACTTTCATCATTTTTAAAGACATATTCTATTTTATCTGTTGGTACTTGTGAAAGTAACTGAGGACTTAGAGCTCCATTCATACAAATGCATTCCACCTGTTTTCGATATGTCTGTTAATTAATACTGAATTTCTAAAGCTCTTTTCACATTTGGTGCACCACTGAGCACGTCATCAACATAAAAATCCTTTTTAACTACCGGTGACGCAAATGGAAATCTTTCTATTTCATCTTCAGCCAATTGAAGAAGAGTTCGGGTGGCTAGAAACGGAGCACAAGTTGTTCCGTACGTAACAGTAGTCATACGATAAGTTTTCAATCCAGTACAGTCATGATATCTCCAATAATTCGAAGTAAATCTTCCTGTGATTGATATACCTTCATTTGTCTGTACATCTTTTGTACATCGGCTGTGAAAGCAATCAAATGTTTACGAAATCGTAAAAGAGTTGACCTAAATTCATGTTGAACAGTTTCACCCTTTAATAATGTATCATCCAACGAAATACCATAAGAAGTTTTTGTTTAAGTATTAAATACAACTCTAAGTTTTTTCGTACTTTTGTCTGGTCTTAGTACAGATTGGTGAGGAATATAATAATGAGGATGTGGAAGAACTCTTTCATCAACTTCTTCCATATACTTAAGATCCTCATATTCTTTGAGAAAATCGTGATAAAGTTCCTTAACAATTGGATTTCTATCAAGTCGAATTATAGTACTCTTGAGCCTTCTAATGGCCAAATCTCTGGATAAACTCAGTTTGACTTTGTTTTTCACTAATGGTATTTCAACTATATAACAACAGTTAATATCTCTATAATGAGTGACATTAAAATATTCCATAGAATATTTCAATTCATCAATCACAGGAAATTTTTCTTTCAAAGCTTCAAACTCCCAGAACGACTTCAGTGTTTTGTCTAGGTTACTGACTTCTACTAATTGGCAAAACGTCTTGTTAGTAGAGTTACATGACACACTACCAGTAACTAAATAACTGGAAAATGTATTTTGGAGCAAAATATGCTCATATATTCTAATTTGACTAGGTTTTAAGAATGGTTGCCTGCCCTATAAACGGGTACCTATGGCATGTGTGTAGAGCAAAGTCATCACCTTCATGGTGCTCTAATTAAAACCAAAGACGCTCCCAATGGACTTAAATTCACATAGCCAATGCATAGCGAGCTTGGCTTGTCCAAGTGCCATTAGTAACAACAAACAACAACAACAACAGGTTTTAAAATTTTGAAGAAAGTTTTAGCTCCAAGAAAAGTATCTACTTTCGATGGTTCAAACACTGAGTCTTCAAGGGCGATACCCGTAGGCAATTGTAAACTGCGAATATCTAATTGTTGCATTGGTGTCAAATTAGTAATTTTAGGAACTACTAAGAATTTGATATATATCAAGGGTTCATTATATTTACGATAGATGTCGTTATTTACTAATAATCCTATTGATACTAACGACCCACATTAAATCCTCCAAGTGGAACATTAATCTAATACTTCTTTTTAATCCCAAATTAGTTGCACACAATCATTAGTAATAAAAGAAGCTTGAGAGGTGCTATCCAATATAGCTCTAAGCCGCTTAAATTCTCCGAAATAATCTTTCGCGTAAATAAAAGCAAGACTAAAAAGAAGTCTTTTTCGTTTGTGGAATAAAATTCTGAATCACTTCATCTTTCTTCAATACGCCAGATGAAGAGTCTTCACTTTTGGCTAGTGCCAGGTGGAGGATGAAATGGGGAAATTAGTTTGGAAACTTCCGGATATATTTATTTTAAGTGTTGGACGAATTTGTGTTTTGAGAAAGGTTGCATATCTCCGATCTAGCGCAAAAGAGAATGATGTTTTTGGTGAGATTCAACACATCTAGAGTTAGACTAGCATTCATTTAATTTATATGAGGAATTCAGACAGTTTAAACACACAATTTTAGATTTACAAAAATTAAACCATTCAAGTACTTTCGTTTTCAGAAATAATTGGCATTTATACAATGAATGATTTGAATCACAAAGAATGCAATATTTTGTAGCAGCTTTAATCAAACATTTTAGATTTGTAAGATAGAAATGAGTTTTTGTCATTAATATTAATAGTGTTTGAAAACTTGGGTTAGCAGCGTTTAAGTTTTATAATATTTGATATCGTTTTTCTAAGAAATTGATGAAAACATCCCAAGTTGGCATTTCATGAGAATCAACAGTTAATTGAAATCATCTATGAGTTTTTCTTTATATAGTTTAGCACAAACTAAATTTATAAACAAAATATCAACAAATTTATTGCGTTCTAATTCCAAAGCTTTCATAGAACGAATGTTTTTTCCAAATTATCAATAAGCATAAGGGGTTCTAAAGGGTTTTCTTTTGTTATTGGTTTACAATTAATTAAATTTTAAATATGGCTTTCAACAATTGGTTTAGTATTCTCATAACAAAGTGTGAGAGTTTTAAATACCGATTCATAATTACCATTCGGTGGTGATGATACCTGTTTTGAAACACTTTTAAGGGAAGCATTTTAATAGTAACACTTCTGATAATCTTGGATTATTTTCAATTAGATTTAGAAACTGTTGCTTAAAAGCGCTCCAGTTATTAAATTGACCATCAAATTTGGTAATAGAATTTTACGTTATCGCAAACACTTTTTTGAACACAATAGCTTTTGTTTTTAACTTCAGTTGATTTGTAAAGAAAAAGCTATGCACTGACCTGAAATTCTTGAATCTTTTCGTCAATTTCTTCCCGAGTGTTTTCTGCTTTTTTTAAATACCTCGTCATTTTCTATTCTTGCTTTACTACTTCATTGTTTATGTTGTACGTAAATTTGGTTTTAATATCTTCCAATGCATTTAGAACTGCACGAAGTTCAGTTTCTTCTAAATCTTTTAATGTTTTCAAAGAAAGTTTAGCTAATGTAGCTTGAATACTGCCACGTGTTTTCGATTTAATATCTTAATGGATGGCACAATTCTTATTTAGTTCTCCGGTGCTGTGGACCATAAAATGTAGTGTAATATTTTTCGAATAATTCCAATTACAAGATAAACGCTTCAACTGCAGACTTAAACACCCCTCGTACTCCCGGTCATGAACAACCTGGAGATTAGAAAAATAAATTTTATTACTGTGAAAATAAAACAAAACTTATCTTTCCCCTATATATATATATATATATATATATATATATATATATATATATATATATATATATATATATATATATATTATGCATTTATGATAAGTTAAACTAATAAAATAAGAATTCTTTTATATATAACTTATTTGAAACAGTTATAAATTCATGAATATTCCATTATTTTACATCTTTAAGACACTGGTGCCACTCTGACCTTCCTGAGACCTTTCTTATACAATGACAACCTTTTAGCCTGCCCTATATAATACTCATTCACTAAGAAATAACACAGATGACTGTTATATCAACTTAAAGGGTCACATATATTCTACAAATGAATAATTTAACTTCATCTTCTATTTAAATAAATGCTAATCAATGCCTTGGATTCATGCCTTAACACTCTGCTGCAGACCTTTTCTTAATTATGAATATAAATTCAAATTAATCATATATATAAATATATATATATATATATATATATATATATATATATATATATATATATATATATATATATATATATATATATATATATATATATACATATATGTATATATAGTAACCCTTCTATAACACGGTAGTTAGGTTCCTAGAAAATGCCGTGTTGTGTGAAATCGTGTTGTATGAGACCCAGAACTAGTAGAAAAAGGGGGGGTTACGTTCCAAAAACTAATTAAAAACAAATATTTTTTTAAATTCGACATAAACAATTAAATTTTTATTAAATAATAAATGTATATCCAACACAAAGTAAGAAAAAATTTTTTAATCTAACGCAACCCTAATTTAATGAATTTATTCGTCGTCACTGCTCAGTACAATCAACCGAGAACGTTTTTTGGGTGGAACGATATCGCCTTCACTTTCAGAACTTTTTTCTCTATTTAAAGTTTTTGTATGTTTTCCCCTCTTAAAAAAGTCTGTAATCGAGCTTTGCTGACTAGTTCTTACTAGGTCATTGTAAATTTCGCGGTATGGAGTTAAACAGTTTTGCAGCTCCATTTTGAATTTTCGACTTCTTTCCGCTGGAAGGGTCTGTTTTCAAAAAAAAATGACTCGAGATTTTCCGCTAAGCATAGGTCTTCTTGTAATTCTTTTAATGTTAAATTCTTAACTGCACAATCTTCATCAGAGCTAGCGTCCTCAAAATCTATTTGATTTGCATCCAGGGATGCCGCCCCGACCGATAACAAGCTCTAACATTGGAACAAAACTGTGTTATAGGATGACTTATTGTAGGAATTTTCCCGCAATTTACGAATCGTGTTATAGCGAAACCGTGTTATAGGAGGGTTACCTGTATATATATATATATATATATATATATATATATATATATATATATATATATATATATATATATATATATATATATATATATATATATATATATAAATTTATATATATATATTTAAATCGAAGAATGAATTAATTAATTACAACAATGTTACTTATTGTAGTCTGCTAGTAATAATTCTTCATATACATGTAACAATATTTAAGTATATTTACAGTCATACTTTAGTGTTATAACAATTTTATTTCCCTCAAAAATATGAAGAACATTAATAATCAAAAATGTATTTCGCTACATCTTCCTTGTTACACTTTACCAGGCATCAAAATATGGTAATTTAAAGCCTTTAATAATAATCATTTTTAATTCTCAACTATGACATTTTTCAGAATTTAAAACATATAAATTACATGTTAACAAAAGGATTACGTGTCTGATTAGTGTCTGATTACATGTATGATTTGTGAATCCATTAATTGTATTTATTGAAAAATATTATTTTTAAGAGATGTATATTAGCATTAATATTTTGTTTTATTTTCACTGTTAGAATATATTTTAGTACCTCCATTCCAAATAATACTTTTTATTATTGAATCAACATTTTAGTATTTATTTCATGAAACTCGTAAATGTCAGAAACAAGGGTAATTTGCATAAATATTCATTAAAAATTGGGATATAATCTGCTTCGTTACACGTGACTGGAAAAATGGAATTTTTTTGACATTTTAAAGGGGAAATATTACCTTACAATGTGTACATGAAATTATTTCTCTCTACATTTCAATTAAATTACCATGCAAGAAGATCTGTATTTAGTTATAAAGAAATTTTATAAAAACTGTAACTTCCTCTATTTAACAGTATTCCTCTTCTGAACGAATGCTAATCAATTTTCTTTAACGAATACTAAACATATGTATTTATATACTTTCACATTTAAGTACATAAAATATTTACAAGTAAATGATTTTTGTATTAATTATTAATTCTCCTATTTCTACAAAAGAAAGATAAATATACTTATATTACAAAAGTATGATGTATATAAGTGCAGATTGTTCTAAATTTTCAAACTTTACACAACAAAATGTGAATATATATTATGCGAATTTTGAGACAAATCTCTTTAAATAATGAGAAAATATTATCCAAATTTTATTACTTATGGACAGCCACTCATCGAATTTCCAGAAATTACTTCTAATTTCAATAATTTTGGGGTAGATTTCACTTCATCCTAATTTCGTTTCTCAAAAAAAGCAACAGTTATTTTTGGCCCATATCATTAATTTACTTCAGATTCTATCATTTATCTATTAGAAAGAAAATTGCTGATCACTTAAAAAATACCAAATTTATGTTCAGAAGAATTTGTTGTTTAAGAAATTTTAAACAAAGCAATTCAAATTTTATTAAATGCATTTTTTTCATATAATTGACTTTAAGTTTATAATTTACTTGTTTTTTAAAATTTAAAAATAATATATGTATTTTTAGATTAGAAAAATATATTTTTCTTTTTCTTTAAGTGTGCAAGAATTAGTAACTGATTTTACAATTTGTTTTATTATATTTAAAAACTATTTGTTATATACCGCAATCCAAGAAATGCAGCTCCAAGAAACACCAGCAATATCACTGCGAAATTTATTTGAATTATAACACATTACTGAAAGATCAAATCATTGAAATTACAGCTCTTGTGAACTATGGGTGGGTTTGGTTTGTTTGTCGCTCAATGGTCATTTTTTGCACACGAGGGCTAATTAGATCGGTACCTACGGCTTAAAGTGGATTCCAAACCACTACAAACATCCATGCCCAATTGATGGTGGGATTCGAACCCACGAACTGTTGAACCGAAGGCAAGAGAGCTAACCATTCGGCTGCCAGCTCGGCTGTGAACTATGGGAGATGACAAAATTAATACTTAGTGTAGATAATGTTGCCAGATGTAGCTCCTCTAACATACGTCAGAAAAGAATGTAAAAGGCTTTCGATTTAGCTTTGTTGAAAAACAATGCATGCAGCTTCCACTTATTGCGAAAGTTAATGATGTCTCACATCTTTTGTTGAATCACGAGACTATTGTAGAGCACATTTATGGACCACGTGTTTTCAATTGGAATAAATTGAAAGAACAACCAGGCTTTGGTAACAATTCAATCTGATGGAAAAAGAAGAACTCTTTGACATTAAGTGCCACTTATGATCATACATTATCATTTTTGTTGTTGTTGTTATTAATGACACTTGGACAAGCCAAGCTCGCTGTGCCTTGGCTATGCGAATTTAAGTCAATTGGGAGCGTCTTTCGTTTAATCAGAGCACCACGAAGGTGAAAGTACGACTTTGCTCTTCAAATCTTCCGATAGATGGCAGCAACAGAGGATCCACTCCCTCAATTTTGGCTTTGATTCTGAAGGGGGAATTTTCTCCAGGCCATTGCATCCATGGTAACTGCTCAACGACTGACCACAGGACTTTCGATTCCACAGATTTAACAAGCACGTATATCGCATGTACTTGGTGGCGGCATTGGGAATCGAACCCAACCCTTCCGGATGGAAAGCCGATACCCTAACCACTAAGTTACCCACGGCCTTATCTTTTTTTAAATTAAGCTAATGGCAAGCGCTGAAGGTGTGAGGGGACTATGGACATCAATACATCAGAAATGAATCTCTGGCTGTTCAGAGTACTGACTGGGTTTACTAGAGATAAGCTGGGGTTAAATCTTACAACATATCAAGCGATAGAACGAAGTGTAGGACCCTTTTAACGTTGCATATCATAAGAAATCAGCAAACTCTCACAACTATGTACCTGGATTCAATTCTGACAATTTATTAAGTAAAGAAAATGTTCCATTCCGCTGTCTAAGCGCATTGTTCATAATATTTTAATCAGCGAAAATGTCTGTGATTTTGTACTAAAGGCAGCGATAGCAATGAATGTTTTGAAAAAAATCCAGCGATCGGCAAATGAAATCGAATGTTATAAGCGGACAATGAAAGGTGTGTTATTATTGCACTGGCATGCTTCCCTGTATCTAGCACTAAGTTGTACTCTACCAATTAAATAGAAACAGTTAGGTGGAGTCTTCATGTTTTTGAATTAAGAACCAAGCAGAAGAATCCTGATACTTGGCCTGTTACCCCCAGAGGTATCATTTCACATTGAGGACATAGCAACCACGACATATTTAACGTGCTTCAGCCACGTTTGACAAACATCACGTATCTTCGGATAATCCGAAATTCAAGCTCACTACCTTCCGATAATGAGAAAGATGCTCTAACCAACAAAGGCACCGTGGCCTCTACTAAATGATGTGAAACATACTAAATCTGTTGTGGTATGGATCGGGGATGTGGTTTAGTAATCAGTCAGTACCATGCTGACAATATTCCTATTATTACGTGCAGTACTGCCGTATGATGGTTGATGATCGGTTCTATTGTTACGTAGTTTCAAGTATTACTGATCCGCCTCACCATTACTAGTAAAGCAGAGCACCCTATATTGACAACAAAATAACATCGCAATTAATTCGTTTTACCCAATACGATATCGATTTCTGGAAAAGACAATCAGCAATCACTCTAAGGGTTTTTTATAATTCTTATTTGGTTGAACGCAGAAATTGAATAAAAGACGTTTGGAAGTTTTTCAAGAATCATGTTAAACAGCTTACATAAAAAAATAAAAATATTACTTTATGGATTTATACTCCCGGGAAAAATCTAAAATCTTGAGGAGTGGAAACCCTTTATCCATGATTGGTACAAGGGATCAAAACCGGGTTTGTCCCTTGACCTCCCTTGTGACAGACGTACCCTGACTACTGTCTCAAGATTTGCTAGTGGTTACATCAAATGCCTCACTTACAACAAGGGCAGGAAAACCTTCGTCACCTGCACCAAGTGCCAAAGTCATCAGGCCTCTCCTGAGCACCTTTTGGATTGCATGGGTCTCTCTAAGGAGGATCTCTTTAGCAATCCTCTCCTAATCTTCGACTTCTTTACAGTCAACGGGCTCGTGGATCTTGTCTGACTCCGTCAGACAGTGAGGATAAGAAATAACAACAACAACATAAAAAACGAATGTCATACTTTAACCTTTCCTTTTTCGAAAGCATGATAGTCACCAGTGATCTCCAGCCGCATTGCAAAGCAATTTGCTTAGCTAATGGTCTCTATATTTCACTGTCGCAAACATACGATTTAAGTTTCATATGATTTACGTTTCCTTCAATCTGTTGCTTTTTGAGTGCAGTAGAGCAGTTAATAATTTTTATAGACATTGTAAAAGTGACTTGTAATTTCAGCTTAACATTAAAATTGTCATTGAATTTTTCTTTATTTGTGTATCATATTATGTATTGAAATTAATTCACTTGATAAATAAATATGTAAAAATATTATATTTCTGAAAAATATAATTTTTCTACTCTCAATTGTTTAAAAATTTAGAAAATTTATAACGTTATAATTATGCTCTTTTTAAATATTTAATGAAGTAAATTTTTTAATATGGATTTCTAAATATCTTTGATGTAATTTATATTGGTTTAAGAACACAATCTCATACAAGTCATATATTTAATTTCGAATAAAAATATCTGGTTGAAGGGTTAGGAATTATATTCTTATAATGATACCAGATTGATGCAATAATGATACAGTTTTCATTAGAAATAAAATTTCATAAAGTAAAAATTCAAATTTGTAATGTAATGGAATTGTAAACAGAACATATAGTTCTATTTAAAATTTCTTATTATTTTCTATTTTAAAATTTGTGCAACACTTAAAGACAAATCTAATTTAATTTAAGAAATTAATGAAATTTTTATCTCTTCAACTGATTATTATTTCGTTCTATTTTAATAACTTCTGAAATTTTAATTATTTCTTTCAAAAATAGTTTAAATTATCATTTCCATTAGTCATTACAAATCAAGAATATAGATATGAAGAATTAGCTTATGTAACTGAAGTCATTAGTATCAATAAATCATGCTAAATTTGATATTTACTAAACAAAAAGATCAAAGTTTCACAAATGAAATTGATATTTTTTATATTTTAAAATAATTTACTTCTGTACATTAATTTATAGAAACGAGACATTTATTATTATTATTATTATATTTGGTCTCTTTTTATGACATTTTGAAATATGAATGTCAACAATTTGCAATATCAAAGGGATTACATATTATAATTTTGTTCTTTCAATAAAAAGAATGCCCCTGACATTAGCTGCCTTATTTTGTTTTATTTGAAAAACTTGTATTATTAAGTGATTTTCTTATATTAGTTTTTAGTTTTCTAAATTTTTTTATCTTAAAAACATGAAGTTAAATTTTAGTAAAATAGAGTGAATTACTATTCTTCTATTACCTGAAATTCAACCAATTTTTAAATTTTAGAATTGTTTCTTAAGAATATCGAAGGGAATTCCCATTTAACTGAAACTAAATTATTTTTATTCAGTTAAATTTCAAACAGATTAATAAGGTAAACGAGAAAGTTTTTGCATTTTGCGCGTTCCAATTGATTGAAGTAAAAATAAGTATGCAAATCAGTGTATGACGTGGTTAAGACACCAGTTAGTCAAGAGTAAAATATCAGTTCATATAAATGCAGGTCTACAGCACACATTCATCAATCGTAACTAGTACAGCAAAGAAGAGAAATGGACATGTTGATGTAAATAGTTCGTTGTTGTTTTATTTCTTCAAACTGGGATATCAGCTGATGCATCAAGTCGCCGAATATGTCACGCGTTTGGGAATTGTGCTGTAAATGAACGTACGGCAAAACATTGGTTTCCCAAACTCAGGTCAGGAAATATCACATTCTGTGATGAACCTGGTGTCTTGCGGAGTAGTCATCATGCAGTTCACCATGAGTTGTTACCAACTGGTTAAACAGTCACTGTGAACCTGTACTCGCAGCAATCAGTAACGTGTGCACCAGGCATTGCAACAGCAGATGCCATAACTTATTAATCACAAGGATGTACTTGGCTGATAACGCGAGGTTGCATGTCGCATGGGTGGCTCGGAATATCATACATCATCTTGATTGGGAGCCTTTGTACCATCCTCCTTACTCACTTGACATTGCACCTTTAGATTAACACCTTTTTTATTCCCTGGACAATCAACTTAGCAGAAAATCTTTTTTCAATGAATCAGACTATCCACAGTCTTAATTTCACCCAAAACCCCCGGATTTTACCGCTAAATGATTCCACAACTGGAGACACGTTGGCAGAAGGTGCTGGATGCCGATGGTGATTACTTCAAGGACTAGAAATATATTACACTTTCTGCAGTTCGTATTCTTTTGGATATTTAAAAACTGCATCAACTTTCTTGTTTACTTGGTATCTAAAGTTGTTACATGTGTTTAACAAATTTGACAATTATTAGTCAATATGTTTAAGAATGATACAAATTTTCAATTGTAAGTGATATATTGATTTTTAGTACAGAAAACACTCTTTCATATTATAATTCTGATTATACATTTCTGAAATATTTTTCAAATTTATTAATAATTTTTCTTGAATATCAATTATTCTAATGTTGGCAAAATAGTAAAATATATACTTTTATAAAATAACTGTAATCAGTGAAATTAAAATAAAAGATTATTTATTTTAATTTCACTTAGCAAGAATTTAGCATTATTTAATCCTATTGTACAATATTTAAGGATTATTATAAGTGAAATATTTTTATCCATGAAAGAGACGATAAATAAGCTGAAATAAAATAGTAAAAGTTATTTAAATAATAATTAATTATCTAAAATGAAAATACTTGAAAAAATATTTCCTCTTAAGAGATTATTGAATTTTTACTAAGACTTTACATATCTAATTATTCTTGTTTGCTTTAAGCTGCAAAATAATTAAATTTAAATTATTAGCAGTTTTATTTTATATTTTTATCAAAATTTATGAAATGGCATCGATTATAATCTTGTTAAGTTCCATTGTTGATATTTTTTTCAAATCAAGAATTAAAAAGTGTTTGATTTAAAATAAATAATAATCTAAATTAAATTTGTATGATTTTTATAACAATAATAATATGCAGCTTCTTTTGTAATATTGTTGGGGCTAGTGTTTGGTCTTACAACTTAGCATATAAATTTTTGTAATTCTAAGCAATCAAAGAAAAATATAATTAGATGTACAGGGTGATCTTTTTTAAAGTGAAAGTGTTTTAGGCGTCCTGTAGAGCGATCTAATAGCCAAAATGACACCAAACTTGGTATTTAGACTAATCAAGACACGGGAAAAGGATTTCAAGAAAAACAATTAGTTTCAAAAGTCGCCGCTAGAGCACTTTTGTGGCGCTGCAGTAGCTTACAATAACGAGAATCAGCATAGAAAAATGCAAATGTTGTGCGATAACAGTGCCAGTAATAGGCCTATAAAAGCAAGTAATAGACAGCTCCGACAAGTAATCTCAGCTGAAGTAAACGAGCTCCAGTGGCCATGCCTCTCACGCTACCGGACCGTGCGTTTATGTTGGTGGAGTATCAAATTTGTCTATTCTAAAGGACAACATAACAAAGCCAGTGAGGAATATTCTTCGTGATATGTTACGTACAATTGTGGAAAACGTTGGGCACAGAATGCACGGTGTTATTTCTGAGAACGGTGCTCACATGGAATGTGCTCTAATTCTTCACCAGGGAAGTTAATGTAATAAATAAACATTAATAGTTTAACTGTACGATTGTATGTGTTAGTATTTTTCTTTTCTCAAATTTTATACATTGCAAGACGCCACAACATGCACTAGCGGCGATTTTTGGAACTAAAATTTTTTTCATGGAATCCTTTTTCCCGTGTCTTGATTAGTCTAAGTGCCACGTATGGTGCCATTTCGGCTATTAGATCGCGCTACAGGGTGATCACTCCAAACACTGTCACTTTAAAAAAAGATCACCCTGTATTTTCAATTGAATAATTTCAATCCTTAGAACACTATTCTATGTTACTTTTGTTTATACAATGAAAAATGTTTTAAAATTTCATTTAAAGGTTACATTTATTTTTCTTACAATAATAGTAATAAAAATTTTGATGCAAAGTTTGCTTTTTTTCTTTATAACATTGTTTACAAATTAAAAGAAAAATATATTAGATTTCGTATTATCAAAATAATAATTGTTATACGATACTCTGTTTTTCAATGCCGCTGTTGCTTGATAATTTACTTCAATGTTAGTACTGTAATTCATAAGTTGAAACAAAGTTTGACTGAAAGAAAATGTTTATTTTTGACAAATTATTCAGTATTCTATATAAAATTTGAATTAATTTTAAATGTATTTTATTTTTTTCATTACTTTATTTCAACTAGATTTGAGAAATTTTCTTTCTTAATTCAGTTTTTCGTGAACTTGCTATAAGTTTAGCATAAGTTTATTCTTTTTAATCCTTTTCATCCATTTATATAATGTAAATTTTTCCATATTATTTGTATATCATCATGCATTAAAATAAATCGTATTTCTTGAAGTGAATATTAGTAGTATACCTATATTATCATATAAATGCATCAGGTATAAATGAATAAAAAAATAACAAACATTTTGATTTACTTATACTTATATATTTCTCTATCTTATTTAATAGATAAAATGTCCATGTAATATTTTTCTTTTTAATCTTATCTTTATTATCTTGATAGATTAAAAATATTTTACGAATATGAAGAAATATACATAAATACAAAAGAAGAAAATATAGCAAACAAATATACACTAGTTTAGCAACTTAACAATAAATTGCCAATTATGAAATGAAAATGGTATGAATATTTTTTTACTACTATAACTTCTTGTTGAAATTATATGAAATATTTGTGATTAACATCCATTATTTCTTCTCTTGTCCTTCCGAACTTTTTCATGGCTGATGAAATTTTAAGGAATGCTTCCTTTTTATTGGAAGTAAATCATCATCTTGAGTTCTTTTGTGTAGAACAGTATTTATTGCTAGTTTTGGGTAAATGCATTATTCTAAAAACAACAGCTCCGAGCGGTACTAAAGATAGTTATTTTAAGGAAAAAATTAATTTTCATATTTCTCTTGGTATTTAACATATTTACCTTATATTTATTTTCGAGCTAACAATTCATTCAAAACTATTGTAACATCACTGTCGTGTTACGTAAGCTACAAGTTTTAGTATCGTTACTATTTTAATGTATCGTTAACATTACTTTTTATGGCAAATGTCAAGCAAACACATAAAGTTATCTAAATTTTAAATTCGATGAATGTTAAATTAAATAATTAAGTTAATATTTATATCGATATTCTACATACTATGCCATGAAAAGTTAAAAATGCGACTTTTCTCAAAATATTTTAATCGGGTCATTAAAATACCAAAGGTTTCTTTTTCACATATACAACGAATTTTGACAAAGTCAATCCAGGAAATTATGTCAGAGAATGAGTAAACTAAAAATCATATTTCAAAAGTTGCTGTTTTATGAATCTTTTATATGTTTTAATGAAATATAATATTAATATATTTCTACCAAAATATTACACACTAACCGGCATAGATGCCGTAACATCCAGGATTATAAATTCTGAATGTTTTTGACAGTGAAGAAGTGTTGTCAAGATGACGCAAATGCTACGGTTGCCAGAATAGAATTTTCAGCTGAATTTTTATCGGTCTCCATATCTATGACGTAATAAAAACCAGGTTGCCAGATACATTAGAAAATCCACTAAAATATCACTAAACTCAGAATTTGGCATTCTGGATTATATGGCATCTGTGCCCGCTAATCAATACAATTGTAAATATTTTAATATTCGCGGCTAGATTTTAAAATCTATACGTGTTCTGCTTTTTTGCTCATTATGAATTGTTTGTTTTTAACAAACCATACGAATATACAGTAATCATGCATTAATAACATTAAAAAATTTACATTACACACAATTGAAATGTGTACAAAATATTGCCAATAGCTACGTAGTTAGATGGATTTAACATCCTATTTGCTAGATAGTTTGTAGCATTTATTGTATTTAGATTAATACAGGAATCACTAGAAAAGCTGCAAAATAAATAAAGAGCATGAGATGAGAGAAATTATATTTTTTAGAAACCTTTTCTGACTAATTATAATTTTAGAAATAATATTTCTGCTTCATTTTTATGAAAACAATTTCAGTGCATGTTGAAATAGAATAGATGGAAATTGAAAGTACTTTTCCCTAGAACTATACGAAAAATATGTTTATAGGAAAAAATTCTTTACTTTGCTCAATAATTTTTGAATAATAAGAAATTTGATAACATAAATTAAAAATTCTGAAAATATTTTCCAGAAATATTCTATTTACTTCATAATAAACTGACAGGGACAAAAAGAAATTCGCAGCAGGTGTGTTCTCCCATACAGGAAATGCGGTAAAAAAAGAAAACAAACTACTAAGCGACAAATGAGGTCGATAGTAAAGAAAATTACTGACCTCTATTCAATAATGAAAATACTTGGTAAGAAACTTTCTGTAAAAATAGTTTATACAAATTGTAGATCTATATCTTACAGGCACAGGTAAAATATAATAAATCTGAGTAAATTTATAAAATTACGTAAAATAAGTATACAGTGTGATAAAGGTTCTTCAAAAATATTTTGTTAAAAAATTCTAGTATCATAAAAAATTAATAAAAAAATAAATATTTTGGTTTAATGTTAAATATGCTGATAGAAATTTTAAATAATATTAATACGATAACTAATTATATAGTTAAATATTTTCCTAATTTTGAATCACAAGGTAACCGGGTATACGGATACAAAATAATACCTTGTTAAAATTCAATATCAATTGAATAAGCAAATATAAGTCACTTTAAAGATTAAATTATTCATATTTAGTTATTATTCTAATACATATATCAAAAACAGTTATAGAATATTTGGTGAAGCGTCGTTCTCGTTCTGGGAGGTTTCTAGTTCAATATTAGACTCTCCTGAATGTGCAACATGTTCTTCCAACCCAGCACTTAAAAAAATTTCCTCGTCGTATTTTCCTAGAGATATGATATCTCTGTGACAATATGCCAATTCTAGGTTCTTCTTCTTGGCCCTCTGATTTCAATTTTTTTTTCCATTTTCGGAATGAATTTATATTTTCATTCTAGTCAAATGATTATATTAGTTCAAATGATCGTAGTTATTTATTTCTTAATTATTACCAAATACGCACCCCTACCTTAAACTATTGTCTTACCTTGCATGAATCTAAATGCAATATACAACCTATTTTCATTTTTATGCATTAATTACTCTTTTCAGCGTTTCATCCCTTCAGTGGATCGATTAACTGAGTACCAAGCATGCTTGGGAACTAAACACTTGGAGATCTTAAGTTAGGCTGACCACCTAACTGAGACATATGCTTCGCACCCCAGGGTCCTCGGTCATGAAAACAGTTATGGACACTGTAGGCCTTGGCCCACATGGGCTGCCGTGCCATGGAGTTAAGTTAATTACTCTTTTACGAATTCTAACAACAGCCTACTCAATATACACACATACATGGCGTTGTAAGCGAGCCCCGGACTGCACATGTAGGTTAATGGGTTTGGAATACTCGCCCATCACCAAGTGCCTCGTCATTTTGAACCACGGTCGGGTGACGAGGTCACATCTGAGCTCCTCCTATACACATCAACGCCACACCAGTGGATGGACATTGGACGTCACAAATTAAAGGTGACACGTCTCCAACCTACGGAGCTAAAGCAACCCACTGAGGCAGTGTACGTGGTCCCCCTCCCAATCACTGCTAGCGGCAAATAATGCTTCACTTGGCTGATATTAACGGGAAGCCTACTCAGTATATTAGACCATTTTAAGGATCGGAGAAAATAAAATTTCAGATTTTGTTATAAAGAATTCTGCGAAAATTGTCAAAGCGTGCTCTGCTGTCTTCAAATTTATCATTTCAATTGCTGGGCAATGTAGCATAAGCTAATGTGTGCGCTTCTATCACCATTGGAGGACATGATGGATCTTTGTCAGGATTGGGTAACATTTGAAAACTTTGATAACAAAGATGCCTTCTTTTTAGAGATGTTACCATCATTTTGTTGCATTCTTTCTTTATTTCTCAAATAAAGTCTCGCGGTATTGTTCTATATTAGAGTAACATTTAAGATTGGCTGCAATGGCACAACAATATACACATGCCTCATCAACTGCAGTGTTCAAGTTGAATTTCTTCAACAAAAAGTGCTTATTTAATGAGAGTTTGAGAATTTTTTTTTCATCTGTATTCTATATATTTATAATGTTATTTAAAAAAATTATGCATTTTTTTTAACATACCTTAATTTACAATTGGTTTTGAAAAATTACCAAAATAAAAGTATGTTTATCTTGTAACGTTGATTTAACTTAAAATATTTTGTATAGTGCTTTGATGAGTAATTTAAAATATTATGGGTCTTATGCAGTTAAATTTTTATTAAAAGAAAAAGCAATCTAAACGAGAAAATATTTTAATAATTTTCTAAAAAAATTTAAAATTTTGGTTATTTTTATATTCCCCTGAAAGTTATGAATTTTAAAGCACAAATGTAATCACTTAACAATTTTAATAGTACCTCAATTTTTGGCAATCAAAACTTAAACTATGACTTAAGCCATTAATAAATGCCCAGCTGAGATTTGCAGGTGAAAGAGCTAATTCTGTCTTCTACCTGCTGGTGCTTCGATTCTCCAACCTTCTGAAGCCACTCCACTTTTCTTTTGGCATTACAATAAATACCTACTGTAAATACTATTGAATTTTACTGAAAATCATAAATTGAACTTTGATGTCTCTAAATCAGTCACTAGTATTTTATGCAATTATCAGTGCAAAATCATAATGGAAGGAAACATAATGGAAGGATCATAATGGAAGAAAGTGCAAAATCATAAAGGATCAGTGCAAAATCATAATGGAAGGAAAACTTCTAACTTACGAAAAACGTGATAAATATTGGGCTGCATTCTGGATCCAGAAATTCTGACCAGCAAACATGTTGATTCTTTAGAAAAAAAAAGATTGGACGTAATGAAATTGCTGGAACTGACTGGGGTGCAGATACTATCAATCTCAAAGTGACATACACCTCTTTGATTAAATCTATTTTGGAGTATGGATCTCAAATCTATTCCTATGCGTCTCTTACAGATTTAGCAAATTTAGTTCAATTGATCTATAAACGATCAATTGAACTCGTTTAAAGCTTGTTAAGTATTTCAGTAAACTTTAAAGTTATGGAAATCATAACTGCACATCATTTATATCTACAATTGGACGAACAGACAAAAATTAAAAAGAAATTGTCTTTTTTCTCAAATTTACTCTAAGAAACTTAAGGATCAGGAAGTTGAAGAGCATTCTATTGGGGCAATTTTTAACCCTTAAAGGGCTTAACTAAAGTCCATTTTAAAACTGATCTTGAAACCCCTACTAATGAACAAAACTTATGCGATTATCTATTACCTACCTGGAGATAAACTAAATTGCTGCAAGAACTAATCAAATTTAAACTGATGACAGCAAATATTAAAATAACTCTTGAGGGAGCGATTTCTTTATAAAGACTCCAAAGACTATCAACTACTAGAAATCCTGATTTCTGTTTTGTTTATCGGTCACAGCTAACAGCTATTAATGAAGATCTCAAAGATCATTAAATTTGTATCATCATCCGCAGATATTTGTGCCTTAACTGATAGTCATAGTCGGTGATTGAACTTCAATATTCATTATTAATATTCTTAAAGAGCTTTCTCAGAAGCACGAGATCTATTTCCAATGGATCCAGTCCCATATTGGACTCAATGGCAATGAGATTGCTGATATTTTGGCCAAGGAAAGAACCTCTAAATTACCAGTGTCATGTAAATACTCTGATTTTCTTTGAGATCTACTCCAAAATAAATATTCTGAATAGGCGGTAATGGAAAACTTTTCCGATCCACCACTGTTATAATAGGCAGGCAACAGATGTTGACTTTTCCACTAAAGCGAATTGCTTCATTCAGTCCATCATTGGTAAGCTTGCAAATGTATACATTTAAGATTTTTCTTATAAGAAATCTTTCTGATGAGGAAAAAAGAGTCTATGTGACATGTTTGAAATTCGTCGGTGTGTTGGCCTCTACTTCTTGGTAAACTGAGCGGGTCTTGACAGAGAGGACATATTTCTCAGTCCTCTTCTATTTTTCAGATTAATTAAAGATTTTTGGACCCGTGGAGCTCATTTAATCTGCAATTTGTTCGTGCGGAATAAGTCAGCAACAACATAAGTTTTAAAAATTCAAAAGAATATATTTAATTTTTAATTAAATCATTCTTTGATGTTATGGAGAGAGCTAGTATATAAAATTACAAAGACAAAGCACTTATTAATTTTCTAATAGCGAAAATTAGAATCATTATTTGCATAAGTTTTTGATCATTAAAAATTCATGATCATAAAAATAAGTGAATTTCATCATTTCTACTTTCAATTCAAAATTTAAATCATATTTAAATATCCTTGAAAATGAACACATACGAAAGGTAAAAAATTATTTTAACAATTTTTTAAATAAACAGATACCCTGTAAATTTTAAAGTTATTTTGCAAAGATTTAGGAAAGCTATTTAAAAATAATTATTTTTAGTACATTCCTAATATGTCTCCTAAATTAATAAATTTTAATTTTTTCCCAAATTAAAATTGCATTAATTATTACATATAAGCAAACAAGTACATAAATTCTAGTGCTATCATTATAATTGCATGAAAGTTAAAAATAACTTTGTTTAATTTAACTAGATATTGTATTTAAGATTTAAAAATCAATAAAAATATATTGCAATTATAAAACTGTTATTAAAAATTATTGTATTCTCAATCGACTATACTTTTAAAGAATAGAGCTCATATAATGCAATGACTGTTTTTATTATAAAAGTTAAACATAGATGTGTTTTTGAAATTCATTGAATAACAATTCATGAATATATATTCATGCCCTTAATAACCAAAGTAGTTTTAAAGCAAGTTGTCCATATATTTTCATAACAATGCTTTTTCAAATATAGCTTTGAATTTTGCTCTATTTATAATTATAATAATATATTTTAAGAATTGCAATATTTCATTTGCATTTACTACAGTTAAATTGAGTTTATTTCTCTGTTTAAATGAAATTTATACAATACCTAAAATGATATTATTCTATAGAAGTGAATTCTATAAAATGTAAATATATTACCAAGTATACCATATATAACTTTTGATAAATTCTTCTATAAAATAGCATTAATTTATGTTTGGGAAACAGAAATTTCCTGTAAAGTAACGCTTTTATTGAAACATATTTTGGAAAGTTATCTGTAAATTTCAGTAAAGTAAATGCACGCATTTTAATAACTCTACATATTTGAAATATGTACTACATATTTATTAGTTACATTTCGGTGTTAATATTTTACAAAGTAATTACGGTCTTCAAACAGTTTGACATTTTCAAAACTACATTATATTTTTTAATCAATTTTTTTGCTCTCATTTTTTTAAGTTTGCATGGAAGTTATTTTAGATACACTGTTATGCATGTTGATTTTATTTTCACGCGTCAACATAAAATTCTATATTTTGAAAGAAAAAATTAAAGGATAAATTCAAATTAAAAGAATGGGTAGGATACTATATAAGAACATCAAATTTGTATTTTATTTTAAATAAAAAACTTAATACTTGGATTTTTTTAATTTTTAGAGTATCATACTTTTTGGTAAAAGAACTTTTATGAGGTCATATATTTAACTACTCAAAAATATTAAATTTTTTTTATTGGTAAATGTAAAGGTAATTTTCATTTGCTATGCTCTATTTCGAAATATAGCTTCACAAACTATACATGAAATTTTATTAAATTATATAATAATATAATAATAGTTTTAATAATAATAATAATATTAGTAATTATAACAGTTTTATAAAATATAATCCTATTTTTATTATACTTTTTAATGTAATACCTTTTATAATTATGATGTAAAATTTCATTAAATATTAGTTTTTTAACTAATGCTTATACACAAAGAAACCAGTTTACAGACTACTATGATGTGCATGTTATATTAATAAATGTGTGCTTGCTCAACCATAATATTCATTTAAAAATACACGATAATTTAAAATTCATCACTTCCATTGCTGCGCTGAGAGTGCCATTTGTAAACAAGAGATACCTCTTCTTCCTCTTCTTCTTAGCGTTGAGTTTGTATGTCATTGGGCACCTCTGCTTTTATCAGCATTTTGTACTACTTAACTCCACAACCCAATGTTTCCTAGTTTCAGTTGCTCGGGTCACCCATTTTATTAATAAAGTCCGATAACCCTTTCATGGAGTCTATGTGTAACTCTCTAGTATGGAGGATGACTAAAGATGTTAATCTAGGGAGGGCAAGAGCCTCGCATTCGTAAATGATATGCTCGGCCGTTTCCTCTTGCGTATGACATTTCCTGCAGATAGGGTCATGCTGAAACAGTCCCATTTTATGGAGGTGTTTTCTGAAATAGTAGTGCCCAGTTATGAAGCCTACGATCAAACGTATCTTCTGTCTAGAGCATCTAAGAATTTCAGAGGCAATCCTCTCAGATGATCCACAGATCATACTTTTAGCGTGGGTTTCACCAGGAATTATGAGCTTCATACATCTTTTGTTTTTTTCCCTCTAAGAACATTAATTTTTGCGGTCTTCAAACAAAAAGAGATACTTAGCTGATGATTTGCATCGAATGCATGAGCACACAGTTTTTATTCTGTCGATATTAAACAAACATTCGATTACTTTACAATGAATAATTTACTCTTTGAAACCATTATATATTAAGTTCACATTTTAATAGTAATAAGTAATTTCAGTCTGTCATGAGTTAGTCCATCAAATTAAAGTCCATCAAATTCAGTCCATCAAATTAAAGTTACATAATTACGTAAATAAAAATAAAATACTACAGCTACACAAATGAAAGTTCTAAAACCTTTATTTTTTCCTACGTCGAGACAGCGGCCTTATCAGCCATAAGTCCTCTGGCAGCCCAGTAAAAATTAGCCTTATTGTGAAAGTTGTGGGGTAAACAGTTCAAAAGAGAAAGCGCAGGACAGCTTGTCAAATGAATCAAGTCCATAAAAGCTCCTGAAGGACGCAGGGTACAGTAGGGTGTGTTGACCACGCCGATACGGCTTAAGTGTCCCTTGAGAAAGTCATGTCCAGTCAAAATTCTGAAATTGGCTGTGAAAATGCAGCGTGGAAGGCACATGGGGAGTGGAGAGTTCAACAGAGAACTCCAAGCCTTGTCTTCAGAAATTTCGCTATATGAATTATGAAGGTTTTTGAGGAGTTTGTTTTTGATTAAGTTGCAGATTTGTTGGTATGATGGAATAAATCAGGCTGTTGCAGTTTACATCCATTCTTTGCAAGGTCATCTGCATTTTCGTTTCCATAGATATTACAATGGCTAGGTATCCACCGAAGAACAATTTCCCACTCGATGGAAATGGAATGATTGAAGAGTGACTTTAATCATGCCATTTCCATCGGGTGGGAAATTGTTCTTCGGTGGATACCTAGCCATTGACTAAAACTGTATTGCACATAGAAAATTATGGATTGTTTTATTTCTTTTAGATAAAATATTTTTGTTCAAGTTAAAATCTTTTGAGATTAAAACACTTTTTTGAAAAATTTTAAGCATATAATCGAATTTAAAGAGGCGTACATTTTATGTATTTTTAATCAAATTATTATTTTCTATAACATCTATAAGTACTTATTGGAGATATGGAACTCATCAAAATAAATTGAGTAATAAATAAATATATTTAGAATAGTCAATATATGATATATATACATTTAGTGAAATATACAGATAAAATATAACAGAAGAGAAGATCGTATCTACTCTAATTCTTATTTTCTTTCAGGTAAAAATAGGAATTAAAGTAGATACGATCTTCTCTTCTGGGAATAAGACAAAAAGAGAAAACTTTATCAGTCAATGTGTGTGTACGAACGAATCAAATAATAAGAAAACGATGCTAAAAGTTTTTTGAAAAGCTATAGCAGCTGATAAAGGAAACTTTTCTATATTATCCTTCACATGAAGATGTTGATGACAGCTTATTTCAAATAAGTAAATAATTATCAGAAAAGTAAATTACTGTGCTAAGTTAATCATTTAACATTATTTTAAATATATAATTCAACTAACTATTCTATAATATTCTAATAACTATTCTATAATATTCTAATAACTTGCCATTTTATTTAATCATAATGAAAGCCCATTTGTCATCCTTTATGCTTAAATTTTCCCATTTATAACCATTTGTTTCAAAAGGGTATTTAGTAATTCATTTGCTACACATTTTGCGTACATACTTTCTATTTGATTTTGCATGACTATTTAGTTCTGAAATTTTTTATAAATGAAATATTGAATAAGAGGTATATTTTGCTAATGTAAACCTAAATAATTTGAATAGAAATTGAAAATAAGTAAATCAAAATTCTTTTTAGCTAGATTATTTTAAATTCTAAAGATTTATTTTAAATAATCAATTATTTACACAATTTATTGAATACATTATAATTTATGCCTCAGGCGTATAAATTTAATAAAAAAAATAAAGTGTCGTCAATAATAATCTGGTAATAATTTCCAATGCATCATTTTGAAATCAAAGTTATCATGAGCACTTACTGCATTACTAATATTTCTATAGATTTACTTTCAGGATATTCACATATGCTTCTTCGAAATAAATGAAGAAAATTATAAGCTTTTGATGAATATTAATAAAAAGTATACACGCCGAATATAAAATAATAAATTTTCAATGAATGGCTTAAGTTTTTACAGATGTAAACTCTTACTACAAAAAGTAAGCTAGATTCCATGATCCATTTAATAATGAACTATAGAATGTCTTCTACATCCCATTTTTGTACATTTAACAATGCATACGAAAATATTATTAATTATTTAGGTAATTTTAATTTAATATTCGTAAACAGAAAATAAATAAAATTGAATAACAATATTTTTTTCTTAACCACGTGCTTATACAAAAATAACAAGGTGTATTTTTTCTAAAATATAATTTGTTAATAAAAAAGCCAATTCATAGAGAATATTTTAATGCAGTGTTGATTGATTTTATTTTTATTTAATTGTTGTTCAACACATACGTTATTCATAATTAAACAGTAGAAAATTCTATACTGCAAATGTCAATGCAGACAATTTTAATTGTGTATTTACGTAGAAATGTATATTTACTATGTTAAGCGTAAGTCAAGCTGCCGTTGCTAGTTTTCAGAGGCAAACCTGTCAAAACCATCTTGATTTCGTTACTATTCAATCCTACGTGAAAGGTGACCCTCTGAAAGGTGACCCTCTGACTGTATTTTCAACAGAAAATCTGAAAAGATCAATAATATTCAATTTTGTCACATTCTCTAAGGTCGTCAAATGAAGAAGATGTTGAATAAATGCACCATTAACAGATAAAATCCACCTGTTCAGAAAGACCAATTCAAAATATTCTTTCGTAAGTTGGGATCTAAAAGCGGAATATCCATCATAATTTCTGATCCAAAGATTAAATGTGCCACTTGGTGTCTCAATAAGCATGCTATATTCAGAAACACCACCATCTCCCATACTGCCCTCAGCGTAGAAAGTTGGATATCTTGGAATGAATCAAAAGCCATTTGTTAGTAAAGTCAAATAAAATTATCACTTTACACACCTTGGTCTGGAGTTCTGTATGAAAATGTACTCGTTCAAGTGCAGTTTAATTGTAAGAAAATGTCTTTGAGGAGTAAGGCACCACATAATCGACTGAAATCCTATTTCTATAGCCAAGAAAAAATGAATATGTTCCTTTAAATACTAACTGTATTGACAGAGACAGGCAGAAATTATGTGCAGGTGCACCGAAACTATATAGCGTATTGTAATATTTAGTAATGCAGTATCATTTTGTCTTAGTGCAAACAACATAAGAGACGAAGAGGAAACATATATTTTGTTCATGAATTCATTAACAATTACTTTCGGCACATGAGTTTTAAAAAGAAAGGAAATGAAATAAATAAAATTCATTTATAATGACCATAAATATTTAGAAAGGCAATTCATACAAAAATGTGTGTGGGACCTGAAGGCTGCACTATAAAAGCTGTGTCCCGGGGTCATTTTTCCCTTAAGATGTATGGGTTACCTAATATAATGAAAAACATCCTTTGTTTTTTGTGTGGTCAATCAGGGTTAAGAAGGGAAATTTTGACTTATCCCGTGAAAATGTAGGAGGGTCATCGTAATCAAAAAGAACCAATGGAAAGATGTAGGAGGCGACTAAAAGTCAAATAAAATAAAGGAAAAGAATTGAAAGCTGCATCTCAAAAGAGGAAGCAGAGGAAAATAGTCTCCCATTGCAGATTGAATCTTCATAAATGTGAATGAAGGAAGCTGAAAGATTTGTATAATTGTAAAAGGAGGAGAAAAAGTGTCCTGGAGTACCTATAGAATGAGGCTAACTAGAGATAATCTGAGAGAGCGCCAAAAAGCAGAAGCCCTGCCTGGACATAACTGGATGAAGCCAATAACGGTCCAGCAACAAGAATGACTAGGAGAGAAATGGAGATGACTTCAACAGTGTTGGGAAATTTTATGTACAAGCGGTTATCCTATTGGGTAAGTCTATAAATCTTTTCCGCTTTACTCTGGCCCCATTATTGTGTTGTAAATACGGAACTCATGCTAAAATGAATAATAACCAAGAATCTTATTGCTAATAATGTGTTATTTATTGTATTAAAATGGTTAACAAAACTATTTGTAATATGTTTAACTTAGTTATTCTGAATTATTGTCTCTGATCTTTAACCTCTGCTCTACGAACCTGGTTAACATAGTTCTCGATACGAACCTGAATTACTACACCACAATATGCTTCTCAAAAAAAGAGGTGGCAATTCATTCCCATTCAGTACAATACTTTTACAGTATCAATTACGGAATCCAGCAGAATTTTTTGCAGTACTTAGCTGCACTGGATCGAGCTAACTACATAATATTTAAAAAAGCATCATAAAAACTAAATGATATTTATTTTAATACGAGTGTATTAGGACAGTGGAGCAATTGTTCAGATTGATGATAAGAGACGTATATAAATTTATTACTTAAGCACATGTAACGTGATATGCATTACATATATATAATATTATTAAAAATATACGAACAAATATATGATGCAGCTGAAAGTCTTTAGATTCAAAATTATAAATATAAGCTCACAAATTGATCATCTATTTGGAAAGTGATCACAAACATGCTCGCTAACTTCTGTGGAAGAAAATAAAATAATTGAATTTATTCTATATTTTCAGTTCTTGAATGTCATGAACTGTTTTTATCCTATAAAATCGATTAAGTATCATTTGTGATAAATATTATAGGATTAAGGAAAGGAAAAGCTCAATTGAATTAAAATGAAGAAATCCTTGCCAATATATGCAAAAATATGTAATGAAAAACCAATATTAAGAATATTTGAGATAGCTTTAAATTAAATACATTGCACAACATAGAAGAGTTAATATTCCATAAAATATTAATGAAAGAAAAAATTCATCTGGATTAAGGGTAAATATGTATATTTTTCTATTTTGTAAAATTGGTAGAAATAATACTACGAATAAATCACTGTACTAAGAGAAGAAAAGAAAAGTAACCTAATTTAAATCCATAGCAATATGAAACTAGTATTCCTTATTTTCAAAATTCTACACATATTTAAAACTATGAAAAATATGTAAATTTTGAAACTCTTTCAAAAAAATGTTCTTAATTTTCTCGTAAGAACAAAATATTTGTTAAGTATGACAATTATTTGTTTTATTCAATTAAGTAACAATTTTCCGTTTTTCTGAAATAATAAATATTTGTATAAAGATAAAAATATTGGTTTAATGTTATTTAATTAAAACTATAAAAAAATATATTTCAAAATTATAAAAAATATGCTAAAAATTATTTGCATGTGATTACATAAATTATTTCTATTTGTTCTCTTGAGATAAATGACTGTAAAATTAACACTCTTAACTTTATTTAATAAAAATTAAATAAGTTTAAATAATATAAATTTAATAAAGCTTAATTTTATTTTTAATTAATATGATATAATGTCAGATATTTTGAGTTATAAGACAGTAGTAAGTTAAATACAAAAATATCATATAAATTTACCAAAAAAAATATAAGGGTGAATGAAGCAGAACATTAATTTATATGAATAATTTAAGCAAATTTTTCTGCAAAAGTATTTGATATGTTTTAACGCTTGCAATAAAATCATATATGAATTATACTATTTGTAACATTAAATTAGAGTATATAAAACAGAATAATCATTTAATTTAATGAATAAAAACCAAACCAAATAAATTAATGTCATTATATGTGATACAGAAAATACTTCATAACAAAGGTATTTTATCTATCTAATTAAATACAATATATAATTTCTACCAAAACTTTGGACAAGTTTTAAGTTTGAATCTACTTATCTATCCATAACATTAAGTTTTAATGTATATAGAGACTAGTGGAATATAATTAAACTGAAAGATACACCTCCTAAATATAGAACCCTTAAAATGCTTTTAAAATTTTAATTAGAAATTAATGCTTAAGTTTACATATACGTACATTTTGCAAATAATTCATTTCAGCTTATATATTGTCTGTCAGGATATGGAACTTTGTATTTAAATTTATAGTTTACACTTCTCTTCTCTTATTTTTAATAATTGATTACAGTTATTATTATTTAAACCGGTATTTCAGAATTTAAAAAAATCCCTTACTAATTTTTAATATTTATTTGAAACCGACAAGAATTTAATATTGATTTCATAATAAGTTTTAACTTAATATATTTATGTTGACTAAACATAATTTAAATGAAAAAGTTTAATGTCTTTCAATACAGAATTTGTTTATTGTATCAGTGATTATGCTATTAAAATAGTTTATATTTTGTATATGAAATTTATATAACTAAAGATTTGCTAAACTGGAATAGTTCAAAATTACTTTGAAACATTTAATTGATCAGATTTCTGACATAAATTTATTGGCATGTTTCATTAAGTTTTCATTAAGAAAAACCTTGAATTGATTATAAATTAATTTTAGTATTAGCAAAAGTTTTAATTAAATTTACTGAATTTTGGAGGAAGTTGTATATTTTAATTTATGATTTTAGTTCCAAAATATATTTGTATTATATTATTAATAAAAATTAATTCTCCTAGTAATGATTTTAATATTAGTTTATAAAAAATGTTTTATTAAAGAAGTAAATATAAAAATATTTCACATTTTATTAAAAAAAATATTTTAAAATAATATTTACTGTATACTTTTATAAATTATTTATGTAAAACAGAATAAACCATACATTTCAGTCATGATGACAAGAAATACTTTTAGCTCGAAATGATTTAAGACGAATTTAATGTATTAAACTTTGTTAAATGTGTTGTTTTCATTTTAATTATATAAATATATTTACTTAATTAAAAGTAAATTTTGGATTTTAATAAAACCAGCTAATTTATCAAGTCTCCTTTGTAATAATTTACAAAATATTTAGGGCTGTGGTAGCCTAGTGGTTAGGGTATCTGCCTTCCATCCGGAAGGGTGGGGTTCGATTCCCAATGCCGCCAAAGACCCACTGAATACATGCGATATACGGTCTCGTTAAATCTGTGGAATCGAAACTCCTGTGGTCGGTCGTTGAGCAGTTACCATGGGTGCAATGGTCTGAAGAAATTTACTCCCCCTTCAGATCAATACCCAAATTGAAGGAATGGATCCTCTGGTGCTGCCATCTATCGGAAGTATTTAAGAGCAAAGTCGTACTTTCACCTTCGTGTTGCTCTGATTAAACGAAAGACGCTCCCTATTGACTTAAATTCGCACTATAATTTCAATAGACAAAAGCAATAGACACTTTAAATTCATTGTATTATATGCCACCCAACTTGCTTAGTGGTCAGCGTGCCTGAATGAGGTGTGAATGGTTGCCTACCCTACGGATAAGGAGGTCCTGGGTTCGAATCCCGGTTCGGGCATGGATGTACTTTCTCTCTCTATCTATCCTGTCTTTGTCCTTTCCTTGTATGAATGAGGTGTGAATGGTTGCCTACCCTATAAACGGTTATGGCATGTGTGTAGAGCAAAGTCGTACTTTCACCTTCATGGTGCTCTGATTAAAACGAAAGACGCTCCCAATTGACTTAAATTCGCATAGCCAAGGCATAGCAAGCTTGGCCTGTCCAAGTGTCATTAGTAACAACAACAACATATTTAATTTGATTTTTCAAACTATGAGAAATTGATTTTTGTAATTTGAAAAAAAAAATCCGAAAACGCATACATGTAAAAATTAGAACAAATATTTTTGACAGTCTTGATGTGATTGTATTTGCATAATGCCTGTCAGCCTACAGTGCTTTTGTTAGAAACATAAAATTGACTGAAAATTAGAAATATGAAATTAATTGAAAATAATTGTGTTGCACAGCTTCTACATTCTTATCATAACTAAGCTCTAAACTCTGTGATAGGACAGCCCATTTAGGCCAAGGAACACAGTGCCTATCTCTGTTTTCCTGACCGAGGAGCCCTGGAATGCGAAGCATATGTTCAAGATTGGGTGGTCAGCCTAACGCATGACCTCCAGTGTTTAGTTCCCAAGCATGCTTGGTATTCAGTATATCGACCCACTGAAGGGAAGAAAGGCTGCGTCAACCTTGCACATCCCAAAGATCGAACCTCAGGACCTGTGCCTAAGGAGCGTGAAACACTACCACTAAGCCACAGGGCTTATAATCTTGAAAACCTCTTGGAATATATTTTCTAATCAGCAATTTTTTCTACACTTAGTATTGTATAATTTAATGTTTAGAATAATAATCAAAGTTTTCGTAAAATGGGCAGAAGACATCATGAAAAACGTTATTTTTATGAAGTATTTGAATTCTCTGAAGACGTTTCAAGGAAACTACTCTGTGTTTCATTTAACAAGGATGCAATCTTGAGTATTTCTTTGCAGCCACACTGAGTTTACCAAGTTGCCTTTTCTAGTTAGGCGACCTCTCATTATCAGAAGGACGTGAATTCAAATCTGGGCTTAATCGAAGATTTGTTGTGTTAACTAAAGTGATTTATGCGCATTAAATAAGTTGTGGACGCTATGTCTTCCAAATGAAATGATACCTCTCAGTCTGGCTGCTCAAGTGTTGCGGATGTTACCTGCTTAATCCACACACTTAAATTACGAAGCCTTCCTTTCGTATGCTTCAATTAACTGGTAAAACACAACTATGGACAAAGCACATTTAAATATGCTGGTGAACCAGTCTAATTGACATTACATAAAGTAGAACCGCAATATTAATCTTCCTAGCTTAACATTAGCAATTATTGAATCTTTCAATTTTTGAGAAAATGTCACTAAATGGCTTTTATTGTGATAGAGAGAATACCTTAAATTTTATTAAGATGTAATTGTTGAAATTAAAATGAATTGTATTTTACTATCAACATAATTTCAAAATTAAACAACAGACATTTAAGTAATTAAGTAATGTATTTTCAAAATTTCTTATCGTTACTTTAGGTTCATTTTGTAATTGAATAATGTGTGCAACAAGTTCCTGTATTCATGATAAGTAACAAAATATAAGCAGAAATACTTTGAATAAGTTTGATAAAAGATGATATTTCTTTATATAGTAAGGATTTGCAACGAAAATTAAATGTAAACATTGTTAAATTATTTTAAATTTAATAAATGGTACAAAAACAATACATTTATACAGTATACATACACACACACACACATATATATATATATATATATATATATATATATATATATATGTGTGTGTGTATATGTGTATGTGTGTGTGTGTGTGTGTGTGTATATGTGTATGTGTGTATGTGTGTGTGTGTGTGTGTGTGTGTGTGTAATATATTTGTTTTTCGTATCCTGTAATTTGTACCTTTCTACTACATAGATTGCCCCTTTTAACAAATGTATGAGTTAAACCACCCCTGTTGTGGAATTCTAAATTGTGCATAACCTAATTTAGTTAAAGAATTTCAAATTGACCAATAATGTTTCTTCTCGCCACTATTCTCAACGAATCAGTACATTACACACTTACACGCACACACACACATACACACACACAGTAGTATCTTGTATTAAAGAGAGGATGATTAGTAGAAATAAAAGGAATTGCATAGAATATTCAACAAAAGCAAATTCTATCATTAATTGAAATAAATGAAATGTGGAAATTTTACTTTATCGCACCTAAGTCACTGAAATTAATAGTTTTACTAAATATAAGCTTTATAATTAGATTCTTACTTTTGCATCAAAAAGGAATTTTTATAAAACAAAATATATATTGATTTGGTAGCCTTTATTAAATAGATAAAAAAGATAAACCAGCTTATTTGTCATATCAGAGAGATAGAATTTTTCTGTCACTCCAATATGTGACTCCAGCAAAACTTTTGTTTAACACCTATATCATTTTTTAGTGACTGCATTCTTTATAACGCAAGTAGTTAAAACATACAGTTAAAAGCAGATAAAGAAATGGATAATAATGAATATTTTAAATATGTTCATTAAAAAAATTACATTCAAAAAGTATACCTAATAAATAGAAAAATATTTTTTATTTAACTGAAAATTTTAAGGAGTGAAGAAAAAATATTTTTATCTTCACATAGAATTGCTAGCATTTAATATAATTTTATATATCATGCACAAACTAGTTGCAAAATTTTCAATGTGTGCTTATAGAAATATAAAATAATTCTTATTTAATTAAAAAGTTTACATTGGTGTAATTGAAAAAGCAAAAACACGGCAACTTCATTATATACTATTTCATTTTCTCAGAAGCAAAAACTAACCTTGAACGAAACGCCTCTTTTCATAAGTAGCTTTATATACTTAAAAACATTAAACTTAATTTAATTACAAAATCAAAAATTTTACTATAGCGGAAATTTTAATTGCTGAATGCAATAAATAAGCAAGAAAAATAACTCGCTGTACAGTGGAATTATAAAAATTTACAACTCGTAAATTTGCTTATGTCTCATATTTAATCTTTAGAACATATCAGAAAATAAAATTTATACAAATGAGTATAATTATACATTTAGAACAAAATTTAATCATTTAAAATATCTTATGAAAAATAATAAATTTTTAGCTCTTAAACTTGAGGAAGATTTTATCTTCAATCTCTCACTATAAATTGCTGGAAATGCTCTATCCTGTAAATATTCAAAATATAGATTTTTCATATCTTTAGATATGAATATTTGGTTGGAATTTAACAATGAATTGTAAATTAATATGACAACATAAGAATTAAAAAGTTAATGCAAATTTAAAATTACTTTTAAAATTTTCAATTTCAATTAAAAAACCCATTTTTCTCTATTAAGCTAAACAACAATCTTTTAATATTGATGGTAATGTCTCATCATATAATCAAAAAGTTTTGAAATAATTTAATTGCAATATTTTTAACAAACAACTCATTGTGTTATGATGTATCTTGCATTTAATGGCTAAAAATTTTAGTGTTTTTTTAAAAATAATTAAGAATTTTTCAGCGTCAGATTTTGAATTAAAAAAAGTATTTTCACTAAAATTAATGGTTCAAGATACAAACTTTTACTCTCCTCTGCAGAATTCTTTATAAACTAATTAAGTCTTTTAAAAAATTTCGGTAGCATGATCTTTATATTCATTGATAATAGTATCCACATTTTAAATGAAAAAAAACAGATCAAAGGCTATACTTAAATTTCAACATAAAATAAAGTGTTAACATTTTTAATATATACAAGGAAAAATGGTAGAACAATAAGTTACACTGTACTAAAAATATATATTACTCATAAAGGTATTCAATAAATCATTCAAGTAATTGAAAATATTAACTTAAAATATTTTCAAGTACAATAGGATAAAATTAAAATGAAATATTTTAAGAAACACGTATATATATATGAAAAATGATTATCTTTCTATAGTCATAATTAAAATATTACTAATCTGGCGTAAAATATATTATAAAAAAACTTCAAAAACATAGTAAAATACATCTATAAATTATTCACTTAATAGGGTTAATTAATAAAGAACAATAACAGCAGGTTTTTAAATCATTTCTTTTGAACTCAAATCTATTTAAGACCTATAAATGACTTATTTCAAATCAAAACCCTTTTGCAGTACAATTATTTTAATAATATGTCAACTAAAACTAGATTAACAATATACGAACTATATTATAATTAGCACATTATATGGGCAACGAATAGATTAAACTAATCATTATAGTTGAAATTAATGGTATCCTAGAACGAATTATAAATTAGACTAACAAAAAAAAGAACTGAAATTTCTTCAATATTAAAAATCAACTCCAAGAACTGAGCAGTTAGAAAAAAATAGCAATCAAATTATTATTTTTCATAATACATTTTTATCATATTTGTCTTTAAACTGTTTATTCTGTCATAAATGCTCTCATATATTCACTTCGTTTCACATATAAATAATTTTTTTCCCAACGGCGGACACTTGGGTGACGAACCCTATGCCAAACAAGGCCAGTAACTGCTACTCGTTTGTCGTTACCCAACGGGCACCTGTGAAGCCAAGTCACGGAGGCGAGTAGCGTTGCCCGCGCCATACCACCACAAACCCGTTTATAAGGCGGGCCAATTCATACATCATCACAGAAGAAAGGACAGATAAAGAAAGAAACATCCATTCCCGAACCGGGATTTGAACCCGAGACTCATAGCTCAGGAACGCTAACCACTCAGCCATCGGTCGGCCACATAGAAATCATTGACTGTTACAGAGATATTAAATAACATTCACTGAGTAATATTGCCTCTGGAATATTATACAATAATAATCGATGTTCAGATGATTTCAAAAAAAGATTTGTACACCATGGATAAACTTTAATAATAATCTTCTGAAATCATTCACTTAATTATAATTCCTAAATTGTTTAGAAAAAACTAGTTTTCGGAATATCGTACAATATTATTTAACATCAGCGGATCGACTTTCGGCACTCGCAATATTGGCCAATATCTTTGTGCTACTTGGGGCATGGCATGAAAGAATCATCCGTAGACGCCCCAAGCACACTTTCGCAAATGTGCATACGCACAAGTACGCACTCTGATAGTGGCATCACGCAGGCGGATGTCGCCTCCCCCTTCCTTGAATGACGGGCGCCTAGCACCCGGCATAGCGTCCTCCCTTTAGGGGCGATCGACAGGCGCGCGATACCACCAGCAGAGTGTCCCCCTTCATCATACTCTTTCTCGGATAATTCTCTTAAGAAAAATATTTTTTACTCCTCCACGAAATGGGGGGTTGAACTCTCAACAGAGAATTTAAGTCTCAACCAGTCGCGAGTTTTATACTGCACTCATCATTCCCATAAGTGTCCCGACCCTGCTTGGGTCTTATAGTGGACTCTTTTTATATACTCACTATAACTCTTCTTCATTATTTTCTCAAGTTTTTTGTTTCTATCTCTAAATATTACCTGTTTGATAGCTTCATACTTACCTGTTTGATAGCTTCATCTTCCCTATGTAAAAAGACACCAAAGATACATGCTTGAAAAATAATATAAATTATTCTTGCACACACAAACATTTCTTCTCCTCTATTTTAAATATAACATCGAAACATGCAGAAATAAAATTAGAAAAGGATTTACTCATCTTTTTCTTGTTTTCTGTGAGAAAAATATGAATGACGCTTTTTTTTAATAAAAAATTATTTATTTCCATCAGAGATCTGTTAATTGTGCCGGTAATTTCCAACACAAAATATTAAACTTTGCGACAAATAAAAAAAAGTTATGCTCACCTGTTTGAGGAATTTCAACTTCTCTGTGAAAATAATATGAAACGAAATGCAAAGAAGAAAAAAAAATTATACTCACCTGTGTTTTAGCGCAGTTTCGTCTCATTTATACATATAAAATAAAACTTTGTGATAGATGAAATTAAGATCAGTTAACATTCAATGTTTTTATTTGCATTAAGAAACTTGAAATTACATAAAGCATATTTAAATTAAGAAATAGATATTGTTGCAAAGAAATGAAATATTAGGGTAAATTTTAAATAATCTGAAAAATATTATTCAAGCTATTTTTATTCAAGCAATTCTATATATTATTCAAGGTTCTTAAGAGGAGCCCGGTGACGACGACGATTATGATGCTCAGGTGTCGACTTCGTCGCTTAAAATTGTTCAAAATTACGAACCGATTATATTTAGAAGCTTTTCAGTCGCAAGACAACGCAAACGATTTCCAGAAATTGAAATTGAAAAACTATTTAACAATAGACATAAAATTCCAAAATCATATTTGGAATATTTTAAACCTGAGATTTTATTTTTTTTAATGTTTTTAAACTATAAACAAAGCAAATCACTTTAATCGTCAGTCATGTTATTAAAATTGTATGAAATTCCTTGTAAGATAGAAATAGTAATAATCGAATGAAACAAAGCAGAAAATTTTTTTCAGAGTCATATCGAATATCAAAAATAATTAAATTATAATTTGAGACACGTAAAATTTATTAAAATAACAAAAATCATCCGTATCATTTGCACACAAACAAACAGATAAATCAAGAATTCTAAAGTAATATCATGAATAAAACACTTTAATAAATAATTTTCTTTTCTGAAGTAAATTATTTTCCATTTACAAAAAGTGTCCATACTTACGGACACTCCTGTCTTCAATATCATTTCATTACTTATTTAGAAACCGACTAGCAGAATGTAAAGTTGAATGGCACCATGATATAAAAAGTCCTTTGCATTAAAATTAAACGAATTAAAAAAATTCAAAACTTATAAACACGTTTGATCAATATTCAAGTAAATATGGAATTCAAATACACAACAAAATATATAACATACTTTTTAAATTATAATTAGATTTTATTTCAGTTATACATAATTTGCATAATGAGTTGTATCACAATAAAATTCAATATATATTAGTTTATTAAAAATAATAAAGGTTTTAAAACTGTGTGTGTGTACTCTAAAGCAAGAGTTGATAATTTACACAAAGATGTGTCTTCAACATTAACTTTCGAATTTATAGTTACAAACTTTATATGTAAAAATGTGTTTGTTTCTCTTTTTAAATGAAATTCAAAAAACTTACAAGATTATTACTGAACAATTAAAAATACTCATTATGTATCTAGTTGAGACATATATCTTTAATCTTTTTCAGTTCATGAAAAAGTTTTTTGGCAGGTGATAATTTTATCTACCATGAACTTGCTATATATAAAATACATTCATAAGATATATATTTATCAGAAAAGTGAAACAATGATTAGGTATTAGCGTGTGATGCATACATTTACTGAATACACTTACAAACTTTCACAATGTTTATTATTTATTATATTTATATATAAGAACCACCTAAAAATACGAACATAAATCGAGACATTTAAAACAATCAAAACATAAATCTTAACATTATGAAATTATTTTTAATTCTATATCGTAATATCTCATTAGTAATTTTTGTTTAGAATTAACTATTCATATTTTAAAAAATATGGTTTACAATTATCAATTTTCTAAAAAATGTGCAGAATTTTCACCACTTAGTTACCACTTACTTAAGAAATGCATCTGTTTCAAAGACTTTATAAAACATTTCACCATAAACTAATAATCGAATTATATACTTAAGAAATGTTTGTATTTAGTAATCACAAATTTTATTCTGTGTAAGAAAAACTGTGGGGAACATACTAAATTATTCAATTTGTGAGGTTCAAAGATATTTTAACAAATTTATGTGTACAATATAAGATATTTATTAAATCATTGAATAAAAGTTAGTTTCTTACAAATGCCAGAAAATATGAAATTTCTTTTATTATGTCAAAGAAATATTTTTATTTACGAATTCAATGATTACATTTTAAATATTACGTTTTAATTCTCAAATGCTCCAAAAAAGCATTATCATAATATTACAATCTTGAAACAAAATATTACAAATAAGCACTATGGTATGACTTTCTTAATCCTTTCTTGTGTTTTAGTAATAAAATTTCAATGAGTTAATTTTGATATTAAGCTAAATAAATCGAGTTTGAATAATATGTTTCTAACATAACATAAGAAATTTTATCGTTGATGTAAAATAATAAATTAAGCTATTTGTTATTTTTAATAGGTTAACATTAATTCAAAACTAATATTGTAGAAACTACATAAAGTATTCATCTCTGGTAAGTGAATTTATACTTACAAAAATGCGTTTTACGAATATTTACTTCATTAATCAAAACTATTTAAAAAAAAATTTGATTAATATAATCAAGTGTTGCAAAATATTTATATTTTATAGCTATCAAAAGAAGAAGGAAATTAAATCATTATTTTTTTAAATTACCATTTTTAAACAAACTTTCTCGAAATTTATCACTTCTGATCTTTAGCAGTCTTACTGGTATTTTATAAGATATACTAGAATTATGAAATCAAACTTAGCGGGAATCGGAAATTTTACGTACCATATAGACACTCTATACAAAAACTCATTTCCCTCCTAAATTATATTTTTTGTAATAAAATGAATACCATCGTTAGCCTAAGAATGTGATTTACTACTAAATGCAACCTGTTATTTGTGTGTCCATTGTATATTTCTTAAGATAAACTGGAATTTTGAAATAAAACTTAGCTTGAATCAGAAGTTTCACGTAGCATACAGGCGCACTATACAAAAACTCATTTTTCTCCGAAATTATATTTTCTGTAATAAAATGAATACCACAGTGAGTCTAAGAATGTGATTTACTACTAAATGAAACCATTTATTTGCGTGTCCATTCGGTATTTCTTACGATATCCTGGAATTTTTAAATCAAACTAAGTGAGAATAAAAAGTTTCACGTAGCATATGAGTGCACTATACAAAAATTCGATTTTCTCCTAGATTACAATTTTTGTAATAAAATGAATACCAAGGTTAGTCTAAGAATGTGATGTACTACTAAATGAAACCATTAATTCGTATATACATTGGGTATTTCTTAAGATATACTGCAATTTTGTAATCAAACTTAGCGAGACTCAGAAGTTTCTGTTACCATATGGGCGAAATATACAAAAATTCATTTTTCTCCGAAATTAAATTTTTTGTAATAAAATGAATACCACAGTCAATCTAAGAATATAATTTACTACTAAATGAAACCATTTATTTGTATTTCCATTGGATATTTTTTATGATATACTGAAATTTTGAAATCAAACTTATCGGGAATCAGATGTTTCTACTACCATAAGGGCACATCATACAAAAACTCTTTTTCCTAAATTATATTTTTTGTAATAAAATAAATACCATGGTCAATCGAAGAATGTGATTTACTACTAAATGTAACCATTTTTTTCTATGTCTTATTGGTATTTTATAAGATATACTGGAATTTTGAAATATGCGTGCCGTATACAAATACATATTTTTCTCCTAAATCATATTTTTTGTAATAAATGAATACCAAAGTTAGTTTAAGAATGTGATTTACTACTAAATGAAACTATAAATTTGTATATCCTTTGGGTATTTCTTAAGATACACTGGAATTTGGAAATGAAACTTAGCTGGAATCTGAAGTTTCTATTACCATATAGGCGCAATATACAAAAATTCATTTTTCTCCGAAATTATATTTTTTGTAATAAAATGAATACCACAGTTAGTCAAAGTATGTGATTTACTACTAAAGGAAACTATAAATTTGTATATCCATTGGATATTTCTTATGATATACTGGAATTTTGAAATCAAACATAGCAGGAATCAAAAGTTTCACATACCATATGGTCGAACTTTACAAAAATTCATTTTTCTCCTGAAATATATATTTTGTAATAAAATGAATTCCACACTTAGTCTAAGAATGTTATTTACATCTAAATGAAACTATTAATTTATATATCTATTGGATATTTCTTTAGATATACTTGAATTTGGAAACCAAACTTAGTGGGAATTAAAAGTTTCACTGACCATATGGGCGCACTATACAAAAACTCATTTTTCTCCTAAATTATATATTTTGTAATAAAATGAATACCATAGTCAATCTAAGAATGTTATTTACTATTTACTACTAAATGAAATAATTTATTTGTATTTCTTAAGGGTATTTTTTAAGATATACAGGAATTTTGAAATCAAACTGACAGAGAATCAGAAGTTTCACGAACCATAAAGATTCACTATAAAAAACACATTTTTCTCCTAAAATTTATTTTTTGTAATAAAATGAATACCTTATTTAGTTCAAGAACTACTAAATGAAATTATTAATTTATATATTCATTGGGTATTTCTTAAGATGTACTGAGATTTTCAAATCAAACTTAGAGGGAATCAGAAGTTTCACGTACCATATGGGTGCACTATACAAAAAAACATTTTACTCCTAAATTATATTTTTTGTTATAAAATGAATACCACATTTAGTCTAAGAATGTGATTTACTATTAAATGAAACTATAAATTTGTATATCCATTGGATATTTCTTAAGATATACTGGAATTTTGAAATGAAACTTAGCGGGAATCAGAAGTTTCAATTACCATATCGGTGTACAAAAACTCATTTTTCTCTTAAAGTATATTTTTTGTAATAAAATAAATACCATAGTGAGTATAAGAATGTGATTTACTACTAAATTAAATCATGTATTTGTGTGTATATTGGGTATTTCTTAAGCTGTACAGGAATTTTGAACTCAGGCTTAGCGGGAATCAGAAGTTTCACGTACCGTATGGGTGCACAATACTAAAAAACACTGTTTATCCTAAATTATAATTTTTAATAAAATGAATAACAAGTTAGTCTATGAATGTGATTTACTACTAAATTAAGCCATTTATTTGTGTGTAAATTGGGTATTTCTTCAGATATACTGGAATTTTGAAATCAAACTAAGCGAGAATCATAAGTTTCACGTACCATATGGGTGCACTATACAAAAACAAATTATTCTCATAAATTATATTTTTTGTAATAAATGGAATACCACAGTTAGTCTAAGAATGTGATTTACTACTAAATGAAACTATATATTTGTTTATCCATTGGGTATTTCTTAAGATACACTGTAATTTTGAAATTAAACTTAGCGGGAATCAGATATTTCAATTACCATATATTCAGGCGCAATATACAAAAATTCTTTTTCTCCGAAATTATATTTTTTGTAATAAAATGAATACCACATAGAGTCTAAGAATGTGATTTACTACTAAATGAAGTTATTTATTTGTGTGTACATTGGGTATTTCTTAAGATATACTGGAATTTTGAACTCAAACTTATCAGGAAACAGAAGTTTAGCTTACCATATAGGTGCACGATTCGCTAACTCATTTTAATCCAAAATTTTATTTTTTTTAATGAAATGAATAACAAGTTACTCTAATAATGTGATTTACTACTAAATGAAACCATTTATTTTTGTGTATATTGGGTATTTCTTAAGATATACTGGTACTTTGAAATCAAATTTATAGGGAATAAAAAGTTTCACGTACCATATCTGTGCACTATACAAAAACAAATTTTACTCCTAAATTATATTTTTTGTAATAAAATGAATACCACATTTAGTCTAAGAGTTGCCTTTACTACTAAATGAAATTATAAATTTGTATATCCATTAGGTATTTCTTTAGATACACTGGAATTTTTAAATCAAACTTAGCGGGAATCAAAGGTTTCACGTACAATATGGGTGCACTATAAAAAATTTCATTTTTCCCCTAAAGTTAATTTTTGTAATAAAATAAATATCACAGTTAGTATGAGAATGTGATTTACTACTAAATGAAACCATTTATTTGTGTGTATATTGGGTATTTTTTAAGATATACTAGAATTTTCATATCAAACTAAGCGGGAATCGGAAGTCTCACTTACCATATGGGCGCACGCTTTAAAAACACGTTTTTCTCTTTAATTATATTTTTGTAATAAAATAAATATCACAGTTATTCTAAGAATGCGATTTACTAATAAATGAAATTATAAATTTATATTTTCATTGGGTATTTCTTAAGATATACTGGAATTTGGAAACCAGACTTAGTGGGAATTGAAAGTTTCACTGACCATATGGGCGCACTATAAAAAATCATTTTTCTCCTAAATTATATTTTTTGTAATAAAATGAATACCAGAGTTAATCTAAGAATGTGATTAACTACTAAATAAAACCATTTATTTGTGTGTACATTGAGTAATTCTTAAGATATACTGGAATTTCGAAGTCAAACTTAGCGGGAATCAAAAGTTTCACTTACCATATGGGCGTACTGTACAAAAACTCATTTTTCTCCTAAATTATATATTTAGTAATAAAATGACTACCACAGTCAATCTAATAATGTTATTTATTTCTAAATGAAACCATTTATTTGTGTGTACATTGGGCATTTCTTAAGATATACTGGTATTTTGAAATCAAATTTAGAGGGTATCTGAAGTTTCAAGTACCAAATGTGTGCCCAATACAAAAACATATTTTTCTCTTATATTATATTTTTTGTAATAAAATGAATAACACAGTTAGTAAAAGTATGTGATTTACTACTAAACGAATATATAAATTTGTATATCCATTAGATATTACTTATGATATACTGGAATTTTGAAATCAAACAAAGCGGGAATCAGAAGTTTCACGTTCCATATAGGAGCACTTTACAAAAACACATTTTTCTCCTTATTTATATTTTTTGTAATAAAATGAACACCATAGTTAGTCTAAGAATGCGATTTACTATTAAATGATATTATTTATTTGCGTGTAAATTGGGTATTTCTTCAGATATACTAGAATTTTGAAATCAAACTAAGCGAGAATCAGAAGTTTCACGTACTATATGGGTGCACTATACAAAAACATACAGTGAGTGTAAAAAGTGTTCGTACAGTACGACAATTGATTTAAAATAGATTCTTTCATAAAAATTATTAAATTAAATTCCATTCTAATTAATTAGAAATATATAATAGAACATAATTTCACTAGTTTCATGCGAAATTTACACAAAAATAATTTTAACATGAATAAATATTTACAAAACTGAAACAATCCAACATCTTGTGGTGTAAAAAGTATTCGTACATCAGGCATATATTGGCCAACACAATCATAATATTTTAGCTAATACCTTGTAGGATATCCTTTAGTTCGAATAACTGCCATGAGTATTTTTGTCATCGATTCCACCAATTTTGCTGTTATTGAGCTAGATATGGCGTCCCATTCTTGATTAAGAGCCGATTCGAAATCATTTTTATTAGAAATATGTCTGGATCTAATATTTTTATCAAGAACGTCCCATAAATTCTCGATGGGGTTGAGGTCCGGCGACTGAGGTGGAAATTTCATGAACTTTTGGGTATTATATAGTATCCAGACCCTTGTGTTTAGGGCTGTGTGCTTGGGGTCGTTATCATGCATGAAAACGTAATAACCATTCAAGCTCATTTTTGTTGCACTAGGTTCTAAATTATTTTTTAAAATGTCAATATAAAGTTGATGATTCACAATGCCTTTAATAATGACTAATTTTCCCACCACAGAAGCACACATACACCCCCAAACAAGTAGACTTCTACTCCCATGTTTCACTGTTGGCACTTAATTCTTAGGATGCATTTCTGTATTGCGCTTTCTATCATACCATTCGTCTCCCGTCCGATCCAAATATGTTGTATTTACTCTCATCTGTAAAGATAATCTTTTTCCTGAAATCTGGACTTCCATAACGTATTGCTTGGCGAAAGACAATCGCAGCTTCCGATTCTTCTCACTGACAAAGAATTTTCGTCTCGCAACACGGACATGGAAACCTTCATTTCTGCATGCATTTCGAACAGTACTTACAGAGACTGTTGTTCCCATGTTCTTTAGTTCTGATGTTAATGTAGGAGCACTTATTTTGGGATCCTTCTTTAATGAATGTACCAGAAACCGTCTGTCAGATGATGTCAATAGACATGGTTGCCCAGTACGAACTGTTTTGAACCGTTAGAGTGGCAGCAAACTTTTTTATGATTGACAGCACAGTTGAACGGGGTCTACCAACCAGATAAGAAATTTTGTTGTACGATTTACCATTTTACCGATCTTTAAAATCAGTTCTCTTTCGGAAACACTTGTCTCTTTACTTTTACGACCCATTACAGAATTTCTATAGTTTCTCACTACATTAAAATTTCCACTGAAGAACCTTTTAAGTAACTTACAAGATGACGGCAATTAACTACATCTTAATGGCTAAACTAATCACAAAGTATAAAAAAATTTGCATTTCTTTTAGTGTACGAATACTTTTTACACAACAAAATGTTGGATTGTTACAGTTTTGTAAATATTTATTCATGTATAAAATTATTTTTGTGTAAATTTCACATGAAATTAGTGAAAATATGTTCTATTATGTATTTATTAATAATTAAAATGGAATTTATATTTATAAATTTTATGAACGGATCTCTTTTAAATCAATAGTCGTAATGTACGAATACTTTTTACACTCACTGTATTTTACCCCTAAATTATATTTTTTGTAATAAAATGAATGACACATTTAGTTTAAGTATGTGATTTACTACTAAATGAAACTATAAATTTGTATATCCATTGGGTATTTCTTAAGATACACTGGAATTTTGAAATGAAACTTAGCGGGAATCAGAATATTCACGTTCCATATTGGCGCACTATACAAAAACACATTTTACTCCTAAATTATATTTTTTGTAATAAAATGAATACCACATTTAGTTTAGGAATGTGATTTACTACTAAATGAAACTATAAATTTATATTTCTATTGGTTATTTCTTAAGATATACAGGAATTTAGAACTGAAACTTTGCATGAGTCAAAAATTTCACCTACCTTATGGGGTTACTATACAAAAACTCATTTTTCTCCTAAATTATATATTTTGTAATAAAATGAATACCACAGTCAATAAAAGAATGTTATTTATTACTAACTGAAACCATTTATTTGAATCTCTTTAGGGTATTTATAAAGATATACAGGAATTTTGAAATCAAACTGAGCGAGAATCAGAAGTTTCACGAACCATAAAGGTGCACTATAAAAAAACACATATTTTTCTCCTAAATTATATTTTTTGTAATGAAATGAATAGCACATTTAGTTTAAGAATGTGATTTACTACTAAATGAAACTATAAATTTGTATATCCATTGGGTATTTCTTAAGATACACTGGAATTTTGAAATGAAACTTAGCGGGAATCAGAATATTCACGTTCCATATTAGCGCACTATACAAAAACACATTTTACTCCTAAATTATATTTTTTGTAATAAAATGAATACCACATTTAGTTTAGGAATGTGATTTACTACTAAATGAAACTATAAATTTATATTTCTATTGGTTATTTCTTAAGATATACAGGAATTTAGAACTGAAACTTTGCATGAGTCAAAAATTTCACCTACCTTATGGGGTTACTATACAAAAACTCATTTTTCTCCTAAATTATATATTTTGTAATAAAATGAATACCACAGTCAATAAAAGAATGTTATTTATTACTAACTGAAACCATTTATTTGAATCTCTTTAGGGTATTTATAAAGATATACAGGAATTTTGAAATCAAACTGAGCGAGAATCAGAAGTTTCACGAACCATAAAGGTGCACTATAAAAAAACACATATTTTTCTCCTAAATTATATTTTTTGTAATGAAATAAATAGCACATTTAGTTTAAGAATGTGATTTACTACCAAATGAAACTATTAATTTATATATTCTATGGGTATTTCTTAAGATACACTGGAATTTTGAAATGAAACTTAGCTGGAATCTGAAGTTTCAATTACCATATAGGCGCACTTTGCAAAAACTCATTTTTCTCCGAAATTATATTTTTTGTAATAAAATGAATACCACTGTTAGTCTAAGAATGTGATATACTACCAAATGAAACCATTTATTTTTGTTTGCATAGGGTATTTCTTATGATATACTGAGATTTTTAAATCAAACTTAGAGGGAATCAGAAGTTTTAATTTCCATATGGGTGCACTATAAAAAAACACATTTTTTTCCTAAATTATATTTTTTGCAATAAAATGAATACCAGATTTAATCTATAAATGTGATTAACTACTAAATGAAACCATTTACTTGTGTGTATATTGGGTAATTCTTTAGATATACTGGAATTTTGAACTCAAAACTTAGCGGGAATCAGAACTTTCACGTACCATATTGGAGTAAGATACAAAATTACCTTTTTCTCCTAAATTATAATTTTTAATGAAATGAATAACAAGTTAGTCTAAGAATGTGGTTTACTACTAAATTAAACCATTTATTTGTGTGTACATTGGGTATTTCTTCAGATATACTGGAATTTTGAAATCAAACTAAGCGAGAATCAGAAGTTTCGCGTACCATACGGGTGCACTACACAAAAACACATTTTACTCCTAATGTATATTTTTTGAAATAAAATAAATATAACAGTTAGTCTAAGAATGTGATTTACTACTAAATGAAACTATAAATTTTTACATCCATTGGGTATTTCTTAAGATACATTGGAATTTTTAAAAGAAACTTAGCGGGAATCAGAATATTCACGTTCCATATGGGCGTACTATAAAAAACTCATTTTTCTACTAAATTATATATTTTGTAATAAAATGAATACTACAGTCAATCTAAGAATGTTATTTATTATTTAATGAAACTATAAATTTGTATATCCATTGGATATTTGTTAAGATACACTGTAATTTTGAAATTAAACTTAGCTGGAATCTGAAGTTTCAATTACCATACAGGCGCAATATACAAAAATTCATTTTCTCAAAAATTATATTTTTTGTTATAAAATCAATACCAGAGATAATCTAAGAATGTGATTAACTACTAAATGAAATTATTCATTTGGGTGTACATTGGGTATTTCTTAAGATATACTGGAATTTTGAACTCAATCTTAGCGGGAAACAGAAGTTTAGCGTACCATATAGGTGAACGATACAAAATCTCCTTTTTCTCCTAAATTATATCTTTTGTAATGAAATGAATACCATTGTTAGTCTAAGAATGTGATTTGCTACTAAATCACACTATTAATTTGTATTTACATTGGATATTTATTAAGATATACTGGAATTTTTAAATCAAACTTTGCTGGAATTAGAAGTTTCACGCATCATATGGGTGCAGTATACAAAAACACATTTTTCTTCTAAATTATATTTTTTTAATGAAATGAATAACAAGTTAGTCTAAGAATGTGATTTACTACTAAATGAAACTGTAAGTTTGCATATCCATTGGGTATTTCTTAAGATACACTGGAATTTCGAAATTAAACTTAGCGGGAATCAAAAGTTTATATTACCATATCGGTGCAATATAAAAAAATTCATTTTTCTCCTAATGTATATTTTTTGTAATAAAATAATTACCACAGTTAGTATAAGAATGTGATTTACTGATAAATGAAACCATTTATTTGTGTGTACATTGTTTAGTTTTTAAGATACACTGGAATTTTGAAATCAAACTGAGCGAGAATCAGAAGTTTCACATACCGTATGGGTGCACTATACAAAAACATATTTTTCTCATAAATTATATTTTTTGTAATAAATGGAATACCACAGTTATTCTACGAATGTGACTTAATACTAAATGAAACTATATATTTGTATTTCCATTGAGAATTTCTTAAGATACACTGTAATTTTGAACTCAAACTTAGCAGGAAACAGAAGTTTAGCTTACCATATAGGTGCACGATACAAAAACTCATTTCAATCCTAAATTTTATTTTTTTTAATGAAATGAATAATAAGTTAGTCTAAGAACGTGATTTACTACTAAATGAAACCATTTATTTGTGTGTACATTGGGCATTTCTTAAGAGATACTGGTATTTTGAAATCAAATTTAGAGGGTATCTGAAGTTTAAGTACCAAATGGGTGCCCTATACAAAAACATATTTTTCTCTTAAATTATATTTTTTGTAATAAAATGAATACCACAGTTAGTCTAAGAATGTGATTTACTACTAAATGAAACTATAAATTTGTATATCCATTGGGTATTTCTTAAGATACACTGGAATTTTGAAATGAAACTTAGCTGGAATCAGTAGTTTCACGTACCATATGGGCGCACTATACAAAAAATCATTTTTCTCCTAAATTATATTTTTTGTAATAAAATTATTACCACAGTCAATCTAAGAATGGTATTTATTACTAAATGAAACCATTTATTTGTATGTCTTAAGGGTATTTCTTAAGATATACAGGAATTTTGAAATCAAACTGAGCGAGAATCAGAAGTTTCACGAACCATAAAGGTGCACTATTAAAAAACACATTTTTCTCCTAAATTGTATATTTTGTAATTAAATGAATAACACAGTTAGTCTAAGAATGTGATTTACTACTAAATTAATCCATATATCTGTGTGTACATTGGGCATTTTTTGAGATACACTGGTATTTTGAAATCAAATTTAGAGGGAATCAGTAGTTTCACGTACCATATGGTTGAAATATACAAAAACATATTTTTCTCCTACCACAGTTAGTCCACGAATGGGATTTACTACTAAATGAAACTATGAATTTGTATATCTATTGGGTATTTCTTAAGATACACAGGAATTTTGAAGTGAAACTTAGCGGGAATCAGAATATTCACGTTCCATATTGGCGCACTATACAAAAACACATTTTACTCCTAAATTATATTTGTTGTAATAAAATGAATACCGCAGTTAATCTAAGAATGTGATTTACTACTAAATGAAACCATTTATTTGTGTGTATATTGGGTATTTCTTAAGATATACTAGTACTTTGAAATCAAATTTATAGGGAATTAAAAGTTTCACGTACCATATCTGTGCACTATAGAAAAACACATTTTACTCCTAAATTATATTTTTTGTAATAAAATGAATACCACATTTAGTCTAAGAATTGCATTTACTACTAAATGAAACTATGAATTTGTTTATCTATTGGGTATTTCTTAAGATACACTGGAATTTTAAAATGAAACTAAGCGTGAATAAAAAGTTTCAATTACCATATAGGCGCAATATACAAAAATTCATTTTTCTCCGAAATTATATTTTTTGTAATAAAATGAATACCGCAGTTAGTCTAAGAATGTGATTTACTACTAAATGAAACCATTTACTTGTATATCTATTGGTTATTTCTTAAGATATACTGGAATTTTGAAATCAAACTAAGCGGGTTTCGGATAGAATTTTTTATAATCTTAGAAATTAAAGAAATTTTATTAGATTTTTAAATTCTCTTAATCCTTTATTTTAAAAAAATCTTTAATTATCTATTGTACGAAAAAGTTTAACATGCTTGAAATATATTGTATATGTTAAAATATATGAATCATATTTCTTATACTATTCTACAGTAAAAATAATACAATAAAGCAATTAAATTTAGAAGTACAGTTTGTGTTTATGTTTGCTTTTTTATTAAGATTATTTACATATCATTTGCGTCTGTTTTAAACAGACAGTAATGGTAGCACCGTATGAAGTTTGGTTAACAACTTTAAATCAAAACAAGATTAAAATTGTATTTTAACTTTGTATAAACCAAAGTTGAATTTTTTATACCCTAATATGTATGTTTATACCCTTCTATATATGTAATAGGGAGAAAAAATTCAGTTGTTTATATTAGTAATATCTGAGAATTTAAATATTTGACATTAGAAAATTTCTTTTACTATTATGTGAATATATAAATTCTTTCAAAATGACCATGATTATTTGTACCATAAGCAAGTTATATTCCAGGTAAATTAAATTGATGAAAAATGTATGTATTTTTTAATACTTTTTAAAGCATATAAATGAATTGTATTCTACTAAAATTACCTGAATCTCTTTTATAGAAAATGTGCAAGTTAGACTGAGTTTTGTGAGAGAAATATATCCTAAAACAGTATTCTAAAATAACTCAATATCGAAACTCATTCTCCCTGGAGTAAATATAATTATTTTAAATATACATTTTACAGATTTAATATTTTTAACTGATTGAGAAAGGAAATTATGCGGCGAAATTATTTAAATGATTTATTTTCCGATAAACATATTCCCATAAGAATTCATGAAATCATCTTAATCCATATTTTTACCATTTAAAAAAAAGATGAAGAACTGTGTACTTTATTTTAAACTTAAATATAATATGATACAACTATTTCAATAACGAAATAATATTTTTTTAAATATTATTATACGTGTGTGTATGTCTGTATCAGTGTTCTCACTATGAGATGTCCACTAAAACCATCAAATTATTTTTATTCTAATAATGTTAAATAAAATTCTGTTTTACAATAATGAATAATAAGTTTTTAACTAAAATAGTGTAGTCGTTTTCTTGTGTTTTGTTCCGAGCATTTTTATAATTTGGAATCAATTTGCTGAATCTTAGTAGCATATTGCAGAGAATGGCGTTATCAGTTTTTCAGATACTTACATGAGACACGCAAAAGCTTTTTCCCAGTTAATTAAAATAATAGGAATGAGTTTCATTGAAGCATATTGGAAATGAGAAAATGTTTTGGTGTATACAGCTTTGCTTTTAATTAATATGCTGAGAGAAACATGAAAGAGTTTTCGCTTTTTAAATTAAACAGATAATATATATATATATATATATATATATATATATATATATATATATATATATATATATATATATATATATATATATATATATATATATATATATATATATATATATATATATATATATATATATATATATATATATTATTATAGTTTTGATTAGAGCTATTAATTAATGCTATTTCTATCCAAATAATAATTTATGTAATAGCAATATATGTTTTCAGTAAACTAACTGATGATAGAGTACTAACCCCTTAACCGGCTATCCCGAGCCCTTTGGTAGGGGCAAACGGCTTCACTGCATTGATTTAAATTTAACCCCCAAAATTGACGGATGATCGTGAAATCGTAGCTGGGAAACTTATTTACTGAACGGTTATGGTTGATTTAACTAATGTGAGCGAAAATCGAAAGTGTTTCAAGGAAGAAACTGTTTACGCTATACTTTTCTATAGTTATTCGCATTTAGTTTTAATAATTAAAGGCTATCTAACAATTGAAATTTATAAGCAACGTATATAATATTAATTTTCACTTTTTTATCAAGTTTTTAAATTATTAACATTTATTAGTTTTCTATATATATATATATATATATATATATATATATATATATATATATATATATATATTATAGTTTTGATTAATATTAATGTTATTTCTTTCCAAATAATTATTTATGTAATATCAATATATATTTTCAATAAACTAACTGATGATTGAGTACAAAGCAAGTGATAGTATTTCATTTAAAATTCAATACAATTTATTACATTCTGTCGTGTTTATTTTTCACCATCATGACTGCTTCTCAAAATAAATGGATAATGTTTATAAAGTATTTACATTTTGACTTTTAAACAAGTAAATTTATTAGTTTGTTATTTTAATAGTTAATTACATATTTCATAATTATAATAAACACTATCTACAGCTCTTTTAGTTGATAATTCTCAAATGGTGTTTTATGCAAACAAGAGGTTGACTTAAACTTTAGAAAACATTAGATTTATCGGTTAACTAATAATTAAATAATGGACTAACAAATTTACTGTTATTTGATATAAGCAGATAAGAAATAATAGAAAATGTCGAAGGCATATTATTATTTAAAATCTCATGGTTCAAATAAAATTTGTAAATGTAGAATAATAGCAAGCATTTCACAATATGATGCCAACTATATAAAATATTCAAAGATCTATGGATTTAAATCTTTTGTAAATCTAATATAGACCCACTGTAATAAGATCCTTATGTCTGCTAGCCATGGATGCTATTTAACTCAAAATATACATTTATGCATACATACAAATTCAAAATGTGTCTTGATTATCCAAATTATTAATAAATAAATGCAAAAAAATATAAAATGGTTTGTTTTAATTGTGTCTTATGTGTGGCACATAATTTAATATTCTTTGGTTCATCATCTCTACCATCAAAGTATTCATGGATTTCTCATTCACTTATATCATATTAGAAAATGTCAATTATACTTTTCCTCAGACATTAGAAAAATTGTTTTGGCACTTATTGAAAAAACTTCATTCTTTGAAATAAAACATTGTTAACAAGATTCTGTGTGCTTTCTGTGTGAAAATGCCTATTAGAATCATTATTTTTAAGTTTTTTTGATATTTTCTCTTTTAGAAAAAAAATTTAATTTATTAACCGTAAATCTTCATATCGAAAGGTATAAATATTTTAGTTTTAAGATTTAAAATGCTTTAAAAGTAAGACTTATTTGTTTACTTTTAGCACATTAAATTTATAATGTTAAAAGGGATCTTGAATACTACGAAGTTTTTACAAAAATGATTTTTCAAAATCAAAAAATTACTATTGTAAAATATACAACTTTGGATAAAATCCTTTTTCCTATGTTTTGCACTAGTTTAAGTAAATTGTTAGTTCCAACAATAAGAGTAAAAACACTGGACTTTATATACAATTTCCATTATATCCTTTCTTATTATACGTATAGTTAATCTCATGTATTTGCGGATATTTAGATAATATTTTTAATATATATATATATATATATATATATATATATATATATATATATATATATATATATATATATATATATATATATATATGTAATTACAGTTTTACAGTTACAACTGACAATCAATAAACAGTGGTGGTGATCTATCTGGTCTAGTTCCACTAGACCAGATCCATGAGATCATAGATAGCCAAAAAGTCCAAAAGCAGATGTGGACTTTTCACAGCCTCTTCCCGAGAAAACCCCAAGCACTTCAAGATGTATTGCGGGCAAAACGGAGCATTGTCACACTTGGGGCATGTTGGGTATTTTCTTTCACCGTCCTCAAAGATCATACACTTCAAGTGGCCAGTAGAAAGTCTGGTGTACTCTGGAGCCCTTAAATGTTGTGGCGCCTCCAGGATGTCTTTGGAAGTACCAAGGCTGAGCAGTAGGGTCAGCCCAGGTTTTAGAAGTTAGTTGTTTAGCAATGGAAGAGATCTCTGATGGTGTTAGTGCCATGCGATCTTCCGGGTTCAATAAATAGTATGTGCCTCAACCGCTGTTTGTCGATACATGATAAGAATTTTCTTGCATTTGTTCTTAATGATGATTTGTTGCTAAAAATTTTTGTTGTATGAGAATATTTGCTGCTAAAGAATGATTAGTTTTTTAAGATCAGTTTTCAAGTATATTTTCGCTTTAAATTCACTGATCTTCACCAAACATCCATTTCATTTGTCCGGATAATTTAAAACTCTTATGAAAATATTATACATTTTTCATGAAAAATATAAACATAAATTATATAGTAACATGATAAGACACTTATTTTACATGTGATATAATCAATGCCTAACTAACAATCAATTTTTAAAGATTTGGATTTATTATATATCGTATTTGAATACATATTGCACTTAGTTTTATTAGTCTTCTTTTAGAATTGTAAATTATCAATTATTCCGGATTAATCTATCAAGTTTATCTTATAAGTACTTCTGTATACAATTATAAATAAAAATTATTTTGGTATATTGTTAGTTTCATCTGGAAGATTAATGATTTCATAAAGGTTCATTTATTTCTTGAGTCTTAATTCTGAAGAAAAAGCCATGTGGACCTAACATCCAAAAAGACTCCCAGGATTTACTAAAGTTTGACCGCTACTTTCATGGTATATTGCATGAAACCAGTAGAACTGCAACAATTGTTCATTTTAACAATGGCTTTGCATATCAAATAAAAAAATCAATGAAATGTATGAAATTATGAAAAGTTTTTATCATATACCATATGAGTATGTTCTTACAATATTAGAGAACAAGAATTAGACTACGAGCCTATTTTATGTGTCAATAATGTTTTACTTTTAGTACATACTTTCAATTAGTGCCGCCCAACTTGTTTAGTGGTCAGCATGCCTGACTGCGGATAAGGAGGTCCTGGGTTCGAATCCCGGTTCGGGCATGGATGTACTTTATCTCTCTATCTATCCTGTCTTTGCCCGTTCCTTGTATTAATGAGGTGTGAATAGTTACCTACCGATGGTGTTCCCACCTTATCGTGGTGGTGTGGTTTGTGTGTGCTAATGATCTCGAGAGCTATGCCGGCGGGAGCTTCGGCTCCTGGCAGGGTCACCCAAGCCGGACAGGTCGGAGGGAAGGCACCAGACTAAGTGGAACACCGTGGTCCTCCAGGTTGGGGGTTGGGCGCAGGACCAATCCCCTTGCCCCGTAAAAATCCTCTGATTCAGAAAACTCAAATAAACACTCCCGGACTGGCTATTGTTAAATAAATACAAAATTGAACCTATATAAAACCCTAATCAAGCCAATTGTTCTGTATAGTAGTGAATCCTGGACCCTCATTGAGACAGAGGAGGAAAAGCTATTGATCTTTGAAAGAAATATTTTGAGGAAGATTTTTGGACCCATCCAAGTGAATAATGAGAGGAGGATTTTATTCAATCATGAAATGAATAGAAAATATAGCAAATACGGTGGAACCGATATTGTAAGAACTACAAAGGCATCACGAATAAGGTGGTTGGGCCACCTGTACAGATGCACCGATGCTTTTCCCACCAAAAAAGTGACATTCTCAAAAATTGAAGGGATTCGTCGTAGATGACGTCCACCCACGCGGTGGCTGGACGATGTTGAAAAAGACCTCAAAATAATGGGAGCCAACCTATGGAGGGCTGTTGCGGCTAATAGAGTCAGCTGGAAGAAGATCAGCGAGTCAGCCTTGGCCTGCAATAGGCTGTTGAGCTTGTGAAGAAGAAGAAGAATAGTTACCTACCATATAAACGGGTACCCATGACATGCGTGTATAAAGGTGAAAGTCGTACTTTCACCTTCATGGTGCTCTGAATAAAGCGAAAGACACTCCCAATTGACTTAAATTTTCAAAGGCAAGGCATAGCGAGCTTTGCTTGTCCAAGTGTCATTAGTAACAACAACAACAACTTTTAGTTAGTATTTATATATTTTTTATCTAATTTTAAAATTTCCATACATCTTTTACATAAATTATGTTATCTTACACGTACACATATAAAGCTATAAATAGATTTATGATATATATATATATATATATATATATATATATAACGTTAATAGGAGGATTGGCAGTTGCACAATCGAACAAAGTAAACGGGTATTTATTTAGTTTGTCAAATATCGCTGGAATACATTCTCATTGCTTTCGTTTTATCTGAATACTTAAATTATTGCACCTCTGTCAATTTAACATGTGCTGCCTAAATTAAGAAAAGGGGTGATATTTTCTTCAATTTTGAATCATAAATTATAAATTATGATTTGAATAAATCACTCCAACTGTAAGGTAAGATTTAGAAATTCTTGCAAGGCAACTGATACGAGGGTCACTCTGATATTTTTGAGATACAACTAGGTTTTTAAAGTTATATTGACAAAATTTTAGGTGTGTTCAAAGTAGTCTCCTCCAGCATCAATCCACTTTTGTAGACGAATTTTCTACAGATTAAATGCCTCAAGCCATTCATTCCTTCGAATAGATGAAAAAAATGCATTTATAGCCACATCAATCTCTTCTTCAGAATGAAAACGACGTCAACGTAAGTTCTTTTTTTGGTTAAAGAATAACCAAAATTCGATCATAGATAGATCAGGTGAATACGGTGGATGTTCGATCATTTCAATTTGTTTTTGTTTAAGAAACTAAACTGTTAATCCGGCTGAATGTGAAGATGCATTGTCACGGTGAAGCATTAGTCCCTTAACATTCAGTTTTTGTTGAATTTCTGGAAGACATTGAGTGGTATGCCAGTTTGCTGTTACTGTCTTCTGTCCTTCCAACTTGATGACTTTGACCAATCCCGTACTTCTGAAGAAAACGGCATACATCACTTTTTTCAGTGCGCGTTGATTTTTCACCATTGTCGGCGTGGGGTCATCTTCAAAGAACCATACTTTGCTTTCTTGATGTGTTGGAGCGTCAAAAAACGGTATGTACGTTTCATCACCTGTTACAATTTTAGAAATGATGCGGTGGCCACCATCATTCAGCATATTAAGAGTTTCTTTTCTGATTCTGACACGCTCCTCTTTTTGATGCTCAGTTAGATTATGGGGAACCCAACGGCAAACTACTTTTTTCATATGTAATTCTTCATGAATGATTTTGTGTATGGCTGCGGATCCAATGCTAAGCTCCTTCTGTATCATTTGATAGGTACATCGATTATCATCCATTAACATTTTTCGTATGGCAGACACATTATCCGGGATTACTGCCGACGGCGGCCTTCCTGTGTGTTCTTCATCCTGAAGAAAATGGCAACCTCTTCTAAATTCTCTAAACCATCTGAATACAGTAGCATGAGCTGGAGATTCATCACCCAATGCTAATTGCAACCGTTGAACGCATTCTTCTTGATTGAATCCTGCTTTGAAATCGTAGAAAATCATAGCGTGAAAATGTTCTCGCGTCAACTCCATTTTCTCTTCTGTTTAAAATTTATTCCATGCTAAACAAGTTGAAGTAAGTTAATTAAAAATCGTCTTCTGTGTTAAAATACTTTGTACTTTAAAATTAAACCATTATTTTTATTTTGTAAATTCTCGTCTGCGCGTATCTCAAAAATTTCAGAGTAACCCTCGTATTTAGGTTAGGTCTGATGATAACATATCTCAAAAATAACTGATGAGATTAAAATCAGTAAAATATATTGGTCAATTCTTTCCTCTTGTTTATAAAGCACTGAATTTTTTGAGTGTAAATTGTCATTCATAAAGATTAAAGAAAGGGTACATTAAAATCAGATCAATATCTGCTAATTATTAAGATTCTCTGTGACCGAACTCTATCTATTAAATGAAGAAAAGTTCTTTAATCGTTTCTACTGCTATCCCATATATATATATATATATATATATATATATATATATATATATATATATATATATATATATATATATATATATATATATATATATATATATATATATATATATATACTTTGAACTAAATAGCTGCAATAACATTCTTCAAATGATATCGAATTATATTTATTCAAACATTGCTGTTAATCTCAGGAGAGGATGATCATTCATTGTCCCAGAAAATTCACTCAGCTCACTACTAATAATGACAAGGAACAATTATGTAAAATAATATAATGATTCCGAACTCAAATGTACGATTATTAATTAATAAAATTAAACTTGATCTTGTAGTTACTCAGTCGGTGGACAATGAAATATCAATAACTATTAATCCAGATGCTTTATATTCATTTCATTTTGATACTCAGATTTCATGTGGTTTATCTTGAGATACGGCGCATTTCTTGGATTTTGCATCTGCAATGGTCTTCTCGTACCACGTTACCACTTATTCATCATGCCTATTACTTTGAAACGAATTGAGGGAGTGGATCATCTGGTGGTGCCATCTATCGGAGGATTTGAAGAGCAAAGTCGTACTTTCACCTTTGTAATTCTCTGTTTAAACGAAAATCGCCCCTTACTGACTTAAATTTGCATAACCAAGGTATAGCGAGCTTGGCTTGTCCTAGTGTCATAAGTAACATCAACAACTTTGAAACGTGAGTTACATTTCCTTCATCCATAAGTTAGCCATATGCTAACTGAAGGATTAGGGCATGGATGTATGTACTTAAATAATATTTTACAGATATTTTTTGTGTTCAATAAACTTACGAATATTAAATATTAAAACTACACAATTTTTAGTACTATTTTTAGAAATCAGTATCTTTTGACACAGTTAAAAGACTAATGGTAATGTAAAAAAATAACTACATCCTAACGACTGCCTTTTTTACAAATTAACTTTCTTAAACAATGAAATCCATTCATTTTTTACTAATACGAAACCTTCGCTATCAATTATTCGTACCTTTTTTCTATAGCCAATTAGCATAACATTCTTCCCGAATGTTTCGATTTTTTTATCAATTGCATTTTTAAGTAAAAGAGTAGATTACATGAAATCTGAGATATTTCAGCTTATATTTATAGAAGAGAATTGTCTAGATCAATTTAAAAACAGTTAAAACATGAAAAATCGTTAATTAAAAAAATGATTGTATTTTATTTATTCTTTGCCAGTAATGGAACCAAAACATGTGTGTAAAAAAAAAAAAAAAAAAAAAACATTTCAAAGTTTAGAACTTAATCAATTATTTTTAAAATATATTATAATTCTAATATTTTAGTGAAAAAAAAACTAATTATCAATCAATTTATTTTGTTTTAAACATACAAAGATTATTCGCAAAACATCGATAAAAATTAGACTTACTGATATTTAAAAACTACAGTTATATACCGAAAACACTCTTATCTGCATCAATTTACTTTAATACAGTATTTGAGCATTTGTACACTTATAATCACTACAGTAATATAGGAAGAGCATTTTATATGAAAGTTCAAATTGCAATTTTCGATGAATTAATTGTTAATTATCTGAATTACAAAAATATATTTTAAGTAATAATGTTTCTCAACTATGCTGATTCACTTACTTAAAGAATTAATTTTTTTCGCTGTATTTTATAACTGAAATAAAATAAAAACGGTAATTTCATCTGATAAAATACAGAATCATCATATTTATGAATATTTTAAATTTCCTTTGAACAGTTGTATTAATAATTTACAGCATAAATCAAATAATTAACTTCCTTTTAAGGAATGATATCTGTAATATATCATGAAAATCTATATTTTGTATTCAAAAACACATTCATAGAAATTTGTATAACATTAAATTTAATTTATTAAATGTGTTTATTTAGTAAAATATTTATTTACAGCTTAAACAAATTAAGTAACTTATTTTTATCTGTTTTCAATACTAAGATTCTTTTCTTTGACAAATACTTATCTAGAAAGTAAAAATATTTTAATAAAAAACAAACAGTTTTCTTTACGGTCCTGCATCTTTACATTTTTGATTTTCTGTGTCTATATCCCCATAGATAGAAGAAAAATAATATAAGATATTTTTTTCTTAAGGAATTTTTTATTTTGTATTTGTCTTTGGGGAGCACTTTTGTAAAAGTAGTTTTTAGATCTTTTAAGAACTATTGGAATGCATGCCTTTAAGAAGAATTGTGGAAGACGTATTTTTCAAAGTAAAAAACCATTAAACTTTTCAATTATTGAAAAAATATAAATGGAAAAGTTACTATGAAGAAGTATTTTGAACTGATTGTGAATATTCCAATTGAACTCTGAAATATTTTGTTTTAAATTACAAAGCTTAATTTTTTTATCTTAATGATATATTTTTTGATATATTATTTTCAATAAAATAAGTATTTCTTATAAAATTTCTTAAATTTTTCAGGGAAATAAATAATGATATCTACTTGTTATCTAACTTTAAAATAGAATTAGCAATAAACATATTAAAAATTATAGTACCTTGGGTTTTAAAATTACTTTTTAAATATTAAAGAAATAAATAACAATTTAATAAACAGAATCTTGGTTATTAATAACAAGATAATGATGTTTATAACGTAATTTATGCCACTATTCAATAGTACACAACTCTTACTAAGAAACAATTTTGAAACATTGATTGTTTATTGAAAGAGATTTAAAGATATTTTAACTGAATGTTTTGGTATAATAAATTAAGAAAAAAATATTAGTTGATATCAAGACATGTTTTACATAAATCCTTTTTTTTCAAATAATTTATACATTTGACTGGCAAGAAAACATAAATGAAAATCTACTCTGCAAGACGCAAATATAAGTTCAAATGGTTTCTATACAATGAAGTGACGCAACGTAATGTATTCGATCTCTATGGCTAATTTTAAAAGATTTCTAGAAATTAAACAATAGAAATTCAAATTTGTTGAGGGCTTTACATACATTCTGTCAGTTGTGAATAATCAAGAAAAATTGGATATTGAGGTAAAGTAACGAAGTGTTGCTGCTAATAGATGGCTTTATTTATTTTTAAAAAAAATCTACATTCAATATTAGTAAAATGAAAAGCTAATATTTTATAGAATTCTTATTAGTCTTGTATTCAAATATAACGCCAAAACTTAATGAGAATCCAAAACCTGGGCTTTGACAAGTTGTCAGAGAAATTGGCTTATTATCTTTGAAAGAAAGGCATTAAGGAAAAATATGGAGGCTTTATATGTTAATGACGTATGATGACGAAACTCATTTCATAGATATAACAATGAGTTATTTTTTGACGATGTGAATGCAATTGCAAAATAACGTCTAAGATTTAAAAAAACATTGAAATGAGTCACAAATTTGTGAAATGAGCGCTAATAGAGACCTCACTAAAACTATCACTCGCATTAGAATCGATCACTATCGAGATATGAAGATCCAGGGAGATGGCAACAGAACCTACCGTCTCTGCATTCAGTGCTATAATATTCCACAAACACCAAGACTCATTTTTAACTGCCCTGCCGTTTTAAGATACTTGGCTCTGCTTGGAGAATTTCCCTTGCTCGACCTCGAAAGGAGTCTATACTCCGAAAACATCAAAGAGATAGCCAGCTGCGTTCTGCATACTCATGGTCATCTATAGTTCTTCCCATGGACATGACACCAACCAACCAACAATGAATTGTACGGAGTGGTACGGGATATACAAGGAGGAGGATGTAATTAAACATATCAAACACAATCACATAAAGTCTGTTCGTCTCATTTGCTGAATGAATATCACTACCAAGCTATTCATTATAATTAAATGCAAAAAAATATGAAGCAGAGAAAATAACCAGATTAAAATAGGTTGACTGTGTTCGATAAAGACATTAAGATTTTGAAAGTAACCAATTGCCCTGATGCAGAAGAGAATGGAATTAAAGGTTATTCTTAGCAAAAGAAGGGATGACGTATCAATAGATTAAGAAATATCTAAATCAAAGCCAAATGTGTCCCGTTAACTCATTGAAGGGAGTGCGGGGCACAATAATAAAATTTACAATGATTTTCCAGCTCATTTCTCAAAGATATCACTACCAAGTCATTCATGATAATTAAATGCAAAGAAATATGAAGCAGAGAAAATAACCAGATTAAAATAGGTTGACTGTGTTCGATAAAGACATTAAGATTTTGAAAGTAACCAATTGCCCTGATGCAGAAGAGAATGGAATTAAAGGTTATTCTTAGCAAAAGAAGGGATGACGTATCAATAGATTAAGAAATATCTAAATCAAAGCCAAATGTGTCCCGTTAACTCATTGAAGGGAGCTGCGGGGCACAATAATAAAATTTACAATGATTTTCCAGCTCATTTCTCAAAGATATCACTACCAAGTCATTCATGATAATTAAATGCAAAGAAATATGAAGCAGAGAAAATAACCAGATTCAAATAGGTTGACTGTGTTCGATAAAGACATTAAGATTTTGAAAGTAACCAATTGCCCTGATGCAGAAGAGAATGGAATTAAAGATAATTCTTAGCACAAAAAGGGCTGACGTATCAATAGAGTAAGAAATATCAAAATCAAAGCCAAATGTGTCCCGTTATCTCATTGAAGGGAGCGCGGGGCACAATAATAAAATTTACAATGATTTTTCACCTCATTCCTCAAAGAATAAAGAGATCTTAAAATGAATAATTATGTTTATTGATGCATTTCTAAGTAAATTTCAAGAGCATGTCATTCTAAATCTTAAGTAATAAGACCAAAGTTCTTTATTCAGTTAACTATAAGGAGAGAATGCATTTTTTAACAATTTCGATTATATGTCCTGTCAACTGAGGGCTGTGGTGGCGTGAATGCTTAGGATCATCGTTGTCATTATTGGTAGGTAATGAATTTGAATCCCTGATTAACCGAAGATCTGTGGTGTTCTTTAAAGTCGGCTGGTGCACCTTAAAGTTGGGCGTGATCGCAATGTCCTACAAGTGAAATGATAGCTTGGGGTGTTAGACCAAGTATTGGGGGTCCTCTTCAAAATCACGAAGACTCCACCCGGCCTCTTATAACTGGTAGAGCTCAATACAGAGCTAAGTACTAGAAGTATGCTGGTGCAACAGATCAGGTGTAAACTACATCAACAAATTAACTTTTTCCAAAATTACGAGGTTGTGCTTATCGGCTTTTTAGTCAGTAGATTTAATCAATGGGAAAGGTTCTTCAAAGAAACCAACCCCAATGCTTTGTAACAACTGAATAAATAGACTTAATAATTATATTGACTTCACTAAAAGGAATTTAATTAATCTAGCCAACAAATAGTACCTCTGGGAGCGGCAGACTACATATTGGGAGTTTTTTTGCTTGGGATTTGCTTCAAAATCACGAAGACTCCACCCGGCTGCTTCTATGTAATTGGAAGAGTCCATTTTTTCAGGTCAAGGTACATGGAAGCATACTGGTGCAACAACAACTTCCTATCAAGTGAATAGTACAAATATATCATATTTCGTCTCTTCTTGATTAAAAATTATAAAGCCGAAGTCACAACTGAATGTTTAGCACATGCTGGAGTTTAGTTTAACAATTCGAGAATTCAATTTAGATTTCGGTCTTGGATGTTTGAGGCTGGGAATCAAATTGGAAAATAGGTTATGGTTTAATTTCCCTTCGTCTCAGCTACTGAATTATTTAAAGTTAATAACTTTAATCAAATTCATATTTACAAGCCTTCAAGCTAATTAAATTTAGTTTCATTTATTTTTACCATACATATTTAAATTCCATAATGAAAATATTTTGAATTTCAAACTATCGTCATAATGAGGTCAGAAATATCATTTAGACTCAAATTCGGTAAATGAACTCAATCTACTTGAATTGGTACTAGTTATAGAATTTTTACTCACTGACTGGTCATTTACTTTAGATAGGATGCGTCACAATCCTTAGATTTACAACAATTGAATTGTTTCCATAAGTTTTATGTAAATATTTTATATAAAGTCAAATGCATTTAAATAGTCTTTGAGCTGCATTTATTGTTATTTTACGAAGGATGAATAAAAGTATAAAAATTCAAAAGTCTGTCATATTACGAACTTTTCGCATATATTTGTTTAGTCAAATTACTCATAATATACTTTCTGCAAAAACCTATGTATTCTAATCTTTAATTTATATACTTTATAACGTTAATTTTGAAATTGAGTTTATTTGTTTGCTTAAAACCTATGGTAGTTTATAAACTAAAAATAGTGTTTCCTTATTTCATTTTAAGATTAATTGTCATGTCTCGAAGTAAATGCTATTTTAGAGAATTATTCATATGTTGAATTAATATGTGTCTGATATTTAAATATAATAAATAAAAACAAATAGTTTGTTATTCTTCAAAGACAGTTAAATAAGAAAATAAAATTAAAATTAATTCAAACAAATCGTAGCATAATTCCTATAGGAAAAAAAATGTTTTTTTATGAAAAAAATTTTAAATAGAAATATATTAGTTATATTTCATGGTTTTTCTTTGTTTTTGTCCATATTATTAAAATTTCTAATCAAAGTTGTAATAAATTATAGATGTATATTATTTGTTCTAAATATAATCAAAAAATAAGAAACTTATAAATGTATAATGGATAATTATCAAATGTAGTAACTGTAAAAGTATTCTCCTTTAATTATAATAATATGAATTTTAAAATACATCAAATGCATTACTATAAGTTGGATGAATTGCAGAAAATAAAATAATAAGAAAAACAATTTTGGTGAAATAGGAAATCAGGAAATCCAATTTATACAAACGTTATATGTAAAAATATAAGCTAGTTTTTTCAGGATTATGGAAGAATTGTTAGTTGTTTGTGAAACCAAGTATTACAAAACTATAATTTTCACATATAAAGAAGAGTAATTTTTATTAATTGGAATTATCAGTGGAGAACAAAGAAAAATAGTTATAAAATAAGAATGCAATTTCTTTTTTTTCATCACGAAAATTATGCACTATACACATAAGTTGTTGTCTTTAATTTTGATTAGATTTCCAGATGAGATCGATTTTGTTTTGCACACGTTTGGGAAACTTACAATATAAAGTATTGTGAAATTTTGTAATCATGCGTCTATGGTCTTAATATAGTACCATTTACTTCTCATTGATCAGATTGTATTTTTGATATCATTTATTTTCAATAGCAGACAGATGGTTGAGTGGTTAGCGTTCCTGTGGGACCTGGGTTTGAATCAGGGGTCAAACATGAATTTTTCTTTCTCTCTGTGTTTCTCTGTCCTTTCTTCTGCGATGATGTATAAATGAGGACCACCCTATGAACGCGTTAGTGGTGGCATGGCGTGGGTAATCCTACTCTCTTCAGTGACTTGGTTCACTGGTAACCAGCGAGTAACGATATATGAGTAGCAGTTTTCTGTTGTTGTTAATGACACTTGGACAAGCCAAGCTCGCATGCCTTGGCTATGCGAATTTAAGTCGATTGGGAGCGTCTTTCGTTTTAATCAGAGCACCATGAGGGTGAAAGTACGACTTTGCTCTACACACATGCCATTGGGACCCGTTTATAGGGTAGGCAACCATTCACGCCTCATTCATACAAGGAAAGGACAAAGACAGGATAGATAGAGAGAGAAAGTACATCCATGCCCGAACCGGGATTCGAACCCAGGACCTCCTTTTCCGTAGTCAGGCACGCTGACCACTAGACAATTTGGTCGGCAGCAGTTTTCTGCCTTGTTTTGATGGGGAATTAGTCATCGAAGATCCAATGTCATTAACAAAACTATTCTAAATTAAAATAATATGGTATAACATTAGTTGAAAATATAAATTCAAAGCATATATGAAGTTTATTTTGTAAGTCAGTGTATCAGAAAATTTATTTTTAAAAATTTAATTTTACCTTATGTAATGTGGAGATGTATTATTATGATAAATTTCAAGCACATGCCATTACTTATTGTGGAACAAAGTTGTGCTGCACTTACATTTATGTAGGACAAATTTGTCAAAATTATTAAATTAAAGATAACTTATGTACTTTAGAAGAAAAATATTCTCGAAGTAAAAGGAAAGGTCGTTTTTACAATTGTAAGAAAATTAAATTACCATGTTCCTTCAGATTTAAGTGAATTAATTCTGACAGGAAGACTAAAGTTTTATTTTTCATTCCTTAGACATTATTTTTACAGAAAATAGTCCATTTTTCAAATATGCAGAAGCCTAAAGTATTAGCCCAGCTTATACTTAAAACTTATTAATCAATTTGAGAAAGTTTATGCGCAACTTAAGATTCTTCTCAGGAAATTCAGATTTATTATTTATATGAAATAATTTCACAGCTTATATTTTCTTTCTTTCTTAAAAGAATTTGATAATTTGATATTACGTAACTAAACTTACAAATTATCCTGAAATTCTTTCTTTAAATATTCAAGAAAGGTTAATTATATACGTCAATATTTTGCTGAGAAATTCGATATTTATTACAAATTAAAAACTTCTAAATGTTTTATTAAATGAAACTATTATTTCTCATATATTGTATGCAGAAAAATAATTGATTTCTTTTGCGTTTTCAAGTAATATTCTTAATTTTTTTAATGATAGAAATTGGAACATAAATTTTCAAAACTTGAACTTATTTTCAATTTAGGCATTGATTTATATAATATATATATATATATATATATATATATATATATATATATATATATATATATATATATATATATATATATATATATATTATCATTTTTATGAAGACTGATTGTTGTTTCATTTCATTAATAAAACAAAATTCATTTGAATTGGACATTTTGCTAATCTTGACAGCACCTATATTATTTTCGTAGTATCAAAATTTTCATGCTGAAAATTCCTCGTTAGTTTGGGGAACTGGTATTATTTATTTAAGATTTCGTTTTATTAACATCACTTTTCTTTACTTAACATTTTCGTCAATTTTACTAAATATATATATTAAGATATTTAAATAAAAAGTGTACTATATTATATATTACATATTAAAAGTAAACTGTATCGTTATTTTATTCTGACAAACTCTAAGTAAATAAAAAATATCAGTTCTTAAAATATATGAAATAATGTAATCGAAATTTATGTGTGTTGGAAAATGTATAATAAATGAAATCTTTAATAACTTAATTATAAGTTTTCATAGAAATGATAAAGAAAATAAAGTTTTCAAGAACAGATCAAATGAATGAAGGATATATGTGGGATCAATAAAATGATTTTAATAAAATGTAATATATATTTTATTGAATACTTTTGTTTCCAAAATGTGCAGAATTTTAAATTTATTATATAATTTTATAATTCATTTTCATAAGGAAAAAATTAAAAACACTTCATAATAAATGTTACTAAAAATTAAATAATAGATAAAAGGCGAAAATGATTCATATTATATTTTACGTTTTTTACGTATATGAAAATATTTCTCTGACTTTTAGGCAAGCAATGTACCTGGAAAAAAGCAATTTCTAACAGCATTTCAATTTTATTAAAATATTTTGTCGAGATGATATAAATATATATTTTCATTACAGCTCCAAACATGAAAAATAATTGTTATGGTTATTTCGAAGCATCCAGTTAAATACGCAAATTCTTGCTTTCCGATATTGATTTGTAAACTGTTAATTTCAGATAAAATTTATTTATAAAAGTTTATTCTTCAGTTTGTATACAAATTGCGATAAGCTTCCGATAATGTTTTAACAATGCATTGCAATTTTAGATTTCAAAGTGCTTAAAGCGAAACAATTGGAAGCTTTAGTTAATTTAACTTTCCCTAATAATTGTTCGGAAAAAGATATCTGGAAACCTTTTCTGAAACAAATATTAGAGACTCTGCATAGTTTAATAAAAATATAAAGACTGTAATATATCTCTGTTAAAAGAATAACAATAATGGATTTCTAAGGTAGATAATAATTAACTTTATGTTCTAGAAATTTATATTCCACAGTATTTAAATAAATTAGTTGTTTTTCGGAAGGTATCAATATGAATAGGAAAAATGACACATTTAACAATCAAGAAAGTATTCGAAACTATAAATCGACATATTTAGTGATAACTATTTTAATATAAATTTAATTTTTAATATAACATTAAAAATTACGAATTACAAAAAAAAGAAACATTTTTATGCACTATATATATATATATATATATATATATATATATATATATATATATATATATATATATATATATATATATATATATATATATATATATATATATATATATATATATATATATATATATATATATATATATATATATATATATATATATATATATATATAAATGCAAATATATGTATACATGTGAATGTATGTATAAGCATTAATATTTATATATATACATGGTTGTACATGCTTAATGTAAAAACTGACACAGGGGAAATGCTTAATGTTAATACACTTTGCTAAACCTGATTATACTAAATACTATAAATAAAATAGAGAAAATTTGCTTTCAACCGGAATGTATTTCTATTGAAAATCTCGTGAAATTTAGCTCTAATAAATAAAAAGATATAATATATGAGTTACAAATAGAATCTCGTTTCATTGCTTGAAAATTTCGATGAAGAGTTGTTGTTGTTGTCGTATGCCAGCTAGGCTGGCAATATAGGGTGCGCTGCTCCACTTTTCCAACTGAACTATATTTCGATGAAGAGTAAAATAGTAATTCAATAAATTTAATTTAATTAACTAGAATAATCAATAAAAACAAAACACTAAATTAAAGTAGAATATATATATGTATATATAGAATATATATATATATATATATATATATATATATATATATAAATGCAAAGTTAGATATAGAACTAAAAGCACAGGAATATATAAAAATGTTTAAGTTTAGCAATACATTTAGCGCAAAAACAGCTAGAATAGTATTACTAAGATATAGTTAATAGTATATTTTATAAAATGCAATGAATATAATGAAACAAAATACAATGAGAAATGCCAAATGGAGAATAGTACATTAAAAATATCAATGTTCTATTCTCCATTTGGCATTTCTCATTGTATTTTTTTCATTATATTCATTGCATTTTATAAAATATACTATTAACTATACATATATATGTGTATGTGTGTGTGTGAAAGTGACTTTTTCATATTTACTACTATTTATTCAAATAAAATAGAAGAAAGGATATAGTATATATAGAAAATTTATTAATATTAATTTTTCCCATACTTACTTGACATATTAACTTGGATATTTCCTATACAACTCAATATTGGAAACATAAAAAAATATCATCTAAGGATTTTTTAAATTTATTAAATAAATTGATCGAATTTAGCAAAATGTTGTTCAAAATGAAAATGAATATTTACAAAAAATTTCAAATTTACAAGCATAGCTAACTTTCTCAACACAATTCAAGGTATTGTGGTGAGCTCAAAAGCATTAAATATGCATATTTCGGTATTCAGAAATAACGAATACTACAGGGTGGCGCGCGGCAGACGGATGGATTTGAAAAGGCCATTGCTCGTTTCCTAACCGTTGGCGCTTCTCGAAGAAGGTGTGGTTCGAAAGAGCGAGATCGGAAATTTTTTTCCATATCAAAGTCAGTTCACAAGATGGAATGGTCTGTAGCGCAGCGTGTGTTTTGCGTGGAAGCATATTTTTCAAACGGCCGTTCGATTGTCCACTTGCAGCGCGCTTTCCGTTCAGAATTCCGTATCGCCCCTCGCGGTCGAGTTCCCAATCGGAACAGAATTCTTGCGTGGGTGAAAGCCTTTAGGGACACAGGAAATGTGTCCTCAAAAAGGAGGGGCCCTAGGGGAACTGTCTCAACCCCGGAAAACATCGAGAGATTTCGAGCTGCGGTTGAGCAGGCTCCTAGGCGTTCCATTCGTAAACAGGCTGGCGCCCTTGGAATTTCAAGACGTTCCCTTCAAAGAATCGTCAAAGAACACCTCCATTTACACCCCTATAAGATGGTTGTTGCCCAAGAGTTAAAACCACTGGATTTTGAAGAACGTCAACGCAGTAGCGAAAACATGCTTGCTGCGTTGCCTCCAGACTCTGTTGTTTTCTTCTCTGACGAGGCACATTTTCACCTCAGCGGTTGGGTAAATAAACAGAACATGCACTACTGGAGTGGGAAAAACCTTATGGCGCTCCACCAGAGGCCCCTACACTCTGACAGAGTCACAGTTTGGTGTGCTTTGTTGAGGGTGGGGATCATCGGGCCCTACTTTTTTGAAGAAAATGATCGAGCAGCAAATGTGACTTCTGTACGTTACCTCAATATGATCCAGACATTTTTCTTACCTGAACTGGAGCAGATGAACCTGGATGATATCTGGTTTCAGCAGGATGGGGCCACGGCCCATACGGCAAGAGTTTGTATGGATGTTTTGCGTGACCGATTCCCTGGGCGCCTCATCTCCAAGCGAGGCAATTTCCACTGCCCAGCGCGGTCTCCAGATTTGGCCCCCGGTGATTTTTTCTTGTGGGGCTACCTAAAATCCCTCGTTTATAACGACCGTCCTAGGACCCTGGAAGCCCTTAAAGGCAACATTCAGGCCAACATCCAACAGATTCCTGTAGAAATGCTGGAAAGAGTCGATGAAAATTTCAGGAAAAGGCTTAGGCAATGTGTGGAGTGTGAGGGCCGCCGTTTGGGCGATATTTTATTCAAAACTGTCTAAACTCTAATTTCCCTTGTCAGTGTATGAGAACAAAATTAAAAATATCGTTGTTCTTTAATATATTTGTATTTTATTGACTTTTGATATTCATCCGTCTGCCTCGCCACCCTGTATTTAATTATAAAGTCCAATAAATACTTAACATTTTTGCTTTAATAGTTTTGTTCATTTTTTTAATAAAATTATATTAAATTTTATTTTTACCTTTTATTTATTTATAATCGTTGAAAAATTGTTTGAAAATCATTTTCAAAATAATTTTGTATTTTGCCCTTATAAATTCACTTCTTGTTTCTTATGATTATCTTTTTCACCTAACACTCGGAGATTTCTTATTGGAGCAGATTATAATTTTCACTGAGTAGAATTATATTTTTCTCTCCTTCATGATCTTATCATTTTCCTCTGAATTAATATCTTTGGTAATTATCATAATACTTAGTGATGAGAGAATTCAATTATCCTGGTTACACATTATTAATGCCAAATTACCGACACTATAAAAATATTACTGGTGATAAAAATTAATAAATAATCCACATTAAAGTATAATAATTGTGCAAATGCCAACAAATTTTTTCTAAATGCAGTTTAATGTAGCTTATAGTAACGTAAGATCTAAAAACAAGAAAGAAAATGGATAAAAAAGGTAGCTAATTTATATTTCTTATTTAACTACTTACTATAAAATTTATCTTATTAAACCTAAATATATTTGCATAATACATTAGAATATATCGCTTTATTATTTAATTTTAAGAGTTTAGAATATGTATATACTATTTCTAATATCAATGATTTTCCTATATTATTTTTTGATGTTTCAGAAAGATGCAGATCATTTTAAATATCTTAAATTTAATGTATCCATTGCAAGTGGCTAAGTTATCGGTTTTTAGAAGTAAATTTCAATTATTGCAGTGTTACAATGTATGATATTTTTATCAATAATATCATTTTTTTTTGAAAAACAATGTATAACCGGAATTAAAAATTTTCTCTAGTATACGTTTATGACGCTGAAAAGAGTTAAACATTAGAAAAATACATTTATTTTTTATATTATAAACGTATAATCCCCTATATAATTCGTGTATTATCAGAGGCGAGTATTGTCTCCTAAGATTAGTGGACATTCCGATCCATTTATCCATTAGCAATTATGTGATTAACAAACTATATTCAGTTTACCCTGTTTATAACCTGATATTGAAACGGCTGATGTAAGAAAATATTTATATTATTGGAAATTAATAAATGCTTTTATATGGATTTTTATCAGTTTTTTCAATATTTTTAAAATTTTTGTTGCACATATATTGAGCTACGTTTCTATATGAAAGCATTTTTTATTTTAAGTTTAAGTTTGAAAACACAAAATTAGCTAAAGAATTGCAATAATAAACAGAGAAGTAAAATATTAAACATATTTTAATTAGTGAATTTTGATTCAAAATGAAAAATTGTATCACTTTTGTATCTCCAAATGTTAAATAGTTTCTATTCTAAATATAAATTTGATCTACTGTGTAAAATTTAAACAAACGTTATATAATTGCGCTGTTGTTTTATTTCTCAAAGTTTAAGATTAAAAAATAATCCAATACTAGTGGAGTGATTTGTAAAATTCCTTCCATGTCAATTTTAAAAATAACTAACATTTCCCGTTTTTTTCTGGAGGAGGAAACATTTTAGCAAGAATTTGCATCAGATAAACATACTTTAAGCTTCGAAGTGTGCTTACCACACACACATATATCACTAAGTATAATTATCTGACTATCTATCTATCTATTTGTGTATATATGTTGTTGTTGTTACTAATGACACTTGGACAAGCCAAGATCGCTATGCCTTGGTTATGCGAATTTAAGTCAATTGGGAGCGTCTTTCGTTTTTTTTTTTATCAGAGCACCATGAAGGTGAAAGTATGACTTTGCTCTACACACATGCCATATGTACCCGTTTATAGGGTAAGGAACCATTCACACCTCATTCATGCAAGGAAAGGACAAAGACAGGATACATAGAGAGAGAAAATACATCTATGCCCGAACCGGGATTCTAACCCAGGACCTCCTTATCCACAGTCAGGCACGCTGACCACTAGACAAGTTTGTTGGCTGTGTGTATATATAAATACACAATTATATGTATACAAACATTTATGTATATTAAAGCTTATCAGTGTACTTCCATACACACTGCAATACTTCCAAAATGTTTTGATTTTGAATATAAAGCAAAGCGAAACTTTATTCAATTTTCTTTATGGAAATATTTAGTTTTCTAGAAGGCTTATAATTCATCGAATAACATAAATATGTGTTGTTGTTGTTACTTATGACACTTGGAGGAGCCAAGGTCGCTCTTCTTTGACTATGCGAAGTAAAGCCAGTAGGGTGCGCTTTTCGTTTAACCAGAGTACCACAAAGGGAAAGTACGACTTTGCTCTAAGGTTCTCCAACAGATGATCCACTCCGTCAATTTTAGCATTGGTCAAAAGGGGGAGGAAATTTTCTACATAGTGTGTTTGTTTGTGCACTTCCATACACAAGACAATAATTCCAAAACGCTTTAATTTTGAATATACAGTAATGCGAATTTTATTTTCCAATTTTTTATGGAAGTACTTAATTTTCTAGAATGATTATGATTCTTCAAATAGCATAAAATTATAAGCATATTAATATTAATCTAAAAAGAAAATTTCCTTAAAATTAATATAATAATAGTAAACTTAGAACACTTTGTTCATATACAAATTCAAATTCTTCTAATGAATAAATCCTACTTCACAATTTATTCTGCAGACTGTTACTGTGTTTAAAAAATAATGGAAATTTATCTGTTACCAAGATTAATTTTTTTTATCAACTATTCCCGAGAAGGGAAGTCAAAACGTATTTACTGGAAATACTTTAAATTTATTGATGCGTAACGACATCAGATTTTTTCTATTCCTCTTTAATATTTTTTTACAATTCCCTGGAGGGATTTCCCTCTAGTTGCAGAAATCAATAAGAGCAATTTCATTTATTCAATTGACAAGAATAAAATATAATTTAACACAGCTTCGTGAATGTTACATTTAATAAAGGAATTTGACTTTTATTTGTAAAATATCGAAAAAATGGAAGTGTTCCTTTAAGGAAAGAAAATATACCAGTCCACTAAACTAAAATGATTATATGTCTATTTATGTAAATTGACATTTATTTTAACTTTAAAACATTATAATTTAACTTTAAAACTCAGTTTTTTTAGGTAAAGAGTTGGCATTCATAAGCAATTTTTTATTAAAAATATTTCAAGTCTGCTTGTTTTGGAAAAAATTTTTAAATCTTATAACAACTTAAAGAATTATTTATTGAAATTCCAATATAATAATTTTATTTCATGAATTTACTAGCTAATTGTAAACATTACTACCTAATCCAGAAATTAATTATATCCGTAATGTTGAAATGATTTTCAGTTATTAATATATATATATATATATATATATATATATATATATATATATATATATATATATATATATATATATATATATATATATATATATTATATATATATATATATATATATATATATATATATATACGAAAAATAAGACTGAATGATATTTTAGTCAATATTATGGTAATATTAAAAACTTTTTCGTTTCTAATAATATTATTTCTGATTGCTTTGAATTTTTGCTGAATAGAATTACATTTTATATTAAAGCAAAATAATATAAGAGAAAACACCAACATTTTCTTTCATTATTTTGATTAATTAAGCATATGGAAAACAGGGTTACATTACATTCGAAATATAAATCTTTATTTTTAATAAAAAAAACTGATAATTGTAAGAAATAAAGGCAATAAAACGTAGATGCTGATTTTAAATTCAAATGTTTTTCTTTTAAAGCAAATGATATATATATATATATATATATATATATATATATATATATATATATATATATATATATATATATATATATATATATATATATATATATATATATATTTCTAATGCTCTGGTGCTTCCTAGGATTTCTAGCTTTATGCACTAGAAAGAACGAAAGTGATGGCAACTTATAATGTGAAGGACCAATGGCTATACCATCCTTTTCCAAATACTAGGCTGGTCTTCATAATTTAGAAGCATGGACCAAGCAGAAAACACCTAGATTTGCCTTCCCTCAAAGAAATATCATTTCACATGGAGGATATTGCGACTACGACATATTTTACGTGTTCCAACTACCATTAGTGGAAATGACGGATCTCCGGCAGGGTCTGATCTAATTCACAAACTTCTGATGGTGAGGGCAAATGTCCTAGCTAAATAAAACACCAGGGTGTCAATTAGTTGTTGATATATTTCGTGAATAAAAAATTTATTTATCTCAATAGATAATGTTTTTTTTTTTCATATGAGAAAAATGAAATATTCACTTTTAGAATTAATATCCTTTATTTGAATCTAAAATCTTTTAAAGATTTCGGATACGTGCATAAAATAATAATCATTTTGTTTTATAAAAAGATTTTGATAGAAGATTCTCTCTCTCTCTCTCACGCTTTAGCTGAAAAAAATAATAAATTTATTTACCAAAATGCAGCCCACAAATGTTTTCCTAATGTGACCCAAAATAAAAATTTCTTCCTCAGATTATAAATTTTCAATTTCAAAATGACATGTACGTGTATTTCGTTAAACGGGTATCTATGGCATGTATGTACTGAGGAATTGGAACTCCACACCAATTTATGGCTTAGTTGGCTAAGTAGAGCAGCGCACCCCATATTGCCAGCCTAGCTGGCACAAAGCAACAACAAAAGAGATATTTCTTTATAATAATTTTGAGATAACGATAACTGTTGGAAGTTATTAACTATAAGAAGAATTGAAAGTCGAAGATTAATATTTAACTATCTATTAATGAGAAGAATTGAAGGTCAAAGATTTTTCAGACGTCACCATGGAAAAGTGTTTAAAGAAAGGCCTTCCCTCCAATGGGATGTATGGCCAATTATGAAGATTTGACGATCTGAAAAAATAAGCAACAAACACAAATACTGTCATAAAATGTAAGAGTAAATTGAAGCGCAATATTATATTCACACGTTGTTGAAGAAAAGAAGAAGCAATACCGCCCAAAATAACAAAACATCATAACAAAAACAAAAATTTTAATGTTGGCGTAAGCAATGCAATAGCCTTAAGATTCAAAAGAGATTGTTTACAAATATTGCAATTAGTAATTTAGAATTCTATTAAATAAGAAAATTTTTAAAAAATTTATACCGGTCTTGCCGATTTAAACTGGAACAAGTTCAGTATCCCCATACACTGATTTCTTGCCAAATCTGGTAACCGTTGTTTTCGTTGTAGTGTTGCCGATTTCAGCTTTTGTTTTTATTGTAGTGTTGCCAAATTTAGTTTTTGTTACTATTTTTATTTTTTCGTTGCCAGATTCCGTTTTTCTCGCGTTTTAAATCATTTTTATGCTATATATGTGCTTTTTTTTAGTGACAATAGCTTTTTTAGTTTCACTTCGAGAGCTTTCAGAACTTTCTTTGCTAATTTTTCTACTTTTTAATTAGTAGTCATTTTAATTTCGTTTATTGTTGCTGATGGAATCAGTGGATTTCCCGCTGTTGTGTTTCGTTGTCACCAGTGTCCATTATCGTAAATTTATTTCTTTTATATTATTTACTTTTATTTGGTTTAATTTTAAAATATATTTTTTATTAAATGACATATTTTATTTTATATATTTAAAATCTTTAAATATTCTTTTTTCCTTATTTCGTTTTCTTAATTTATTATCATATTTTTAATGTTTTAATTTAAAATGTCTCATGCGCAAAATGTTGTTGAAAAATATCTACAAATTATTTTAGCAAAAATTAAAGATTTTGTAAAATTATTGCTCAGGATTCCAAATTATTAATTAATTTAGGATTTGCAAATATTAATTAATTTTTTAACGGAAATTGGATTTGGAGAAGATGTTATTATTTTATTTAAATACTATTGCTTACATGTATTTTTTTATTGTATTCGTGTTTCATTTTTATTTACTTAAAAAGTGTTTTGTATTTAAAAAATATTTTATTCAGGTTTTTTTTAAAAATTTAAAAAAATGTATGTATTTGAAAAATAAGTTTTTGCATGCTTTTTTTAAATTTTTTAAAGTGTATAGATTTAGGAAAATATTTTTGCATGCTTTTTTGTAAAATTAGATAATTATTTTTACTGAAATGTGACACTGGTGACTAACGAATAAAATGTCGAAATAAATATACCAATCGGCATGAGAGCTTAACCTCATATCAAGTTAGTCCATTATTTACATTTATTTCTCTTTTTAAAATATCTGAAATGCTTATTTTTCGATCGAACTTCGGGAAATTTCCCGTGTTTATAAACGCGCACCTAGCTTGGCGACTTGGCGACAAAAAATTCGCCGCGTCGCCAAGTGTATGGGGATACTGAACTTGTTCCTTTAAACTTATTATAAAGTGGATGTTTTGTCATGTCTTTTTCATTTTGCCTTTTCTGCTGCTATATTGTCGACGTGTAAATGGCTTGAATCCATGGAAAACGGCTTCTCAAACCGAAGCTTCGCTTTTTACCTAAGAAATCGTTTTATCAACAAAATGAACTTCGACGGCATTTTCAAATATTTGATTGTGAACTTCACCTTTTTTCTGCCGATCGAAGAATGTGATTCGAAGGATGGCAGTAAATTCGTCTACAAGCCGAATACAACGCTGTCTCCATACGATGTGTCGTGGATGAAACGTTATCTGACGTCATGGAAGTTTTAAACCAATGAGAATCGTAATGAAATGGCGTACTCAGGGATCTCAACTGTAACGAAAGAAATAAGCACTTTATAGTTAAATTGTAAAGAAGATTTTTGTTCCAATGGCGGGCACAAGAGGGTTGAACCCTATGCCACAACAAGGTCAGAGACTGCTTCTCATTTGTCGTTACCCAGTGGGTACATGTGAACTAAGTCACGGAGACAAGTAGCGTTACCAACGCCATACCACCACACACCCGTTTATAGGGCGGGCCACATTCATACAACATCACAGAAGAAAGAACAGAGAAGGAAAGAAACATCCATGCCCGAACACGGATTTGAAATCGGGACCAACAGCTCAGGAGTCAGGAACGCTAACCACTCAGCTAAATTGTAAAGAAGTAAATTTAATTTTTTAAGTTAGTTTTAGTTTAATTAAAATTAAAATAAACTACAACCACATTATGGTTAGTATATTTTAAAAACAAATGTAGCTGTTTTGAAGGATTGCACAGAGGGAAAAGACGTTTCCCGAGCATGTCCCATACATGATTTATTAGGATTACGTTGGCTGAATGCATTGAAGTTCAAAATTGTGCCTTACTTTCCACTTATTGGTTCACAACGTAGAAACTGTGTACGCATGCATTATTATCCATTAACATGGTATCAAGACCTACGGCTGCAAGGTATGAACGGACATATTGGTCGAAGATAGCATAAGTAATTGTTGTCACTGAACGAGAAGAAGATGCGTGTAGATCAGTTCGCCCACCGACTTATATCTTTGCCTGAATCATGACTCCAGTGTGACTGCTGCTGTGTTTTTCAGTGATATTATGAACTTGAGATGCAGTCCCTGGGAATTTTTAAATCCATATCCTTTGACAATCATTTTTTTTGCAGTAACACTGATCGGTGAATAATGCATTGGTATATAGTTGTGATGTCTTATTGATGTGTCCTAGAAACTCACTGTAGTTGAGTTATTCTGTGAGATAATATCAATGGCCCTAGAACTAATTGTCGATCCGAATGCAGATGATCTTCATGCAGCCACATGCAAGTAGTTTATCAAAATATCATTGATGAGCGACTTCAACAAGTCAATTTACTTCACGTAACGCTCGAAGTAAATTGACGTGCAGAAGTCATTCAATAAGGACGATCCAGCAAACACAGCTAATGGTTCTGGCAAATGCTTTCATTCTAAAAAGTCAACTATCAGGTTTTAGGACTCTGCATTTTCAGTTTGACAGTGATTACCAGTGCTGTGTGACTCTGCATTTTCAGTTTGACAGGGATTACCAGGTCTTTGTGACTCAGCCTATTCAGTTTGACAGTGATTACCAGGGCTGTGTGACTCTGCATTTTCAGTTTGACAATGATTACCAGGCCTTTGTGACTCTGCATTCTCAGTTTGACAATGATTACCAGGTCTTTGTGACTCTGCATTTTCAGTTTGACGATGATTACCAGAGCTGTGTGACTCTGCATTTTCAGTTTGATAGTGATTACCAGGTAATTGAAGTGTTAACATTAAAGGCCCAGTTGATTTTCGAATGTTTTCTCCTTAAACTGAACAGTCCGATTGAATATCAGCTAGCAAGTTTTTATACAAATGATATTGATAATTTATTTTCAGCAGTTTGGTATAAAGCAATTCAGACATGAACATCAAATGAAAACGTAATATCCAACGCAAGAAAAAATTAGCAACTGTTACAATGAATAGGTTTTCATATGATATCGTATTACACAACCCTATGTTTAGTCATGCATTCATTTCAGTACCCAGCTGTTTTTGCATCTCATTGCGCCTTATGTATGCAAATTTTGCTGTTGTAATCTTACTTCTTCCAGATATATGCTAGTTCTGTTCTTTGTAGCTCATATTTTGAAACAGATGGCAGTTCGCACTTAAATAAAATGAAAACGTCAAATATTTTCTGCTGATATAAGGTACTTTGGCTATACTTCAAATTTGATCACTTAAAGACAGAAAATGTACAATACACTTAAGTATTTACATGAATGACAAGACCTTTTGTTTCTGAAATTTCCATACTTTTGTTTCAATTATATAAAAATCTAATAAAATATTACCTATACATAGGATGGTTTGTAAGAAATCTATCTTAGGAAAGTGAAATATTACAATTTTGGTCGAACATAACGTTGATTGCAAATATGTTATGAAATATAATTATTTTTACTTGACACACAAAATATTTATAATATTTGTAGTCCTATTTAACTTTTAAAGTCTAAATATTTTGAACTTTTTATCATATTTTCAGTTTAAATTACTTTTATTCTATTTATTTATGGAATAAAAAATCAACGTATTCAAAATTGCCGTTATTGTCAAACTCAACGTCATAATATATTTGAAATTTGTTCTGTTTGTTCCGGCAAAGAATTGTATTCTTTCTGGTTAGGAGATTATTTGTTGAGTTATTGGCTTACATGGCATTCTTTATCCGAAATCACTCCACAAATCAATATTCCATTTTCTATGTGCTTTCTAAGGTAGGAAAGGTTTTCTTCCGCCATAATATAAGCAATAAAATATTTATCCAGACACAATATAAAAATTGGTAAATAGGATTAAAGTTCTTTGTTAGAAAAATATGTCGGACTGATATTTTTTGAAAATCATGTTATATATTATTTCATGAATTGCACAATTCCAGTTTCACTCATATTCAAAGAAATCATAAAATTATGCATGGATATATGATATCATGATATTTTTTTATCTGAGTAAAAATATCAATGCAATCAAATTTATTGAAACTGTGATCAAGACAATTGTATGAATAATGTATATATATATATATATATATATATATATATATATATATATATATATATATATATAAGACTGAATGATATTTTAGTGAATATTATAGTAATATTAAAAACTTTTTCGTTTCTAAAAATATTAGCTCTGATTGCTTTACTTTTTTGCTAAATAGAATTCCATTTTATACTAAGACAAAATAGTACAAGAAAACACTATTTTTTTCTTTTATTATTTTGATTAATTAAGCACATGAAAAACAATGTTAACGTTACATTCGAAATATAAATCTTTATATTTATTGAAAAAAATTATAATTGTAGGAAATAAAGGCAATCAAACGTAATTGCTGAGTTTAAATTCAAATGTTTGCCTTTTATTTTAAAGCAAATAATAATTTTAATAACCATTTTCATTTTCAATTTAATATAAAATGATAAATAACAATGTATACGGAGAAAAAAGGATAGGTAATAAAATATCGTTTTCAAATTGAGCTTAAAAATCAATTTTCTGATTTTTTTTTTAATCAGAGGAAAAAATTATAATATTTTGTGTTCATCTGGCTATACTGAATGTAACTGCAAATGAAATTGTTATAATTCATTTTATTTAAAATTATTTGTGATTTAGAATGTAGATTTTTCTTCCATATTTTTATTTGGATATCTTGATACTACACACTATCATTATTCTATTTAAAATGAACGAAATAAATATGTGAGTATACTTTTTTATTTTTTAAGTAATAGATTCTATTTAAATAGTTTTCATATAAAAATTTATTGAAAGGTATTAAAATTAAACTTAGTTAAATTTTTTTCTCTGAAAAGAAATATTTTTAATTTTTGGTAATTCTCTTTCACATAATTTTTCAGTTAGCATATAAAAATTCCCTATTCCTCAATTCTTTCAAGATAATTTGTAATTTAATTTCCTATTACAATGAAATATACATTTCGCTTATTCTTTAAATAAAAAAGTTTAATTATTCTATTCTATTGTAATTTAAAATTGTTCAGTAAATTTATACGATTTAAGTAAGTTTCGAATGTCTTAGATGAATATTCGAATATTATTTAAATATAACATTTAAATATTTATGATTTACATGCTTAAATATTTAATATTTTTAATTGTTTTCTGAAATATTTATCAGTTATATTAAATGTTGAAATTAAGTTACTTAATTGAAAAGGGTGCTCAAGTATAATCCTCGTGGTAATCATCTTTTCTTAGGAAGTTTTAGAAAAGCGTGAAAAAAAATCACTTAATTTTTCTGTTTTTTATGCTTTGCTATTTTGAAAATTTGTGTTGTAATTTATTTACTTTTTTGTAATATGTTGATATATTTTCTGAACCAAGTGAAAGAGAATATACTCAGTGGATTTCTTTATCTTCTTTCTTATTTAAACTTATTTTTATTATTTCTGAGCTTCCCCATAATTTTCATTTTAGGACAGGAAAACTATATCTTGGAAATATTTCCTGACAATTACATATAGAAGAATATCGCATTTCATTGCTTGCCATCAGTTATAATTTTTAGGACAATAATCTCAAAAAAATTATATTATATTAGTTTTCTATAATGTCCAGGATATTTTTGGCATATTTTTTACTTCCAGTGATTTTATTATAAAAATATTTCATAAAAAATATTTTAAAATTGAAGTAAATATTTTAGGCAAATCTTAAAAATAGAACTATTAAAATAATAATATAAAGTTTTGAGACATTAAATTAAATAATATTAAGTCATATATTAAAACCACAGAAGCTCACTTTTTCAGATTTGAGGCAAAATTATCAAAAAAATTTTTTTTATGTTATCAATTAAGTTCGGCGAAGGGAACTGGCATACGTTATGAGAAAGGAATATGGCCTTTTTTCAGTTATATTGCCGTGTCTGAATATAACGAAACATACGTATATTTGTTCTTATCAAGCGAAATTTGCTTGATAGATATGTATACATTTTGTTATTACATTTGGTTAATTCAAATAGCAAAAACGTATAGAATTTATATTTGCACATAAGGAATTTATAATTTTAAGAAAATCTTTGATTTTTAAGTAATTTGAAACGATATTATAATTCGGTGACTTTTCAGACATTTTAAATTATTTAATTTCGGTAAAAATATTTGAAATGGGTTATTAATTAATTTATCATAAAAATATAAAATTCATTTTTAAAATAATTCTGTCTTATACAATTAATTTGGACGTGGAAAAACTATAATCTCTCATAATAGACTTATATGAAAAAAAAAATTATTTTAGTTCTTAAAATGAAAAGTTGAGAGATTTTCTGTTGAATATATATATCAGCATTATTAACTGATGCAGTGATAGACAGTAATTTTAACGAATCAATTTGTAATGCCTCTGAGACTATAATTAAAATATAATTGTTTGGAAAAAATCATAAATATACGATAGGAGTAACAATAATACATTCCTGGAACCAGGGGGTACGCGTACCTTCCTGGGACTTGAGCAGCCACCAGGCGCGTCGGCAGGTGGTGGATCGCCGAATGTCCTGTAGGAATGACAGGATAGCCTTGAATATAGAATCAGAGGCCGCGAACCATCTCCCGTAAGCCCTGGTGTTATGCGATCCGTGCCTAGGGCTAATTGGCACGCGGTATTGGTGTCTTAACGGAGCCTCTTGTTGCCTGGCGAACTTCTAGAGTAATTTGCCTTGCCCAGTAACTCAGGCAATGTTGGGTGGACTTATATTACCTGAGCTTATTAATTGTTATCTTGTAGCTGAAAAGACACAAGAAGTAACAAATCTTTCTGCATTTGCAGGTAAAGCCTCTGAAGTAGACCTTGCTGAAAAAAGACAAGGGGACTCAGAGGCAATCTTATAAAGGGGCAGCAATGAATCCTTCACTTGAGGTAGAAATGACCTCCAAACCATCTTCTTCTGGTGAAAGTCAGGAAGCTATCCCTAGCATCACTGACTTTCTGACCAGATGGGACTGTTTCAGCAAGACCCTATCTGCTGGAAATGCCATACTCAAGAGAAAACGGCCAAGCATATCATTTACGAATGTGAGGCTCTTGCCCTCCTTAGATTAAATTCTTTAGGCATCATCCATACTAGAGAGTTACACCTAGACTCCATTAAAGGGTTATCGGACTTTATTAATAAAGTGGATGACCCGAGCAACTGGAACTAGGAAACATTGGGTTTGGAGTTAATGGTACAAAATGCTGATAAAAGCAGAGGTGCCCAATGACATACAAACCCAATTTTAAGAAGAAGAACAATAATACATTTCCTGCAAAAATATTATTTACATGCTTATAAAAATCGTGCAGTAAGAAAATAAAAGTATCTTCTAAGTGGAAAAGTGCTGTCGGACATTTAACGGTTGCCAACGCTGTGCCACTTATGGAAAACATTTGGTCCACTTACCGAATGACGTCGGTAAAGTATCGGGCAAGCGATCATGTCGGCTTCTATGATATCATTCCAACGCTATACTTTTAGCCCACATTTGCCTGAAACGGACATGTTTTGACGAGTAGTGGTACCGTTTGCCGTTATCGCTCCGATGTGACTCTCTTATCGGCAAGCCGATTTCGGCCCTTATTGTATCCGACATTTGTGTGTTTGCTGGGTGGTTAGAATAGACTGATTTCTGAATCATATGAAAGAACTGAATGTTGTAGTCATTTTAAAGCAACTAATTACAGCAATAACATCCACTTATTAATAATGTTTACTTATTTTTCAGAATTATAAATTATTACAGTAATTGCTATTAAATCTATAAGGAAATTTGTTTCTTTCACTGAAAGTTTTCGTTAATAGAAATATAAGTTTGAGACAGTAATATTTATCAATACATTTAAAGAAGGCATATAGATGTTAAATTCTTTTCTGAAGGTATCTTTGCAACAAGATTATTTTTAATTGATTTCATTATACACTTAATTAATTGAAATTAGTTTTGTTCAAAAAAAGTTTAGATGGATATGAAGAGAAGAAATTCAACTAACGTGTAAGGTATGCTATTAAAAGATTGAATTATTATACAATTCATTACAGATTTTGGACTCATTATTTTGTATAATTCATTTAAGTAAAAATGCTTTATATACCATATTATATGATCTAATGATTTAAAAATTTTCTTCTAAAATAATCTACTGTTAATTAATATGTCACATTTTTATAATTATTTTATATAAATTGTTCACAAATCTAAGTTGAGATTTTGTGAACAATTTAATATTAAAATCTCATAATTTCTTATGAGCCCAATGTGTACAACAGCACTATAGTTAGAAATTCGAAATTAAATTTGTGAATTCTCTTTTAGAGACAGAAGAATGAATAAGAAGTATAAACTGTCGTTGTATTTATGAAAAAAGCCCCACGACTTTTATGGAAAAAAGTCAGTTTATAGAAAATTTTTTTGGCAAAATTCTAAAAATTCTAATGCATATAGATGTTAAATTCTTTTCTGACGGTATCTTTGCAACAAGATTATTTTTCATTGATTTCATTATACACTGAATTAATTGAAATTAGTTTTGCTCAAAAGAAGTTTAGATAGATACGAAAAGAAGAAATTCAACTAACGTGTAAGGTATGCGATGGAAAGATTGAATTATTATACAATTCATTACAGATTTTGGACTCGTTATTTTGTATAGTTCATTTAAGTAAAAATGTTTTATCTACCATATTATATGATCTAATGATATATAAATTTTCTTCTAAAATAATCTACTGTTAATTAATATGTCACATTTTTATAATTATTTTATATAAATTGTTCACAAATCTAAGTTGAGGTTTTGTGAACAATTTAATATTAAAATCTCATAATTTCTTATGAGCCCGATGTGTAGAACAGCACTATAGTTAGAAATTCTAAATTAAAGTTGTGAATTCTTTTTTAGAGACTGAAGAATGAATAAGAAGTATAAACTGTCGTTGTATTTATGAAAAAAGCCCCACGACTTTTATGGAAAAAAGTCAGTTTATAGAAAATTTTTTTGGCAAAATTGTCTCCAAATACTATACAGGTGTAATTTCTCCACATATTTTAGTAAATTACTAGTATTTATTTATATATCTGTTAAAATGTAAACTAATCTATGACTCACAAGACTGAATAGTTTCCTAAAATTTTAATTTTAAATATTATTTCCAAAAGTTCTATTTAAATGAAATATGAAGCTAGAATAAGTTATTTTATTTCTCAACGGAAGACGAGGGAAGTTTCTTAAAAAGGTTTAACTAACAATTTATAAAATATGTTTCCTTACCTTTGAAAAAGAAACAGAACTCTTTATTTTTAAGAAATATTTGACAATGAAACTCATAACAAATCGTATTGTAATTTTATGTTAAAATATATCTTAGATATTTTTTTCATTTTTCACCATATCTCTTATAAAGAAGGAAGGAAAATGACTTATTTTACAAAATTTAGTATTCACACGTTTTTTTTACAGTGATTTGAATTTTAGATAAACTTCAAAATTCTCATTAATTTCTGTAGTAACTAAAATAAATATTCCATTTCCATATTTTATACATTTAACGATAATTTTTGTGTAATCAGTATTGTTAATTTTTATGAATAAACATTTTAATTTAAAAAATAATAATAAATTCAACAGATATAAAGAAATAATATTGTTTTGTACTTAAAGAATTTACTTTAATTCTTATTTCTTCTTCCTATTTGTTGTTGTTGTTGTTGCTTATCCTCCATGTCTGACGGAGTCAGACTAGATCCACGAGTTCGTTGACTGTAAGGAAGTCGACGACTAAAAGAGGATTGCTAAAGAGATCCTCCCTAGAGAGACCCATGCAATCCAAAAGATGCTCAGGAGAAGCCTGATGATTTTGGCACTTGGTGCAGGTGACGAAAGTTTTCCTGCTCTCGTTGAAAGTGAGGCACTTAATATGACCGCTAGCAAGTCTTGAGAGAACAGTCCGGGTACGTCTGTCACACGTGAGGTCAAGGGACAAACCCGGTTTTGATCCCTTGTACCAATTATGGGTGGGGGTGTTTTCCACTCCTCCGAGATTTGCTGATCTTGTCGCCTACAAGAAGCCAATTACTAAGATGGTGGAGAGAACTACGGCTGTCAGATATCCTATTTGTAAGCGCATTCAAATGATTTTGTATATAAAACTAAACATGATTTATTTACAAACTCAATTTTCAAAAAATGCCAAATAACATAAAACTATCATATTAGAAATAATAAATAAAGAGAATTTAGAATAATTTATCTGCTTGAAGGAAAAATATACTTGTAAAGAAAATAGATAAAATACCAGAAAAATACTAAAAGAAACATTTTGAGGAACCTATAATATAATGCAATTAATAAGTTAATTTATAAAAATCAGTATTTTAAAAAAGATTTCCGATATTTTGATAACGTTTTTAATGAATTCTCAATAAATTAACCATGTAAGCAACTTCCTAATAAATTGGAAATAACACTGAATAATAAATTATGTATAAAAATGAAAGAACTTATTACAATTTATCACTCTACTTTAATAATATTAATATTTCATTTATCACATAAATATGGAGTTACCAAATTCAAGAAAATTGTATTTTTATGATAACAATATTAATAAAGTTTCTGATATTATTATTAAATTATTATAATGATCCATTTAGACTTTTTGTTTAAAGTTTGATTCATTTTTTTGCAGTAATAATTTAGCTTAAAAAATTTGATGGACTACAATTAAATTTTCACATATTCTGTTACCAAAATATCTTGTGAGTTCTAGTATTTATTTAAAATATTTAATAATTTTTAGTATAATCAAGAAATTGCTTTGTAATCTATTTTAAGAAAATTCAAAATTTATTTAACTATTTTGCAAAACGCGAATATAAGTTTGTGCATTTTTTAAGATCATTCCTCATAGTACTTTTAGCTCTCTCCTTATATTTCCCTACAGATGGAAAACTAATCTTTTTGGGATATTTCGCTTTTCAGTTTTTCCTCCCGCTGGTATTAGTCCCCCGGGTGCACTTTTGCAAAAGTAATTCTTATATCCTCTAAGATATTTAGAAGTATATATCTCTTACATAAAATAATACTCTTTCGGTAACATTTCCTTTTATACTATTGTCTACAGTTACTCGGCACAATCTGATAAATTTGCATTTCTACTGAAAGCATTAAAATTATTAAAATTTCCTACAAAAGAATGAAAAATAAAATAAGAAATATCAAGAAAAAAAAACGTAATTCAATCAATGCATTAACGTGAGTTAATTAAAAAATTTTTCAATTTGTTATTTAGTAAACCAAGACTTAAAATGATCCATAATACTTTATTCTCTTCATATATCGAATTTAAACTTACAATTTCTTCAACATTGAATGCTTCACTTGTGATCTGGTAAACATATCTTTGATATAATTATCTTTCAATCTAAATAATGGTATAATGGATTTTTTAATTTACCAAACTAAATATCTTTTGAGATATTTATTTACTTGAACAACAAAATAATGTTTTGTATAAGAATTTTTAGAAATGCATGACTTTATTATACTGCTGAACAAATGCTAAGAACTGATCACAAATTGCAATGTAGCATAACATTAAGCGAGACATGAGGCCTAGTAGGAGAAAATATAGTTGCCTCACTGTTCAGACATTAGAATAAATAATATTTATTGTTCTGTGTGGAAAGTACAAAAGCTGTGAAACATCTGAAAGAAAAAAATGTTCATTTGATGCGTACGGAAAAATCATACGGAAAAATGGATCATACGGAAAAATGGAAAAAATCTAAAAGTCAGTAGGCACCTTGAATAAAGGTATCAGTACGGGATATGTCCACCTTGAAATGTGATGCAACATTCCACACGTCGTATCATACTTTACACAACATTATCCAGCAGCTGTTGAGGCAATTTATCCCATTCTTCTGGGAGTGCACGGATGAGGGTGTTCTTGTTTGTCGGAGGATAGTTTCGACCAGCAACTTGCCTCCCCAAAGCATCCCACACATTTTGAATGGGGTTTAAATCTGGAGAACGTGATGGCCATACAAGGCGTCGAATACCCTCGCTGTCTAGACAATCCTGAACAGCGAGTGTTCAATGACATGTTGCGTTGTCGTCCATAAAAACAAATTTAACACGGACAGCACCACGGAAAAGACGAACATGAGGAAGTAGAACTTCATTAATGTATCGTTGGCCCGTCATAGTCCCATTTGCAACCACATGTAGGGGCGTGCGGCCATTGATCATGATGCCGGCCCACAGACAGATAGACAACGAGAGATGGAAGCCCTGCTCTATACCAATAGGTTATCAGGTATGCTCCCATCTCAATCTAGAGAAACAGACACCTTCCACAGAGTGTCAAGCATCCGTTAAGAACCGTAACCACGGTCATTTATTGAGTCAAAAACTTCAGAGATGTACATTGGTGGGGCTCGAAAGGACTGCAATGGTCTACGCAGTAGACCATTGCATCACAGTTCAAGTTACAGTGCTTTATAAAACAACAATCAGCTGTATGTTATGTGATAAAAAGGTTGATGATGCTGTGGAGAAGTAATAGAAAATGAAATTACAAAGAAATGCTTGATCCTTTGTTGGTTAGTCACTCAGTTGAGGATTTGGATTACCTATGACACTGCATGTCGGATATCGGTGCCTTACCTGGATATTTTCTGGACGATAAGCAGTACCACTCTCGCGCCAGATCAGTTGGCATCTACAATCCAATGACAAACTGAACCTACTCTCATCTGAGAATAGTACGCACGACCAGTCCTGTTCAGTCCAATTGCGATGCTCACGACACCATTGCAAACGGGCAGTACGGTGCTGTCTGATCCATGGGACACACACAACAGGTCTGAGGGCCTATAGTCCTCCTCCCCTCAAACGTCTGGCAACAGTTTTGCGGGATATCTACTTTCCCCTTTTTACTTTACAGATCTACTTTACTTATAAAATTCACAAATGAGACATACAAATCAGATTTTAGTGTTTTGGAACACATAATAGCAACGGACAAAATACATAGTAAATTCATAAAAAAATATTATTCACTAGTATATGCTTACAGACATGAGACAATCATCTTGAATGTCAATACATTTGGTAAAAAATATTGTTAGCTTAGCATTATTTACATACTGAATGATTAAGTTTTATTATAAACTTGTTTTCAGAGCAGATAATATAAAACTCACCTGATTATCCACATTATAGAATAAGATAGGAGAAGCAAGAATTTAAACTCATATTTCATTTCTTGAACTTTCATTATGCGTATGATTTGCATACTTTATTTGCATCTGCAAAAATAACTTTATGTACTAAGTGTCTTATTATTCAGAAATCCTTTATGCAGTGAATTATTTGTTAAACCATATTATCAATAGACACTTAACAAAATTCCAGGTTCATACTTAGTTAATTAAGTTTATTACTGATTAATTTAGAATAATACAATTAATGATATCATCAGATTAACTTGGACAAAATAAGTATACACTTTTGCAGATAAATTAGACACAAACAAAAATAGATTAATTTCTTATAATTTCGTAATAGATTATATTTAATAATAGATGTAATAATAAAATCTCTCATAAATAAAGATTCCTAGCATTCTTTGGAGAAGCATACTAGAGATTAACACAAAAGAAACTTACAAAGTCATTTGGAGACGCCAGGTATCCCACGTGGGCCAGGCTTAACACTTATCGGGTGACCAGAAACTCCTCGTTACTCGGCACTTTCCGTTTCCTCTCGAGGGATTTTTCTGCAATCGTGGTACAGCAGCTGTTGGAGTATTGTATGATGGAGTTCCCTCCTGCAGCCAATCTCCTGAGTATATTCTTCTCTCAGGAACTCGCCTTGCACGGCTATATACTCGACCACCTCCTATTTTTCGGCAAACTCCCAGTGTCCGGCGCTGATCTCACACCGATTCAGGCTCTCCTCCTTTTTTCGTCAGCTGCACGCGTTCGGGCCCCGGTCTCTCTCCAAGTCTCTCCTTCCCTCCTTCCAAAACCGGTTCCTGGTCTACTCTAGAGAGGGGAAGAAATACTTGTAACAAGTATTTTGTAATCAGTATTTGAATGTAACAACCTGTAATCAGTACTTTTTCTTCCAAATACTCAGTACTTCCAGTAACAAAGTCAGCGCGAGTTCGAGTATCCTCAGACAGTTGCAGGTACAATGTACTTGACCAGCGAGTACGTGCCTGTTGCAAAGTAATCAGCGAGTACGTGAGTACGCGATTGTTACAAAGTAACAAGAAAGTACGTGAGTACGTGGTTGTTACAAAGTAACAAGCAAGTACGTGAGTACGTGGTTGTTACAAAGTAACAAGCAAGTACGTGAATACGTGGTTGTTACAAAGTAGCAAGCAAGTACGTTGTACGTGGTTGTTACAAAGTAATAAGCAAGTACGTGAGTACGTTGTTGTTACAAAGTAATAAGTGTACTTGATTGAATGTAACAAGTACAGAAGAGCCAATGACAAAGCGAGTACAAGTAACAATGTCATCGATATATCGATACAGACGGGCGAATTAGGAGATTGTATCAGGATTTGGGAAATCTCTTCCCATGATAGGAAGGGTGGGTAGGAGAAGCGGAATGAGATGCTGGTTTAACTGGAAAATAGAAGATTGATTCTTGGGAATTAGAAAATCTCTTTGGGCTGAAGCAACAGCCCCTAAATGCATGTATTTTAGGAGATGGTGTTGGCTGGAGAGGGTACATAATGAATTTCTATTACGAAATGAAGAAAAAAAGCAAGTTCATTTGTTTAGTTTTTGTTAATAAAATAAATGAGTTGGGAAAATCAATAATCGTAGCACATTTATTTAATGGTTATACTTTTGTTTTAAATATGTCACTTTCTAATATAAGAAAAAAGCCTGATATTCTTGTTATATATTATTCCATATTTATTGACCTTTTTTTCTTATTATTTTTTAACTTTCAACTAATTTTAATTAAATTTTTTAAATCTGATCATTGTTTCCAAAATTACTCTATTGGCTTGAACAAAAAGTGAATGGAATTTTTTTTACTATATTTTAGTTTTAAAGATAATTTTTAAAAAAATATTTTAAAAGTAATTAAATATTTTTTACTTTAACAATTTTTTTCTTTTCAAAAATATTTTTACCATTAAAAATTTGGTAGTTATATAATCACATAAATTGCTGTTCTGAAAATGAGAGAATAAAATAAGGGAAATTGTTCACATAAATAAAAATGCATAGTTTAAATTCATATTTAAAATTTAAAATGGTATGGTTGGGGGATGATTTTCGGAAACAGGAAAAGATATTTGAAAATAATTAATAACACTAAATTCTGAGAATTTTCTAGAACTTTTTGTATTTCAAATATAGAATTTTACTCTTTAATGTAAGTACCTGTTAAAAAATAAAAAACATTCGCTCATTATTCATAATGAGCTGCATTTAAGCAAATTAATTAAGATGTGTTATATTAAGTAGATTTATAGAAAAATTAAACTTAGTTCAGAATTTTAATCAGAAAATACGTATTTCTAACATATCTTAAAATTATATAACTGGGAATCAAGCATCTAAATTAAAATGTACGCCAGCACATTAGATTTCAGTTCAGATTTATGTCGGTAAATTCAGTTTAAATCGTAAAAAAAAAAAAAATTACTTTTTGCATAAATTTCTGCACAAAATATAATATAATTCTTTTTAAATAAATGAACCGAAATTTAACAGAACATAATTTATAAAATCATAAGAATGAGAATATTGCCTAATATGCTACAATTTTTCTTGAAAATGTGCCAGTGAATATATATATATATATATATATATATATATATATATATATATATATATATATATATATATATATATATATATATATATCTTGAAACTACATAACGTAAACTCTGCACCCATTTAGATGACATAAAGCGAACATTTGAATATGTATAAAATGTAATATAATTTAAAGATTTGAAAAAAAATACGAGATATTTGAATGAATTTATGATAAATCAATTTCCAGATATACTTTGTTCATAACATTGAATATTGAAAATATTATAAGATTATAAAATTTGCTAAATGCAAATCCTAGAATTTTGTTAACCAAAGTTATTGTAAAATGGGGGAGAAAAAAGTACACTGTTTTATATCAAGTTATATTGAAATAATTACAGTTTTGGTTTATATTACAGATCTTGATAAAAATGTTTTAATAAAACTTCCTTAAAAATTACACCTTATTTCTTTATATTCTTTTAGAATCGTTACTCAAAAAACTGTAAATATTAAAATATCAAGAAACATATTTTATATAATAATTTCTTAAACATATGAAAAATATGCAATATGTTTTAATATAAAATGAATTTCAGTTTAAAATATAGTATGAAATTCCTGATAAAGTTCTAAGATATAATTGCACATTAGTGGATAGCAAATAAAACTATCTTATTTCCAAGTACATAACACAAATAATATTATTGAATTTAAAAAACAAATATTAACTATATTGATTTTGAAACCTCTTAAGCTAATATCATGATAAATCATAAATGAGAAAACTGCGAATCTTATTATGTTTGATTTAAAAAAAAAGCGAGGCAAATTTAGTGAAAATTGATAGTTTTCGTTAAATTTGGGTAGAACTATTTCAATTTTCCCACCAGTGTATGGTCTCTCATTTTCAGGAAAGAAACACGATGTAAAGAACATTATTTATTTTTCGGTCATATAATTCCCCTTCTACCGTGGGGTGTCAGTCTACTACTGGTCATTAATTTTGAACCATGAGCTTTTTAATGAGGATCACATTCTTGATGCTATTTTACGATCTTAAACTGAAGACCCTTTCTTCCGTCTGCTGGACATAACTTTTTGACCAAGAGCGATGTTAATGGGGATATAACGTCCCCGTTATTGCTTGAAACCCCCAAGTTATTTCCAGACTTTCGATGGACGTTAACACCTTTACAGCTGTCAACGAGATTGATTTCCCACGTTTGAATTCCAGGAACGACATAATACCCAAAAACAGTCAATTAGTTCTGATTGGAATATGATGTGGGAACGGCAAACAGGATTCGTGATGGGCAATTAAGTCCTTAATGACAAATGTAATTCTTCGAATTTAACTGGAATCACTTGCTGAATGGACCATGTGCTTTCGAAGAATTTATTGCCTCTTCACTCGTTCTGATTAGAATCGGTGGAGTGGCTGGAAATAGAGGTCAAAAAGTGACATTAAAAGATAGATCTGGAGATTACTGTAGGCCAGATGTTGGGGGAAAGTTTATTATAAATAGCATGCACTTGTGGGGAAGGAGGAGAGCTTCAACATACCTTTGGTGTTCCTGATATTTCTCTGAAACAGGTCCCGGAGCGGACAAGTCCCAGTGACGGAACGAGGGGTCTGAGAAAGAATCATGATCACAGAGAGACGCCTGACTCTTACCTACCTATAAGTCAGCCTATCCAGACTGAGTACTTTACAGGGACTTTATCTTAGAGGGTTCCATCTTCTCACGAGTATCATATGACTCTATACTATAATGGCCCTTTGACAATTTAGATAAAAGCATTGAGCCCCTAATTAAGGGTTAAGCTGTGTTTCGGTATAAAAGGAGAGATTAAAAAAGGTTCTCATAATCTGTGTATATATATAATAAATTACATTTGGCATAACATGAATATAAAATTTTGACTTCTGTAATTATTTTCAATCCACTTTGTGATAACTTGTAAAAATATATTCCTCTAGGAAAATAAAATGTGATACTTTTAATTCAAAATCGTTTTTATATATTACAAAATATCAATTTATCTTAATTATTCTAAGGGATTAAAGATTGTATATTATTAGAATTTTTGTTGCTACTTTTGTTACTATGATCATGCTAATTTATAATGTAAATATGAATACTTTTTAAATTCATTCATTGTTTTATTTCACAGTGTTTTGTATTAAAATATAATTATGGAGTTTAGAGTTTTAGTAGCAAAATTATTTTGTATTTTTTTAATAATTAATAAGTCTGAAATAAATATGTTTATTCTATATCAAAGTAATTTACGTAGTTGAATAAAATTGTATAAAATGAATTCTTTTTTACTGAAAAAATATTTTGATATAGAATGAACATATATATTTGAACCTCATTAAATACAAATGCATTTTATTTTGATTTCCAAGTTTTTAAACAAAATATTTAAATTAAAACTATTAATATACTTTAATTTTTTTTTATTATTATGTGTATTTTTGATTTATGATTCCATATAAATATACGTACTTTTTATTCTACCATGTTTTAATTTCACTATATTTTAATATGAATATGTAGAATATAAATATATAGAATTTAAAATTTGGGAAAAATTTGTTTTATATTTTTTTACTATACAATTAATTTTATTCGTATAGAGAAAATGTTGGTTGAAACATAATAAAAGTAGTTTATTCATTTTAATTTTGAACTTCGAAATGAAAAAAAAATTTTTAATTAAGTCAACTTTTACTTTTTATCTTTATTTATACCATCATGTGAATTTTTTAAATTACATTTTGATGTAAATAAAATATATGTATTTTAGTTCCTGTATTTTGTATTAAACATTACATTTTACTTAATATTTTACATTAAAACAACATAACATTTAGATTATTGGTAAAACAGTTTTACACTTTTTGATATTTAATGAATTTCTGTGTTACAATAAAAGTAACTTTATGAATGATGATCATATTATTTTAAAAAGTATTAAGACAGTTTTAATTGCAAAGCTACTTTATTTATCCATAAATTAAGATTCAGGAAACTGAAGCAAGATATGTGATTTAATGCAATTTTTATTTTAGAAAATGTAGTTTATCTATTTAATTGGAATATCTTACTAAATTAAAACAAAAAATTAAGTTGATGATTTGGTTGAAAAATAGAAATTATATTATCATGACTAATTTATTATTTTAATTAAACTTTGAAAATTGCAATCGAATAATTTGAAAATTTACTTAGAATGGATGAAAATTCTAAAAACAAATGTAAATAACAAAAGATTAGGATTTTTTTATACTGAAAGAAATATATTTATTAAAATATATAAGTTCAAAATTTTTCTCAGAAAAACTGTTTGTTGAGGGAATAACTTATATGTAATTGTTTCATACTAAAAATTAAAGTTTTACAGGAAAAACTAAAATTGCTATTATAGAAATGTTGCATTAATAAAAAGAAATATTTTTATAGATTATTACATCAGCTCTTATTTTAACCTTAACTGGATGCTTATTTATAAATGATAATGATTTAAATTAACATTAATTATATAAATTAATTTTATGAAATTATACAAAATGTTATGAATTTAATTACTTTTTTTAATTAATTATTAATTTATTTTTTACTAATTTAATTTTTATTTATTCATAAAACGTGAAAAAAATTGTCATTATATCTTAATCCGATAGATGGCAGCACAAAAAATGTAACAAGTACACAAAGTAATCGGTAAAATACTAGTTACTTTAAAAGTAACTGTACTAAGTACGTACCAAGTACAAGAAAAGTAACAAAGTCCCATCCCTAGTCATCTCCTTACTTCACTTCGCCATGCACTTTCCACATGAACATACCCGGCGCCCCATTACAAATAAATCTCTTTGCCAACCACAGGAAAATTAAATTACATTCATTTGTGATCAGCACATTTATTTTGTGGTCATTTATATTTATTAACTCAAAAACAGAAATCGAAACACCTTAACAATAATAAATTATTTAAACAAAATATTTATTTACATCTTAACCGTTTATTTATTTACATTGTTGTGTAGTACTTAAGCAACAATGTAACTTTTAAACCTTAAAATGTCAGACAAAGGTTACAGCGATCTGTAAAATGCACACAAAAATCATCAGATCATGTGCATGCAAATGTCATGAACAAAGCGTCTCCAAGTGATGTGAGCATACGCAAGACGAGTGTAACCAGCTCAAATCTATAATAAATACTCATTCGCTGCAAATTCAAGTGAGTTCTTTCATGAAACATTACCAAAAAAATTAATTAAACAATTCTGCAACTAATAGAATAATTGGAAAGCTAGAAAAGGGACGTAGTGTGATCATTGTAAATGAGGATCTCAGTGTCAACAAAAGTGTCGGAAGCCTTCCAAACCACAAGTACAGCTGTTAAAATGACTGATATGGTCACTCCGGGAAAACAAATGCTGTGGATGAACGATGTATCCTCCTTAAGAAGAAAAAAATTGGAAACCTGTTAGCAAACGCCAGTGCTCAGCAACTGTTTGCATTGAAGAAACCACATGTTGCCAGTTACTGCGTATAGTCGTTTTCCCAAAGATTGCCTGTACACATGCATTACAAGATAATTTCTAGTCCTGATCATAGCATTCACTAGTGAATTAGCCAAAGGTGGCAGAATTTTGAGTGATGCACGAAGCATAAAATCTGGATACTTGATTAGTGGAGTTGTGTCCTCTTTACTGACAAGAGTTGTTTCAGTGCCATAAGCGATAATCAAGTCAATTTATTTGGGAAGAGGTCGAGACACGATTTCATCCTATTAACATCATGTATAGTGAACGTTACGGTGTTTCTGGATTTGTCACTGGTGTGACATGCTGTGAATGTATGGACCGATCTTCACATTTTTGACTGAGGCCTTGTTACCAGAGCTCGTGATTGTAGGAACTGAACCTTCCCCATATATACGTCTGTTATCAGGTGCCACTTTAACAGTTCTTTTTTATGGGTGACAGTACACATACACACCAGACTTCTGCTATTCAACAGCTACTTTGAAAGGAAGATATCGATTTAATGGATGGGCTAGCGTACTACCCTGATTTAAATTCCATAGATCATGTATGAAATGATTTGGTATGAAACATGTGGTATGAATACATTCTCCAGGGAGCGCCCAACAACTGACACTGATTCTGATTGAGAATTGGGAAACCTTACGTCAAGAAATGCTGTTGAGTGTGAAGAGAGGGTGTTAAGCAATCATTACAGTAAAGGAAGGGCATATACCCCATACATCTGGTTCATCCTCTTTCTCTTGAGAGACATTCATTTGCAAAGATACTATGAGTTTAATAAAGCTCTTTTTTCGTTTGTTACCACACTATATGCAATGTATTCATTTTGACACAATTATGTTTTCGTCATCATTTATGTGTAAAATGGTGTATCTTACTTAAGAATTTCATGCCTCTCGGATAATTTCACGTGGACTTAATGAAAAAATATCGATCGCTTAAATTTTGTATTACAGAAAAAAAAAGAGCATCAATTTAATATCTTTTGAAATAATCATAACTCTAGTGATTCAAGATAAATTTTAAGATGTATAAAATGATTACGGCAATAAAGTAATTTTGTCGCAAATTATCTGTGGATATTTGTGCTTAAAATAATGTACAATTACCTTTTTGTTCAGTTAGTCTTAAAATTAAATAGCATTGCTGATAATTTTATTTATTTTTATGACACCATAATTTTCTATTTATAAAATTTTGTTAAACTAATAAAACAAAAATTCAAATAAAAATGTGAAGTTTAATCAGATAGGATATTTTATATATTATTAATAACGAGAATTCCGTAAAGAAAAGAATGTTTACTGTAAAAATAAAAAGATAATATATATTTATTCGAAAAAAAACTTCTCCCACAAAAGTGAAATTTATTTTATTTCCTAAATAATCACTTCTTATATTTTAATATTTGTTACACATAGTGATGAATTTCAAATTAATGGATTCTTTCAATTTCAAAAAAGGTATTTATATGAATATTTATTTTCTTTTAGGATGACGTGTGAACAAAATTGAATAAAAATAAAATGTTTATTATTGATATTTTTTGATATAAATTTTACAGATTACTGTAAATTCTACAACAATGCTAGCTTGCAAAGAATAAATAAAAATATAAGATAGAATATAAGAAATATAAGAAGATACTTCAAAATATTTTTATCCTTAAAAATATAATAGCATACCATATAGAATTAGAATTTGCTTTTAATTCATTTAATATTCAACACATTCCGTGATTCAAGTAACAAATTTAGAAGTTTAAAATTGTAAACACAAACTTAAGATGTTACTAAAATATATAAAAAATGATAGAATATTTTATGTGTTATGTTTTTCAACGTAGTAGATACCTCCACCTCAGATAGAAGTACCTGATGGTATTCTGTGCATCAAATGCTTAAAACCCATCCATAAATAACACTCTAACAGCCAGCTTGGTGTTCACAAAACGTCCATAACAAAAGTTTCAAATTTGCATATTCTGCTGCCGCGTAACACTTTTACGCACTTTTTCTCAAAATGGCGTGGAAAAAATTCTCTTTTGGGTAATAAAATCCCTGATATATGTTTGCTGGAAGACGAAACTTCAGTTTTTCTACTATCAAATTAATTCCACTCTCTTGGAATGATATTCCCATGGAAGTAAACGAAACACAGTAGTTTTTACATAGATATTCACTTAGTGTGTCTTATTTTTGTGAGGTTTTCACATTTTGTGGTTCATCGGTAATATTGCTGCCTCCCAATGCTAAAAAAGGGAGTTATATGATTTCTCTTATATTTTTGTCAGTGGATTATTATTCTGTTGATATTAAGAATTTGTAAACATAAAAGATTTTACATTTTCTTAAATATTTTATTGAAAAAATTGTTTAACTTTAACACATTTTAAAAAGAGCAAAATCCCCTAGCATTGATCTTATGTTTTTGTAAAATTCCTGAATAACTTTTTGAAATTGGTTTTTGAAAATAATTTGTTTTCTTTTATTACACAAATTCATATAATTAATTCTATGCTTCTAGAATATTCTATTTTAATTGTAAGTTTTAGAATATAAATTTTTCATTTTTTGGAAGATGTATTTATATTATGGTTAATCACACTCACCCAAATCTCAAACCATTAAAAATATAAACTTATTGAAATGAATTATAAAAAATGATGATTATGAAAATATGAATGATTAATGAATGAATCAGTAGTGTGTAATGTATAACAAGATTCTTTAAAAATTTAAGTTATTCAAAAAAATGATTTTCCATTTTATCGAAATTTTTTCCATTTTATCGAAGACAAAGTATATTTATTTATTTGTGTGTGAAAATGTATCTCCCGCTAAATATTCAATGTATAATGTTTATTAATATCTGATTGGATAACGTGACTGTCTGTTAAAATCAACATTTATTGATAAATTAATTTTAAATAAAAAAATTTTATTGTTTTGAATAATATATATGTCTACAGAAAAATATAAATAATTTTTATAGTTATATTTAATGATTAAATATATTTTGTTAAAAAGCTATTCTTCGTGTACAAGTAGAAATATTAACAAAATCTATAGAAAAATTCTTCTTTCTAATCATTCTTCTTCTTTATAATTAAAATTCTTCCTCTTTTTAAGTAGAAATATTTTTTTACAGAAATTTGGAAAACTTTATTGATGTAACGCTTTATTTAACTTTAAATTTTACATCATGACAAGAAATTCATTCGTTTTTCTAAATATAGATAAGAATTGTTTTTTGTTTTAAAGTAAAGGAGGCTGTATTTTATTAAAAGATTTTATAAAATAGAAAATACAAGTTAGGTTATAAAGTTGAATTACACATTTATACTGAGAGTATTGTATTTCAATAAAATGACGTAACAAACATGACAGATGACAATATATTCCTTGTTCATTACATCATTTATTAAAAAAATCTTACATTGCTCTTTGTGTATGTTCCTTACATCATTTAATAAAAAATCTTATATTGTTCTTTCTAATGTTTATTACATCATTTAATAAAAAATCTTATATTGTTCTTTCTAATGTTTATTACATCATTTAATGAAAAATATTATATTGTACAGGTGATTTACTAAAGGATTTATCCAGGAAAATAAATGAAGACAAATAGAAGATAAAAGTAATAATTCAGATACTACTTTTTATCATATATGCCCGTCTTCAGCATCTCTGCCAGAAAAAGCCAAATGAAATGATGATGAAGCATAAAACTAATTAAAATTAGCCTCCGTAGAGTTGTCTTCAAGACTCTTTAAGACACTGAGACAATGCCCAAGACCATCCATATTCTCCTAGTGACACAGAGGTAAAACAAGACTCTTTAAAACAAGGATACAATGCCCAAGGTGGTGACAATCCAAATTCTTCTGGTGACACAGAGGTATAACAAGGTTCTTTAAAACAATGAGATAATGGCCAAGGTGGTGACCATCCATATTTTTCTGGTGACACAGAGGTAAAACAAGACTCTTTAAAACAATGAGACAATGCCCAAGGTGGTGACCATCCAATTTATTCTGGTGACACAGAGATAAAAAACAAGACTCTTTAAAACAATGAGACAATGCCCAAGGTGGTGACCATCCAATTTATTCTGGTGACACAGAGATAAAAAACAAGACTCTTTAAAACAATGAGACAATGCCCAAGGTGGTGACCATCCAATTTATTCTGGTGACACAGAGATAAAAAACAAGACTCTTTAAAACAATGAGACAATGCCCAAGGTGGTGACCATCCAATTTATTCTGGTGACACAGAGATAAAAAACAAGACTCTTTAAAACAATGAGACAATGCCCAAGGTGGTGACCATCCAATTTATTCTGGTGACACAGAGATAAAAAACAAGACTCTTTAAAACAATGAGACAATGCCCAAGGTGGTGACCATCCAATTTATTCTGGTGACACAGAGATAAAAAACAAGACTCTTTAAAACAATGAGACAATGCCCAAGGTGGTGACCATCCAATTTATTCTGGTGACACAGAGATAAAAAACAAGACTCTTTAAAACAATGAGACAATGCCCAAGGTGGTGACCATCCAATTTATTCTGGTGACACAGAGATAAAAAACAAGACTCTTTAAAACAATGAGACAATGCCCAAGGTGGTGACCATCCAATTTATTCTGGTGACACAGAGATAAAAAACAAGACTCTTTAAAACAATGAGACAATGCCCAAGGTGGTGACCATCCAATTTATTCTGGTGACACAGAGATAAAAACAAGACTCTTTAAAACAATGAGACAATGCCCAAGGTGGTGACCATCCAAATTCTTCTGGTGACACAGAGGTATATATAACAATACTCTTAAAAACATTGAGACAATGCCCAAGGTGGTTACCATCCATATTCTTCTGGTGACACAGAGGTAAAACAAGATTTTTTAAAACAATGAGACAATGCCCAAATTTGAGCTCATGTGATACATAAATTATTTATAAAAAAGTTTTCCTTTTGGAATATTAATAATAATAATTATAAAATTAATATAAATTAGAAAACACAGTAATTAATACAAAACAATATATGAGTAATTCATGAATTTTGAGTTTGAACATAAATATCCTTTACTAAAAAGTATGCCAATAAAATTCATAAACAATTGTCCCAAAGGTGTTTCTATACATATTTTCTTCATTTTAAATATCTTAATGATAAAACATTTTAAAAGTATCACGTGTCACAAAAAAATTTAAAAAAGATGCAATTGCAACTCAAGAAAATTTACAGTTGCAGCGTGCAGTTAAGAATACTATCTGTGCGTTATATGTATAAAATGTTAGATGGACTTAAAACTACATGTAAAGTTTGTTCAAAATCAAAGTGTTCTAATTAGAAAATATAATACACATACAATTTGACTATATTAGCAGTTACATAAGCAATTACAGAAAGAGAACGCCATACACAGCATTTAATTTTGCATGCTTATTCAAAATAGAAACATTTCTGTACTTTACAGGAAACATAAAGGAATACATCTGAAATATAAATTTATATAATAATCAATTCAATATTTTATTTGTAATGGATTTATCTAAGTCGTTTTTTATGCATTTCCTTCTCTCTTTAAAAGTTTTATGAATTTTTGTAATTTGCTTTTCTAACATAAAAGAAGTGTTAAACTTAATAAAATTGAAGAGAATATACTATTTTTTAGAATATATGTTGAATAATATATATATATATATATATATATATATATATATATATATATATATATATATATATATATATATATATATATATATATATATATATATATATATAGTATATATATATATATATATATATATATATATATATATATATATATATATATATATATATATATATATATATATATATAATATATAAATATATATATACACAAGACCGAGTTTCGATCCTCTGGTTGGGCAAGGTCAACTGACCCTTTTATACTTTCAGTGGATCGATAAACTCAGTACCAAGCATGCTTGGGAACTGAACGCTGGGAACTTCCTGATAGGAACATATGCTTTGCTCCACAGGGGCTCTCAGTCTGGAAAAAAGAGATTGGCACTGTAGGCCATGGCCCACATGGGCTGTCGTGCCATACGTTTGGTTTGTCGTTCAACGGTCATTTTTTGCACACGAGGGCTAATTAAACCGGGACCTACGGTTTAAAGTGGATTCCGAACCACTACAAACATCAATGCCTAAGGTGGGATTTGAACCCACGAACTGTTGAACCGAAGGCAAGAGCGCTAACCTTTCGGCTGCCAGTTCGGCTTCGTTCCACAAAGTTTAGTTATATATTATATATATATATATATATATATATATATATATATATATATATATATATATATATATATATGTTATTTTTTATAATTATACGTATGATGTATATACATAGCATATTTTTTGTTGATATAAATCCACAAAATTATGCTTAATTTTAATGCTTTGCAAATACATAAAAAAAAATTAAATACAATTAATTTTGAACTGTGCAAAGTACTCAGGAAAATTTATAACAGTTTATAATACCGGTAATATTACAATAATTTTACAATAAATCATTTGCGATCTTTTCTTTTTACCACATTAATTTCCATTAATAGTTAAGCTATATAATTTATCATATTATAAATGTTTTTTAAAAATTTCGATTAATAACATTGTAATAATATTATTACACCTTAGAAAACTTACATGAGACATTAATATGCACAAAGAGGCTGTTGGCTCATTTCTAGACGTACATATTTGGAAGCTTTCTTTTTGCACGATAGTTTGAATTTTTCTTTATATGCAGAATATACATTAAAATGCTTTGCATGACGTAATAAATTTACTCTCATTCCAATGAGATTTTTTGTTTTTATCACAAGTTCAGAAACTATGGTTTTTACATCTAAACTATACGAGAAAATAATATGTATAATAAGGGTATATAAATTAATGTTGCTTGACATCTAATGGGCAACATTTTCCAAAGAAACAATGCAGATTTTCTAATGTGGTTGCAATTGTGAGAGCTTTAACGCTAAAAAGAACCCTCTGATTCAAAGTATGTAGCATATACACTGGAATTCTCAGTTTTAATTGTAAATAAATTTGTTAACTCTGATGCAAACCTTGAAAAGTCTAAAAAGTAATATGATTTTTTTAATAATGTAAAATAGGGTAGAGAATTTCTTTTTAGAAATGTTTATGGCGTTTAAAACTGTAAAATATTATAACAATATATATAACGCAATAATACAATATGAATTTATTAATAAAATAGATAAAATTGCGCAACATGTCTCAAAAATTCCAAATAAAACGTTTCTTTATATTTTCTGATTGTTGCTGGTGTTTAATTCAAAAAACCCCAAAGTAAAAGAAATAAAAACTAAAACTCAACTTCAAATTCTATGAAAACGTATTCTAACTTCAATTTTTAAATATAAAATTCCTGATATGTAACCCCAATGACTATACTTGTTTGAACTGCGTCATGACAAAATAAGCAGAAACATAATGCAATGCATTATTGTTTTCTTGGAAAAACTGGAACAAGGAACGGGCATTGAACCATTCATTCACTGATATTCTTGCTATATTTCCTGATGTTTCAATGAAGGAATTTTGATCTTTTGAAATCTGTATTTCCAAATGCTGTCCCACAAATCTTTTTCAAATCAAAGTCGTTACCAGCTGAGTGAAACAGAACATATTTTCCGATATTAGAAAAAGTATTATTTATAAGTACTTTTCCGTTATTAAAAAAGTATAGTAATTTAGAACAATGGCTATCGAACTGAACATTTCATACAAAGTGCATGTCGTAAATTGAGTTTAAGAATAAATTACTAAATTCTAATATTCAAAAATCTTAAATTTTTGATGATTTACATTAATAAAAGAAATTTCGAAACACAAAAAACTTTGAAATTATTTTGGACATAGTTTTGTATTAGTAATATTACAATAGGAGTTATATAATGTCATATGTATTCAAAAACCAATAACCTACCTTTTTTCTATAGTTAAAAATCTTGGAAATTAAATTCATCTATTTTATAATATCAAGAGAAAAATATAGAGAAATTTCTAGCGCAATTGTCAAGTATCTTAAAGAACTCAGATATTCATTGAAGAAATTCTTTGAGAAAAACCCAAATAATTTTCAAAGAAATGTATCTTTGAAACACCAAGAAATAAATGCATTTCTTTTCAATATTTTAACTGAATAAAAAACAGATACCGACAGAATAAATTTTAATACACAAAAAATAATTGTATTTTTACTAAATAAATTTATACTAAGTTTTTCCTAAAGCTTTGTTTAGATAGTTATTATTTATTTTATTATAAGTATATCAATATTTTTATACTATATGATGCACATTATTGATAGTAGTGTTACAGAATGTACATAGTCCTTTTCACATTAAACACATTACTTTAAAACTAGTAACAGTATCCTTACAAAATATGTAGATAAAAATACATTTATAAATTATTGTATACATATTGTATTAGATACGGTAGTAAATGATAACCATTTTCTTTCCATAATATTTTATATTTTATTCACTTAGTTTGATTTTAAAGAAAGGACCTTTAATACCTATAACTTCTAATTCCCAAAGGGGTCTAATATCCTCATTGTTCGAGAAAAATTAAAAGCGAGGTAACTGCGTTAGCAATACTGTTTTACTTTAATATATCTGACCGAGAAATCAACGAAGTTTTTATAGCACCGAGATTAACACAAAAACTGTAACAGATATTATTGCATAATTTTCACTCAAACTGTTAATTCTTTTTAATATTTTATCTAACAAAGAGTGTTTTATTTTACAGCTTTAAACGGCAAAAGATTACAAGAAGATATTGCTAAAATAGGTACGAAACTTTTTTAAAAAAAAGATCTGAAAATTGTTTATTTCCAAATATACTTGCTCAGTTAAAAATAAATATTTAATATTATCAATAAAAATTACTAAACAGTTTGCCTTCAAATGAATTGTAAACACAAATGATATACTGCTTCATAACGTATTAACAATTAATGACCTATTATAAATATAAAAGAAATTTTATTTAAATTTCTAAAATTATTTGTCTATGCAAAATTTTAAATATATTGTATAAAATTGTGAATTAGTTATTATAGCATCAGTCCCTTTACATATATTTACAATGTTCTAAGAAAATTGGTTATTTAATCACAATAAATCATTCTGGTAAAAAAAAAAAAAAAAAAAAAAAAAAAAACTGTTAGGAAAATCTATTATATGTTTTTCATTTAGGAGATTTATGTATGTACTACAATGATCGGTGGTGATATGCAAATATCTTGTTTTAAATAGGTTTATTGAAATTAAATAAATATTTATTTAATATGTTTTAATGCCAAATAATAAAATAATGTTGATCTTATAAATTATGTTTATAATTTTGAAAATAAATTTTAAAAATATTATACATTTTAATTCAATCATCTCTAATAATCTTTCTTTAATATTTTCATCATTATTAAATAAATTCATTGAAGTATATTTTTGCTGGGTATTTCTGCTAGCCATAACACGTATCTTATAAAGTGAAGTACTTAGTAATTCGGCATCTTTAATTGATCACCATTAATGATTAAATAAAATCGAACGTTATTTAAAAGAAAAGTCAAACATTTAATGAAGAAACGCATTTAAGGTTTACTTATTTTCTTATTTTGTAAGTATTTTGCATAACTTCTTTACTGAATTAAATTTTGAAATAGATATATATTTCTAAAAACTTTTTGCCGTAAATATATATATATATATATATATATATATATATATATATATATATATATATACAAGCTGACCCAGCCACGCGTTGCAGTGGCTGAGTTTTTAAAATACATTGAATCAATTTTTTACTAATTCTTGGGTGCAATCAAATTAATATTTTCTAAAAAAATTTAGAATAGGTTCATTCATAGGAGATTAAAAATAAAACGTTTCACCAAAATTTAATAGTAATAGGTAAAGTATCGAAATTTTGAAATTAAGCACAAATCAACATATACTTTCTGAATTTACATTTTATTCATCTTATATTAAATTATAGTTTGTAATCAGTGACTTACTTATAAAATATACTATATAAATTAAAGATATCTAAAAATAAATTGTTATAAATTAGGTAGATAACATTGACATCGAACTATTATTATTTTAATTTTAAATTATATTAAAACTAAAAAATTTTTCCGCGGCATTATACTGAAATAAAAAAAAATTAAAAGAATTTATCATTTGAATAAATAAATTAGACCAAAATGTTCTACTGAATAAATTAATAATTATCAAATTATAAAATAAAAATAAAAAATAATAAAAGGCTATCAAGAAATGCTAACATATTTTCAAGGTGGTATGAAAATTAGTAGAGAAAAACAGTTATAAATAAAATTTTATTTTACTATTTATAATATTAAAAATATTCAAACTGAATACTGCACAATAATAACACAATGCAAAGTATAATTATGTTAATGATTCACGAAAAATTGTTATAGTATCATTATACATCATGAAAATATATGTAAATTCCATATTTAACCACGCGCTTGCGCGCGCACGATAATTTTCTCGAAGATGGTATCATCTAGAAAAATAAACACGTCGCCATCTGCCGAATACCTGTGCAACTTAGATGCTAAACCGCCATCTATTAGGAATTTACAAAACTAACCAAAAAAATAAAATAAAAATTAGGGTTGTACTACCCCTAACATTTAGGGGGATGAAAAATAGATGTTGGCCGATTCTCATAGACACCGGATAAGCACAAAAAATTTCATCAAAATCGGTCAAGCCGTTTCGGAGGAGTATGGCAACGAAAACTGTGACACGAGAATTTTATGGACACGAGAATTTTATATATTATATATATATATATATATATATATATATATATATATATATATATATATATATATATATATATATATATATATATATATATATATATATATATATATATATATATATATATATATATATATATATATAAATATATATATAAATATATATATAAATATATATATGTGTGTGTGTGTGTGTGTGTGTATTAATTTAAAGAAAAATGTTGGAAAAGGTAACCAAGTATTGATTATATAAATGTTATGAAAGTTAAATCTTTCATAAATATTTTATATATACAGCTACTTCTTTAAGTTAACCTTCAGACCTTACATGTGCACATTGCTAAAAATCTTGTATATATAATAATAGTAAAAATTTAAACTCTTGCTATGAACAACACCCCTCAAATTATCGTGGATTTCATTTAACTTTATGCCTTGTTAGACTAACAATAAGATACGATATAGGATACAAAAAATTCAAAATATTATAAAGCGAAGTACTTAGTAATTCGGCAACTTTAATTTCTCAACATTAATGATTAAATAAAATCGAAAGTTAATTAAAAGAATATTACAAAGTTTCTCACAAAAATCAATTTTAATAAAGCAAATGAAATTCATATTTGAAAGGAATACCATGAATGTTTTTGTGATGTTTGAATTCTTTAGAAATAAAAGCTTTAAAAGCAAAATATTCAGATTGAATAATAAACAAAAATATTTAAATTCGATAGCAGTATTATTGGGAATTAACATTCAACATAATTTAATGGAACTATTCATTTTATTTTGCAAAACCTATATTCGGTATTTGCAATAGTATAAATAGTTTATTTACATAGAAACCACCGATTACTTATTTCTGTTCAAGTTTGTAATAAAATGGCTGAATAAGTATAATATTTCTACTCAGAAATTATCACCAATGAATTATATTTTTATTTGTGATTTTTATTTTCGATATATTTTGAAGATAACAAGATGAGAACAGATTTTCTATTATTTTATTTTTCTTAGTAATGAAATTTTAATTTTAGATCTTAGTTATGATATCTTTTTAAAAAATAAATATAATTATTGGAATTTTTTCGTGAATGGATGGAATAGTGTTTTAATAGAAATAGATGAATTTTGTTAATGGACTTGTATTCAATATCTTGAACAAATTACAGAAACTAATTGTAATAATAGTCAATCCAAAACACTGCAATATATCCGTAACAGTAATCCTCAAATATCTTGTTTTGACATTAATTCTTCCGTCAATGAAGAATTGAACTGTAAGTGGTGTAGCAAAAAAATTATAAAATTATTTCATAAATTGTGAATAAAATATATAAAATATATGAGAGATTATATGATTAAGAAAAATAAGAAACGATGTGAATTTCGTGAGTGTTGAAATAACCCAAATAGTGCCTTTAATTTCAATACACCCGTCTTAATTTATAAAATAAACTGCCTCTGGGAACAATTCTTCCACCCTATTGGATGACAATTCATCATTCCCTAACAAGATCAAAAATCAAGGAGAATCAAAAACATTATTCTTCTGAACATCAGAAACAAATATTATGCAAATGAAGTTACTTTTTCATTCATAAATTATGTTAACCAAAGACTTTATCTATAAATATCATATTATCAAATTTTCCATTTGTATACTATTTGCTTAAAATATCCCATATTATCATTATCAAAATTTTTTAATTATTAATTTAATATCACTTGAATGAACTCAAAATGGCAGCTAAATATTAAATCAAAATGACTTCATCATAAAATTTCATATAAAGCAATTTGTACCAAATAAACTTGACTTTATTTTAATGGATGGAATATACACTTTAGAAGCAAACGTAATTCTATATGTCATTTGTCAAGATAATTCTTAAGCTTTGAAAATTGAAATATGAGTTTAATTAATACAAGTGTCTATGTATTTAAATAATGTTTTAGTTACAAGTAAAATTTATCATTAAATAAATTTTTGTAAAACCTTTATATATATATATATATATATATATATTCTCAGTTAACATTTCATTACAAGAGAATGCATACCACACTTGATCTAAAATTAATAACACACAACTTGAAACATCAACTGTTCAAAAATTTGTCTTTGATTGTTAAAAATTAAGTTTTTACTCAATAATGGTCATCTTTTCCGCTGAGTCATCTGCAAAATTTAGATTTTTCAAAATTCTTAACCGTTTCAATAGTACACGGTACCTCAGAATTAATCCTTTGCTTAATTCACCATAAATAACTGTTTCTTAACATAAATTCTATTATTTTTTAGAAAAACATTTTTTTTTAGTTTTAGCAGATTTTTAACAAAAATGCAACTTGATAAAAATGACTAAATTTACTTAGAGTTAAAATAAACTTTTCTAAGACATATCTGTTTGAAATAAAAAGATATTATTAAACTTATTATTAAATAGATAAATATTAAAAAAATTATTAGATATATGAAGAGCTTGTGCCGGAAAATTAATAGTTGGAATTATCGTATAATTGTAAACACAGATTTTTAGAAAAGATCAAAAACAAAGTACTCTGAAGATTGCTGTAGTTTAGTAATAATGAGCTTATATTAAGTTTAGAATTATGTCTTTAATATGAAAGTTTCTTTTAGGTTTAAATAATTACATTCATTTATACTTTGTTTGTTAATCACTTAAATTTTTTTATTTCCCCACAATATTAATCACATCAATATTTTAAAAATTAAAAGGAAACATTAAAATTAAGTTCATGAAAATGACATTTATCCATAAATGACAATGACAATTTCCATAAATGGAAAATTTGGAAAATGTAGCATGTGCACCATAACAGTTACAGCACTTGAAAAAAATACAAACATTAGTTTCATGACCAGATTATGCACATTTTCCACACATAAGATCAGCATTCCTAAATTCTTGTTGCGAGTGACCATATCTTTGACATTTAAAACACTTAAGAGGATTAGGAATGTATGGCAGGTTATATAATTTATACAACTTGTTTTTATGGATTTTGGTAATACTGGGGTCTGTGAAAAGTTAAGACAACATGATGGATGGGTATAAGTCCACTGTGATGTTGAATGTTTACAAGATGTGCAGCACAAATTCCTTGATTAGATAGTTCTTCCAAGAATTCTACTTCTGGAACATGTATGAAATAGGGATTAGAAAGAACACTAAATTCGTAAAATAGATCGTTCAAAAATTTAACTATCAAATGAAGTATAATGCCCCTTCTCTGTATTTGAATATGTACTATAGATGCAAAAGGAAACAGATGTTGGTTTTATGTTATTGTATTACACTGATATATTTATAAATAAATGATGACTATTATATGTGTGGAAACTTCAGCTTAGGAATAATTACATGGTATTTTAGTGATAATTCATTATGGAATTAAGTTTAGAGTTTATCATAAAATGCATACTGTTTTAATCTTTCTGTGAAAGGATTTTTATGTATTTATGTAAATTTTTTCATTTCTGTGAGCTCTGATAATATTAATATACTAAGTCGAATGATTTTGCATAAAGCAAATTTTACATTTAATGAAACTGTACACAAATTTATAAAATGATTAAATGATCCAATCTTACTAACATAAGGTTTGTCTTTTATACACATGCTAAATTATAAAAAAACATTGTTTTACTTTAAAAATTTGTCAAATTAAATTAACATGTCAAAAATATACATAAGGTTGGTCGCTTAGCTACTAAATTAAAGAGATAAGAAGAAGTGGGATTTATTGATGGTTTTTTGACAATGGATATTTTTATGCTTAATAAACACTTCTTGAGCTCTTTGCTGAAAGCATTTTTTATTTTTCAGTGAATTTATTTTTTTGTTTGTCTGTATATAAACAAAAAAAGGAATAACTACTAAGAAATTTGAGACCAAAATAAAACTTTGTATGTATCTAATGTATTTAAAGTTTCAAAGTTTTCTCACGTTTTTTATTTACGTAATTAGATTTTATGCTCTTCATATATTTAAAAGTGCTGAAAAGTTTTCAAGATATAATTGAAATGCAAATAATGTACACATTTATTCATTAAAACATTTTATTATCTTTGCATACGATAAATTGGGTTGTTTCAGGTACAAGAAAATAGATGAGCTAACGTTCTCACTGATTTGAATGTACAGTTGGAACCTTGAGAGAGGGAACAAAATTTTCTCTTATGAAAACATCATAATCTAATTTTTATTTTAATCTTACTAAAAATAATTGTTAAACTAACGAAAAATTTATATATATATATATATATATATATATATATATATATATATAAATTTTTATATTTTATATATTTTTATATTATATTATTATATATATTATATTTATATATATATATATGTATATATATATATATATATATATATATATATATATATATATATATATATATATATATATATATATATATATATATATATATATATATATATATATATATAATACAAAAATACAGAAATATATCTAACTACCTATCCAATTCATAAGCACCTGAAGAAAGGTAAGTCAATAAATACGATAATTGGAAACATAAAAATATAAATTGAAATATAAAAAAAAATTGACTTATGACAAAATATGAAAAAGTAATAATAAGCATAGATTCCATGAATTCTTATTATTCTTTCATATTTTGTCATAAATCCAATTCCTTTACATTTCAATTTTATATTTTTATGTTTTCAATTACCTATAAATATATATATATATATATATATATATATATATATATATATATATATATATATATATATATATATATATATATATATATATATATATATATATATATATATATATATATATATATATATATGTATATATATATATATATATATATATATATATATATATATATATATATATATATATATATATATATATATATATATATATATATATATATATATATGAAGAAAACAATAATGTGAGGGTTTTTTATATAATTCCTTAAATAATGGTTCAATTTTAATAATTTAACTAATAAATGAATTTTTTTATTTAAAGCGTTATTTTTAAAGTCATCAAAAAATTTCATTTAAATTTCAGAAATGAATTTGATTGAAACTATTGAGATAAAAAAATGTTCTGATATCACATGATATACATTGACGTGATGTAAGTAAATCCTAATTGGTATGAATTTTAGTTTGAATTTTGTAGAAAAATTACCATATAATCTAAATAAGTAAATTCACAAACTGGGAATCTTGTCTTTTGGCGTGAATAATATTTAAATAATATTTCAATTAGTTTGATTAAAGTTGGTTGCATAAATTCAGAAATCGCTTATAACTGTTTCCCGGAATAACCTCAAATTAATAAAGATTGATTATACCTACTTTCTTCTGGCACAAAGATCGTAAACCAGGTCTATCTGTAACACTGTCATGTGACAAAAAAGTCCTGCATCAGCACATTGCCACCGGCCACCAGGAATGTCTTGCATTTTCTAAGGAGGAGAAATTGTATCCTTTTCCTGAAAAATGCCAACTGCAGCAAGTCTCTGCTAAAAGCATCTTGGAATATTTGAATCTTCTTTTGGAATAAATTTGTTCTCAACCACTTTTTGTCTTCAATTTATTAATCTTGTTTTCGATTTCTTGTCAGCGAATAATGGGTCCGGTCTGACTTCATCAGACTGAGTTGGAGATGAGGAAGTACAGAAATCGTTTATATTAATTACAAATAAAAATTTCAAATGATAAAAACTCTTTATTTTTAAAATAAGTAACATTATTAAAATCGGCAATATGATACTCAAAACAAAAAATATATTATTCCGTGATTCTTGCTTATAAAAATCTAAATATAATGGGAAATTTAACTTCTATTTTTATGAATGCATCTTTAAATAGAGTTGTATAGCAAATTCGGCTTGTTTCATCTTTTAATAAAAAAACAATAGTTTTCTATATATTATAATTACGTAGAAAAGAAAAATTTACGTTAAAATTTACAAAATATTACATAGAAAAGTTTGATTTATTGTATTAATTTGTAAATTGTTTTAATTTCTGTTTTTAATTATGGACATTTTAATATATACTGTTACATCGGTATAATTTTTAGCTAGATTTTTTATCAAATCTGATATAAAAATAATGATTATTAAAAAATTTGGAATTATGAAAAAGAAATTTGTTTCTTTTTGAAACGTTCTTATAGTTCTAGAATAAAACAATTTTAAAATTTGAATAGTTTGAAAATGTAAGAAAATGTAAGCAAAATAATAATATTTTTATTAAGTAAAAACATATATGGTTCACGTTTAAAATTTTTTATGGTTAAATGGATTATTTATAAATGATTAACTATATGCTATTATTGCATCATATCATGAAAAATACCTAGGAAAAACTTTTTAAATATTTTATTTGGTTGATTTGCTTATTTTTGAAGGTAAAGAAACAACTTATGTAATGGTATATTCTTAAAGTAAAATGCATTAATTGGAATAAAAATATTTGAATAAGATAATTCAGCACCAGTGTGTACGACATTCAAAAATAATATTTTCTATAACACATGTCTATGAAAATGCTATAAGATATGCTATTGTCATACAAGCAATTCATTTACCTCATATAGGAATAAATGCATAATATTTCTAAATGATAGTATCACGCCTATATTTAAAATCATATGTATACATCAGATGTTTTTTATAACATGTGAGTGAAAAATTATATGCAGACAGTTCTTCCTGTATGTTAAGATTAATTGATAATAGATGTTGTTGTTGTCGTCTTCCGCCAGCCAGGTTGGCAACATGAGGTGCGGTGCAACACTTTTAAAACTGAACCATATTTTGGTGTGAAGTCCAACTTCCTCAGTACACACGTGTCATAGGGACCCGTTTACAGGGTAGGCAACTATTCACACCTCATCCATACAAGGAAGGGACAAAGACAGGATAGATAGAGAGAGAGAAAAAGTACATCTATGTCCGAACCAGGATTCGAACCCAGGATCTCCTTATCCACATTCAGGCACGCTGACCATTAGACAAGTTGGGCGGCAATTGATGATAGATAAACTATTTATATGTAAAACATACTGTAGATTAAAACAAAACGGCTGTAAGAAAAATCACTTCTGAAATCAATGTTATTGAATATAAGATATGAAAATAATAGAAAGCATACAAATTTAAAATATTTTATAGATTATAATTCTACTAATATAGACAAAATAACCTAAATTTAATTCAAAAAAATTCACGAGTCCTATAGTAGAGTTCTGCATTATACTTTATATAATAAACTTTAAAAATTATTATTGCGTTAATATATATATATATATATATATATATATATATATATATATATATATATATATATATATATATATATATATATATACTATCTTTGTCTCAGATTTGTGCTGAAATATCATTAAATCAATATTAAGGGTAAATTTGGCTTCATTTGGGTTGTCATAAAAAATATTGTATCAACATCATTCTGTAATTCGTCAGACGGCAACGGAGTGATGCTTATTCAATTGCAGAATAATCGAAAATGTTGTTTCTGATTGTGTGCATTTCTTACTACCTACACGGATATGATCATAATTCTAAAATAATATTTTTTGATTGAATTAAGAAATAAATTTACAAATAGACAGTTGTGTGTGCATGATAGTATTTGATTTATTGCCATAAAGACTGGATATATTGGATTGGCAAGAAAGTAATTTCTGGTGTTTGGCGTGAAATAAAAAAAAATCATTCTCTTTCTTCACAAAAATGAGTTTTACTTAGTCAATTATATCTTCTATTTAGTTTGATGACCTTTTTCCATCTTTCTGGTAACTTCATGGTCCCGTGCTCAAAGAATTTATATTCCTTAACAGCAAAAAAAAAAAAAAAAAACTTAATTAAGTACTATTTGACGTCATCGTTATTATTGAAATTTTTTCATCTAAGAAGTTTTGTAAGCTTCGAAATGATAATCCGGTGATGCAAGGTTGGGGCTATATGAATAATGGAGACATCACTTTCCAAACAAATTTTAATATTTTCGTACGTGTTGTTTAAGATGTGTGCACCTCACATTGTCACGGTGGAACACAAAATTCCTGTGCAATTTACAATTTTTTGTCCTTTCCTCTTTGATAGCTTCCTTCAATTTCAAAGTTTTTGTCAGTAAACATCTGAGTTGATTGTTCGAATTGAAAGAAGATCAAAGTACACATTTTAATCCCACTAAATTGGCAGTGTAATTTTTTCTGCAACTTACTTTTTGATGTAGTTCGTGCTATTTTCTTATTCCTGGACTTCGATCTTTCATCGATTATTTTACTATCCATTTTTCATCCTTAGTGATAATTCATTTCAAAAATATTTGAATGTGTATTAAGTTTGAAATAAGTATCACAAATATTGGTTCTTTGTGTTAGGCGAATTTCTTTCAATTCGTGCCGAACCCAAATGTTGATCTTCTTAGCAAGCCCAAGACGTCTTATATGATTTTCAATTGCTGTTTGTGATACATGTAAATGTTTTGCATTCTCTCGAACAATTATTTGACGATTCGATTCAATTATTGATTTTATTTTATCATCATCAACTTGACCAAATCTCAAATGAAAATTTTTTTAATTTGAAAATAAAGAAATATAGTTAACGCTATCCATTTACACAATGGAAATGTATAAATTTGTGATTTGGTTGTTAACATTTTCTTTAATGGTCAACAATATTACCAAAATCCGTCATTAAATTCCTAATTGGTAAGGAATATGTGAGGATGCATTTAGAAATCTAACTAAAACTATGTAATTGTATTTATTTTTCAAAATTTGTCCTCCGTAAGAATATCCACGTATAAACTCGAAGCAGATTAGAGAGAACTTCATTTCACAGAATGTGTGGGCCAACGTTAAGTATTTTAATGTTTGTGGTATAATTACATAAAATATTTATGTATTGATTACTAAATGAGTCTTTAATTTCAAAGGAAAGGCAAAGAAGAGTATAATTTCAGTATTTAATACACTAAATAAAGAAGTATTAATAGTGACTTTATAATTATTTGGTATTTTACAAAACAAATGTCATTAGATATGTTATCAATGATAATTCAAGATCATGGTATAAAACAGGATGTACTACAAAATTTGTTAGCATTAAGAGCTATACATTATCCATTAAATGGCTTCAGAATAAACGTATTTCAACCTTAAAACTGTTTGAAGTCTTACAAATAATAGCTGAAAGTGAACGCTTACAAGGAAATGTATTTTATGCAATTTTCATCCAAAACATTATGCATTTAAAAAACACTTCCTGTATCATTTATACTATTAGTTGACTATTTTTTATCTATTCGCAGTTTCAATTTTGTCATACTGGAAATTCAGAGCTCTTCACATCAAATTGAACACATGATAAATTTTTAACATATCGTAATCCGTCCTTTTTTATAAAATCTAAAATCACCATTTAACATCCACAGTAAATCTGACAGTTTTATGTGCCAGTAACCTTTTTACAAAACACTTGACTATTAGGCCTCTTTCACACTATACGACTTTTATCATCCGATAAAAAGTCGTCCGATATTCATTGTGAGAAGTTGTTAAAAAATCACACAATAGACTGGTCCCCGATAAAATATCGTTTCTCAGTGTGAAAAAGAGCAGTCTATTGGGTGGTTTTTTAATAACTTCTCACTATAGAATATCGGACCATATTTTATCGTACGATAAAAGTCGTCTAGTGTAAAAGAGGTCTTAGGGCCATATAAGCGATAATATATGCATAACTATAATTTAGTATGCAGACTTATCGCAATTTAACTTTTCCATTAGCTAGGTGGTTATGAGATTTGACTTGTATTTTCTCTTGTTTTTCCTAAAAGCAATCCATATGAGAGTTTCGGTTAATCTACATGTACCAAGTGCCTCCATTTTCGTTTTGTATTGTGTTTTTAGAGTGCTTTAAAAATCTATTGAGTTGTCGGAAAACTAAGAGGTAATATATCGTTCTTCACATGCATAACCACCCTTCATAACTAAATATTTTTCAAGGGTGGGTTATATTATACTGAAGTTAACACTAAAGTTGATTCAATAAAGAATGTCGTTGCAGTTTTGATAAAAGGATAGAGGTTTAAAACAATAACTTTTGTTATTAATTAAACATTAGTATTATCTGCTATTAAGCGGTGTTAAGCAAATATTGCTACAAATGCAATAGCAATCACTCGTTCAAATGCTAAGAAAAAAAACACATCTAACTAAGAATTAGAACTTTAGTATATTTACATTTCACTGGTTACATTTAATGTTCTCTACTGACCCGTTGCCGAATATGCATGCACGTTACCGACTAAGCACGCAACGTAACACCATTTGCCCGATTATCAGACATACCCAGGTACAGTTACAAAAAATCTAGATCTACGATGCTAGATCATTGTGTATAAAAAATAACAAGCTTACAAGCATTGTACAAGTAAAAGTTAATTTTTTTCTTTTTTATGGGTTATATGTTATACGTATTTTTTAACAATGAACATGTAACTGATGATAATTATGGAAAACTATTCTAAAATTTCATATTTTTTACATAGTGATTTACTCAATGAAATGAACTTTATTCCATTCTGATAACAAAGCATAACTTACAAAATTAAATATTTTACTATGATCATATTAAAATTATTTTTTTAAATTATATGACATTAATTCAAAATATTTCAGGAAGTTATTCTCGGAAAACATCATGTTGACAAGTTAAAATGCTCTCTTTTAAAGAAAAAGAGTTAAATTTTATTTTGGTCAAAACAAATCTGTAAAAATTCACGTATTTTGTTAAAGATTATAATTTAAGATGTGTATTATCCAGGATGCATAAAAACAAAAATTTTAAAATAACAAAGCTTTTCATACATATTTAATATTTTATACTAATCAATTGCCTTCTAAGCATTTTAAGTAATTTTATAGCAATTACTAGTAAAAATAATCATTACAATATTTTTTAAGTTTTCTTCACTTTCTTTTATTCAGACTTTTCAAAAATTTTAATATTTTCATGGCTTAAAAACACTAACTGTTGTTATCACTTATATATATCACGTTTTATTCATTTAAGAAACTTGAAATTCAGGATATATTTTGAAAACCTAATTTTATAAATAGTGCTTCATGATTACATTTACTTTGGACATTCGTAAAAGTATAACATTTTCTTCCTGGAAATATTGTTATTTTACTTATGAAAATCCTTATAGAGGAATTTATCTAAATTGCTTAGAAAATAATAGTTTTATTTTGCTTGGGCGCATAGAATATGTATAGTTTGCTTAAAAGAAATAATAAGGCTTCTTCTCAGTTTTATAATTTTGATACTTTGTTATATTGAAATCTCAAGCGAAGTTAAATGAACTCCTTGTGGCAGGACAGCTATCGAAACTAGTAGGGTTTATCCCCCATTGGCGACCTTTGCGACTTTTTTCGTCGCCAAGCAATTCTAACATTGTTGCCACTTAATAAATAGAATAAATATATATATATAAATAAATAAATTTATATATATATATATATATAAATATATATATATATATATATATATATATATATATATATATATATATATATATATATATATATATATATATATATATATATATATATATATATATATAACACAAAAATGACGCAAAACATGAAAAAAACCAAACCAAACAATAAAAAATTCCAAAAAAGAACAAAAAATCAAATTGGCAACACCGAAGAAACAGTCGGAAATACTAAAATCAAAACAAAGGAAGGCAGATTTGGCAAAAAATCTCTTGGGAGGATATATCATACTTATATCTAGCTCTCTTCACAGAGAAAGATCCTGAGTTTCATGCGAGCTTCTGTGGAACAAATGTAGTTTATAAATTATTAAAATTATTTAAAGATCTAGAGTAAAATACTCAAGAAACGAAATATTTTTATACATATTAGATACAAGCTCTCACTGTTCTACTGGTGGGCTATCGCGTTTTTGAGCATAAGGGTCAGGGTTGATCTCATGCACCACTCAACATCGGCAGGTGGATACTGTGCAACTGCCTTTAGCATGTATGCCTGCCGGGTGGGTGTTTGGGAGTTTTCCAGGTTTTCTCTCTTATGACAAGTGAATACGGAGAGCTGTCCATGAAAAAGTCGTTCCGCAGAGCAATTTCTGTGATGGATGCTTAAATGACTTACAACAATCTTCAATCATTAAGCCTCCTTCTAAGTAGAATATACTGTGGGATCAATTTGAAGACCGCAAAAACCAATGTTCTTAGATTAGAAAAACAGAAGATGAATGAAGCTTGGCTCAACACTCCTAAACCCACGCTAAAAGTATGATCTGTGGATCATCAGCGGGGATTGCCTCTGAAATTCTAAGATGCTCTAGGCAGAGGTTACGTTTAATCGTAGGTTTCATAACTAGGCACTACTATTTCAGAAAACACCTCCATAAAATGGGACTGTTTCAGCAAGACCCTATCTGCAGGAAATATCATACGCAAGAGGAAACGGCAGAGCATATCATTTACGAATGCGAGGCTCTTTCCCTCTCCCTAGATGAGCCTCTTTAGGCATCATCCATACTAGAGAGTTACACCTAGACTCCATTAAAGGGATATCGGACTTTATTAATAATAAGGTTAACCAAGCAACTGGAACTAGGAAACATTGGGTTTAGAGTTAACAGTACAAAAGGTTGATAAGCAGAGGTGCCCAATGACATACAAACACAACTCTAAGAAGAAGTAGAGTATAGTGATAAGATATAACAGCAAAATGTGGATTTCATCTTTTATTTGTTTTCAAAGTTCGAAGACGTTCAGAGCATGGGAATATGGAGTCGCTCATAGTAAATCCATCAAATCTTTAACGATAAATATTGGTACTTTTATAATATAAAGAATTTCAATACCGAAAAGGATTTTTTTAACATATATTCATTTAATTGAAGAATAAATAATATTTACTTATTTATTCTTCGGCAAAAATACCACAGATATTTTTATGGACGTTAAGGGTACAAGAGACTATAAAAACTAACTATTTTATTTTTGTTGATATTTCTTTTAAATTAATAGCACTAATATATAATATAAAAACAAACATATATACAAAATTTTGTGTCCCTACTATTAATAGTTTTTAAAATAATAAAGTTCAAATATTTTAAAATTCCATTAAATTTAAAAATTTCAAATTATTCCTTGCGCAACAAAAATTGGTAAAAATTTACCATTTTCTCATACAGAATTCATTTTATCATTATAAACAAATGTTGCGATATTTTGTTTCCCTATTGTGTAATTATAGTAAAAAATTTTCAATTTACATGGATATATGCAATTTTTTTAAAAAAAATCATAAAAAAATTATATTAAACTCCCTTTATTTCATACCATTCATCGCAACTTTTATTTATATTAGTGTAAACAAAAATATAGAAAGTTTTGAAAAATAGAAAAAAAAATTGTTGCGCGTAGAGCATTTCAAAGTTTTGAAATTGTTAAAATTACCAATTCCGAGAAAAACAGCATTTACTACAAAAAACTTCAAATATTGTAATTTGCCTGACATACAAGTTTATTTGATTCTTAAAAAACAAATTGTAACATAATTTCTAAATATTTAGCTATTTATTTAATTAAAATTATTTTAAAGTAATTAAAAAATTAACTGTTAATTATATAAACTTTTCATAAAATAACAAAGGAGTCATGTTAATTTTACAATATTTATAGTTTTTAAACTCAATTTTATAAAATATGTATACATATTTACATGAAATAATAAATATAATTAAATTTACAATATATATAATACAGATAAACAAAATATATAATATGTATTTCCACGGAATACTATTTTGATTGATTTTGTAAAAATAATAAGAAGAAAAATAATTAAAATCTTCCAGAACAATATGAAGTCCCTCCTTCAATTTTCGTGCAAGTTCTATTATCCGCAATATTTCTGTATTTTTTAAAAAGTCTATCTTTTTTTATATTGTTCAGAAAATTTCCACTTCTTCTGAGATTCTATACGGCTATCTTGTTTTTTGGCATTGATAGGAGACAAAAATGTTTCACTATTAGCAGTTAATTTTAGTGTCTCCAAGTACCCTAAATTACATTCGCTCTTGTGACACCAAGTTCAAGTCTTTTTTTTGAGATGAAAACTTCCTTCGGACACTTTCGCCATATTGAGCTATGGAGACTCTCGTTGGCATTTTGAGTGCCAGAAGAAGCACATCTTAGAAGAAATTCATCTGAGGCAAGTCGTTGATAAACAGGTAATATTTTTCAACAACTTGCTCTGACAGCTGAGTCTTCATTGAAGAATGTGCTTTTGGTTTATTACCCCTTGCTTTAGTTCTTTTAAAAAAGCACCAAGATTCTCTTCCTTCAGGGCATTTGCTGTGCTGGGGTTTTGCATCAGTTGACATGCAATGATACAAAGTAGCAAATATTGAAGTTTTTACTTTCTCCATATCTGGTGCATTGTCAACAATTGCTTTTCGATAGAAATTTTGCAATTCGCAGACAATGCCCTTATCACATTAAGCAATACAGAACGCATTGACAAGATATAACTATCTATCTTAGTTTCTATCATAATTCCATAATGTATGGCTTGTGAATTTTATTATGTTTACTTGTGTTCATTTATGACATTTTAAGGTACTACATTTCTATATATTTATTTATTTTGTCACAAACACTTTAACATTTGTGAGTAGATAACTATATTCCTTTTTTCAAATTCAAACAAACCATGGAAATATTTTTGAACTATAAAATGATTACTTCTTTCGTCGTAGTTGAGATTATGATTACATCAATTTATTAGAATTCTAATTGGTTTAAAATATCCATGACACCAGATAATGTTTCATTTACGTCACATATATTAAATTACGACATCATATCGGAGACGGTATCATCAATCAGATTTTATGACGAATTTGCTGCCTGCCTTCAAATCGCATTCTTCGAGATGCAGCAAACTAGCTGAAATTCCGCATCGAATGTCTGAGAAGAGTGTCTAAGTTCATTTTGTTAATAAAACATTCCTTACATTAAAGACCAAAGCATCGGTTTGACAAGCCGTTTACCATTGATGCAGGCCATTAATACGATATCAATTATTTGAAGAAAAAGCAAAATGAAAAAGACATGATAAGATATGTACTATATGGTTAGTTTAAATAAGGAATGACGATTTAAATTTTTAATAATTTCAACAGTTAATAGAATTCTAAATTAATTACCTATTGCAATATTTGTAACCAATCATTTTTAAATCTTAATACTAAAGTCTTGATGCCAATATTAAAAATTTTATTGTGATATATTTTTCAACCTTTTCTATTGCACATATTTTACTTAAAAATAATATTTGTAAAATAAGTTTTTTTATTAAAAGTGATTAATAAAATAAAGATATGTTTCCATAAGGACGAATTGTGACATGCGCAATGACGTTTAATCTAGGGTTGCCACCAATATTTAAAGCTATTTTAAATTAATTTAGAGTAAAAAAATTATTTGTATTAATTGACTTAAAGTAAATTAACTTAACATCTTTAATGGATGTAGAATTTAATAAATAATTTATATTCATTTATGTAACTAAGGTAAAACTTCAGAAGGCTACATATAAGTAAAAAAAATAATATTGAAATGAAAATAAATTAAAATATTTGATACCTTACATTTTTTCAACAAAGTAGATAGCTCTACAATATCTTTTCTAAGCATAGATGCCATATAATCCTCGATACCAAAATCTGAGTTTGGTAAAGTTTTGGTGGATTTTCATATGTATGTGGCAACTTGGTTTTTATAGCGTCATAAATATGGAGATCTATAAGAATTATGAAATAATTATATTTTGGCAACCCTAGTATTTACGTCATCGTGTACGTCACAATACGTCAGCTTAGCAACATTTCTTCATCGCCAAAAAAATTCAGAATTAAGTAACCTGTATTATAAGGCATCTGTGCCTTTTCTGTAAAAACAATTTATGAATCAAGTGCCTAAAACACAACCATAAATAACACTCTATCAGCTGGCTTGGTGTTCACAAAATATGCATAACAAAAGTTTAAAATTTACATATTCAACTGCCGCGTAACACTTTTACACATCTTTGTTTTCAAAATGGTGATGAAAAAAATCTCTCTCGGGTTATAAAATCCGTGACATTGGTTTGCTGGAATGTGCAGTTTTAGTTTTTCTGCTATCAAATTAATTCCACTCTTTTGAAATAACATTTCCATGGAAGTAAACGACACACAATAGTTTTACATTGCTGTACACTCAGTTTGTCCTTTTTGGTATACATATTTAATTTTATTTTCCAAAGATCTTATACTTTTCTAATCATTTTTTATGTTTTACATGAATTCGAAAAAAAGTTTCTTAATGTTCATCTGATTTATTTTTGACACGCATTTAATAATCATTCTATTACTAATAATAAAAATAATTGTTTTGTGTTAAATTCAATTCAGTATATATTCTATTAAAAAACTTAAAAAGACATTAAATTCATATTTTTCCTTACACATTTTACAAATAAATGTTTACTTTCCTCACATTTAAATATGAAGAAAATAAATATTTATTTCTAATATGTATAAGGTACAAATTTCAAAGTACAAAATATTTTTCATAAAGTAGTTACAAATATTATTTTCTAAAATTATTACTACCTAAAAGTTATCATTATTTTCTAAAAGTAATTGTAAGTATTTAAATTATTCTAAGGAATTAAAATATTAAAGTTTGTTTAAGCAACTTTTGGTTAACTTTTGAACAGTTTTCGCTAGAAAATTCCTCTAAATACTTTCAGACCTATCGAATAAATGAATATTTTATTCATAAATATTTTAAACTAGCTACCATATAAATTTTACATTTCAAATTTTAATTATTAATTATAAAGGAATGCTCCATAATTAAATAATGTAGCTGATGATGCCAAATTTTGTTATATTGATCTGGACTGAGATAATTAAGGAAATGTAAAATACTCAATCTATTTTCGCAATGTTTTTAACTCAAAATGCGTAAACATAAATATTATGCAACAAAAATGTTTGACAAAACTTACTTTAATGAATCAAAATATTTTATCGTGAAATGTAAGGGAGTAATTTTAAGAAATTTACTGATCGTTTTGTTTAAGCACTGAATACATAAGCTATACATTAGAGTTTTAATATATTTTGTTAAATGGTTTTGTATGTCACTCTAGGAATTTATTTTGTACTAAGGTCTTAGAATTATTTAAATTTTACGCAACGTTTTATTCAAAAATATTTATTATTAAGTAATTATTTAAAATAAAAAATAATCTATATTATTAAATAAATATTGTTATAAAAATGAATATTTATAACAGACAACACATTTTCTGATAACTTTTCAAATCAAACTTGGAGCCCAAAATAATATATTTGCTATTGTTAACTGTTTTTGAAACAGAGAAGCATAAAATATATGTGTGATGATTTTTAACAATTAAATTATGAAAATTATATTTAAAACAAATTGTTTAATATTATATTACTTTTTTTTATAAATAATATTTATTAGTTTTGTTAAAGTACAATAAAACTTCTATTTCAAAATTGAAAATGTTAAAGATTTTATTCATTAGATTTGGAAACTTAATGATAGCTGAACTATATTGAAATTTTGTTAATTTAACATGCATATTAAATAAAAGAAAGAATATATTATTAATTTTATCAAAAACACACTTCATCTACTAATTTTTGCCTTTTTTTTTACATAAATTTGAAAGGAATAAATCTATTGACCATTGCTAAAATAACTTGAATACCAATAAAAGACAAAATATGTTCAAGAAAATTCTAAAAAACAGAATCTAACCTTGAGTTTTAATAGATTTTCATACAAAATTGCTTTTTGTGTTAATTTTTTTATGTTATTATGACTTAAATTTAAAATGACTTTTAAAAGAGAAACAGTTTTGTGTATGGATGAGGTGAAGATATTCATTTAAACTAATGGTTTATTAATTCGCTTTTAAAATATAAAAATCAATACAAATCGTTTGTATTTTTAAATTTGAATTTTAAGAAAAACGAAGGTATCTTCAGTTTCTTACCTAAATTATATATTATTTTTTCCTAAATTATAATTTCTTATTTTAATTTTAATTGTTTTTTTTAAATTCTAATAGTAGTTCAAAGAGGGTAAATTTATTTTGACTGCATGTTTAGCCAACTTAATAAACCATGTAGCTAAACATGTAGTTAAAATAATTATATGCGGCTAAACATGTAGTCAAAATAATTTTTGTTTGAAAATAGCATATTCAAAGTTCCTTACGTAACTCCGTTTTAACGGCTGGACTGTTAATTATATGTTTCAAATTGCTTAAATTTAGGGTTAAAGGAAATACACTATGCATTTAAAAATATGGTAACTATAAAATAATCCTAATAATACATCTAAAATTCTTAAAGCAAATTAACCAGATATATATTGACGGAAATATAAGATAAATATTTTTTCGCATATTATTGAAATCACACACACACACTAATGAAAGAGTAATAATTTATGTTATGTGACACTTACAGTTTCAGCTTTCAAAATCGTCTTCTGGTGGAGTTTTCTTACTAAAAAGTTTTGTTTCTTTACAGGTGAAGCACCGCAAAGCTGGTTTTTAACGGTGTTTCCGAGTTTTTGGCAGTCTGGGGTTAGATTCATTTGCAATTTTGCTTGCCCAGACTTTTTCTTTAAGAAAAGCCGAGATTTTGGCGTTGCCTTCGCCTTAGTAATTTCCTACTTTTTATGCTTTCTTGTTTTTATTTCAATTTTTCTTTTCAGGGGTATCTAAATAATTTTTCTTCAGGAAGGTGTTTCATAAATTATCAATATATGTACTCTAGAATTTGTGATCATGTAACTATCCTCACTTGAGCCTAAAAAAAAATGAAGCGTCTTCTTTGAGTATGGATGTTTTAATGTTTTTTTTTCTTTTCACAGAGAGGACTGGTGAAGCCAGAGTAATATTTTATGTGTAAAAGTATTGGGTACTCCATTATTTGATTATGATTTAGGCCTTTAAGCATTTTTAAACAAACTCATGTTTTTAGTTTCCCCACTTAACAATTTACAATGTATATTATTAGTTCGACACAGAATCGAAAAGATAAAAAGCTCATGAAATCATAGTGGATAATTATTAAATGGGAAAAAATTTTAAATGAACACATTGACTATAAGAAAAGGACGTAGAAAATCTTACCATTAGATTTTTGTAAGTTAGTTTTATAATAATAGAAAATTTAAGAAAAATGTCTCGATTAATAATAAATCACTATATTTAATTTAAGCTAATGTAATGTGTCTAAACATAAGTAGTTACATTAGACTTAACTGAATAGTTACTTGCGTGATATAAAGTAATAAATAACAATCCCTGTTATAAAATTACTTAAATATAAAAAGTAAATTTTATGCCAGATGCCTGATTATCTAAGTTCATTAAAACTTATTATATTTTTAAAGTTATGTAATAAAATCTAAGCTTAATCTAAACTACATTAATGAAATAATTTGATATTGATATTGTGAATCTTCTCTCGCGTGGATATATACATTTATATTAAGGAAATATTACATTTTTTATTACCAAAATATAATTTGATTTTATATTTTCATAAAGAGAGAGAGAAAGAGAGAGAGAGAGAGAGAGATGTTTTTTTTATAAAAAATGGTCTCAATTTGCGATTCTTAGAAATTATCACTTTCTCACCACTAACAATACATATTTTTCTGAAAATAATTTAACGTTACACATACTCAAGTACACATATATATATTTTCAACCTATTTCTTGTAGCCATACATGTAGTATAGTTTATTTAATATTTTTATAGCAATTCATGATAACTAAGTTTTCCTTTTGATTTCTATGAATGAAATTATATGAAATTAAACATTTTTATTTTCTCTCGTTCATATTGGGAAATATGTCAAAATAAAAATTGTTCATCATTCTTTTAATATTACGTTTATTTACCTTCATGTTCTGACACAAAAACATCCCCACAATTAATCACATTTATCTAATTCATATTCTTTTTGAGCTTACAGAAAAGATTTTTTTTACAATTATTAATTATTTGTATACATCTTAAGCAATAATCACAATAAAAATAAATTAGTTTTTGTGCTATTTTCCACAATCAGATTTTTGGCAGTTAAGGGAAATCTTAAAGATACTTTTTTTTCCAAATTTGACAGTAAATAAGTTTTATTGAGTTTAATAAGGCGTATTGGGAATTGTTGTTAGTTCTTACATAAGAGTGTAAAAGCCAAATATACACTCGTGTCCATAAATTAAGGATTACACAAGTTCAGGCAAAGTAAGAGACAGAAACAAAACAAATGTGACTTATTTGTAAAATCTGTTTATAAGACAAAAGATAAAGAACAAAAAAGATGCTATAGGTTTGTCATCATTAATAAAAATTGCGATTTTTCTCCCTGGAGCAAATTTCAAAAAATAGCCTATTTACAAAGGCAAATATAACATGGTTGGAATGATGGTTAATAAACAGTTTGCCCCTAGATGATGTAATGCAGGCCGTACAACGCCTAGGCATGTTGAGTATCAAATTATCGATCTGATCTTGGGGAATATTACACCACTCACATCAAGCAATGCTCTCCGAAGTTTCGGTAGACATTTGGGAACGGGTTGACGGGCTGCAATTCGTCGGCCAAGCATGTTCCGCACAATTTCTATTGGTTTCAAGTCTGGTGAGTATGCTGACCAGTCCATGCGGGTGATATCCTCTGATTGAGGTTATTCGTCTACAATGTGAGCATGCATGGTGAGGATGGGCGTTGTCATCCATAAACCGAAATTCTGCACCCATGATGCCCCGAAACAAACATACTTGTTGTACCAGAATGACATCCCGATAAAAGTGGTCTGTCATGATTACATTCTAAGCAAGCAGATTAGTTCTGGAACCCAAAATAATTCCTTCCCAAACGAGCAATCCTGCACCACCGTAACGGTGTCTTTCATTGATGTTCTCTTGGAACGGGTACTTGGCACTCTCCATATGAATACCCAGTGAAAATCAGACTGAAATCTAAACCTGAACTCGTCGGAAAACATCTCACAAGACCACTGTTGTGGTGTCAACAATGCATGCTCTCCACTCCTAGCTAACCGCAGGTGACAGTGATTTGCGGTAAGTGAAACACATCTGAAAGGCTAATGAGGATACAGACCAATGTGCCCTAAGCGTCTGTACACGGTCTGCCTTGAATCTCTCGCACTGGCAGCTGATAAGACAGGTCTGATGCTGTGTTCAGTCTGTTTCTTTGGGCAGTGACTGCCATATACCGGTTCTCATTCGGGGGCGACTTGTGATGTAACGTTTATTCACATTACCATCATCTTGGAACCGTTGCCAAAGCCTGGAGATGACACTCTTGGCGATTACAAGTTTCTTGGATATTTTCAGCTGGGTACGTCCACATTACAGACTGCCGATTATTTTACCATGTAAAATATCATCTAAATGCTTATTTTGTGCCATAATTATGGGGTTATTGCTGTGAAATGCTTTTAAAGCGCTTGTGAAAATTTTTACTTCTTTGCAACCATTCCTTATATATCCCTCTCTTACACTCACGTCATTGTGACTTACTGTTGGCACCATCTGATGGTTTCTTGTAATTTGCATGTAATTCTTCAAGATTTGTGTAAGAATTATACATGATTTTTTTTGAATTTTAGAGTTCAATTTCGGTGTGATTCTGAATTATCTTTAATATATGGACATGAGTGTATATGATTTCCATATAAACTTAAGCTAGAAGTCCTCCTTTTTATTTAAATTTTTATTTTCAGACAGTCGACATATTATTTTTTGTGATTTACCCAATTTACTAAAATATTACTTCTCCTTTAATTTTATGTGTACTGAAACTACTTGTAAGCTAATGCAGATCGCTGTTGTATAGAAAAATATTACGAAGCATGTTGCTAGTTTCGAAGTCTGCGTTCATTTACTTACAAATAATGTTAAAATTGAATGTTTTGCGAAACTGAATGTTACCAAATAAAACTATTTGTACAAAAATTAATGTTTGAATGATATATTTACTGTGATTTCAATCGAAACTTTAAATATAGCTAATAAATATTCGCTAATATTTGTTAAATATGTATGTATTACTATTCATCCATTATGGATCACACACACACATATATATGTATATATATATATATATATATATATATATATATATATATATATATATATATATATATATATATATATATATATATATATATATATATATATATATATATATGGAGCTCTATAGATATGTAAGTTACACTTGTGAAGTCAGAGGTGGCATCAATGCGAAAGTAAGAGAAAATGCTATGTGCATGAGCGGTAATTGAGTTCCACGACTTCCAGTTGTAGCAATTTTATTCGAATTTTTTGAACAGCTACTACTTGATAACAGAAAAAAAATGGCACATGAGCTAAAAACTTAACCTAACGTTGAAGTTTAAAGAAAAGTACGTTTTTTGAGAGCAAAACGATTAATGAGTAAGGAAATTCATCGTGAAATATCGACAGTGCATGTGCCAAGTACAATATTACGTACAGCCATTATGAAATGGTGCCAGCAGTTCTCAGACAGTCGAGCAGACCTAACCGATATGAAAAGGCAAGGAAAGCTAAAAATGGTGAGCATATCAAACATTATGTAGAAGGAGTAAGGTATTATTCTCAAGAATTCATTGCCTCAACATAATGCGAAGCAGTTGAAAATATCTATTGTTAATGATCATTCAGCCATTGTGTACTAAATGGATTTTCGCTAATTGTGTTCATTATGGATTCCTTATTCTTTGAAATCCGAAGGCAAAGGAGCAAAGTTTGCAGCTTCCCTGGAATTCTTTCAACGTTATTATTCTGAAGGCAATGATATCTTAAGCTTCATCATTACGGGTGATGAGACATGGCTGCCTCACTTCATTCAAGAAACGAAGCAAGTGTCGATGGAATGAAGGCACTCATCTTTGACCATGAGAACAAAATCCAAAGATATAACTACTGTTTTTTCGATTGTGATGGATCTGTCTATACCTAGTTTATGCGGAAGGGCCAATCATGAATGTTGAGTCCTACTGTGAAACACTAACTTGCTTTCACTATGCTGTGAAAAATCTGCGACTTGGAAAGTTAAGTAAAGACGTTGTTCTCTTGCACATCAATGCAAAACCCTCACAAAGTATGTACAACATAGTATTTGCTTCACGGAGTTTTGGATGAGGTGTCTTAAGTCATCCACCGTTCTGGCACCTTGCGACTTTCATGTGTTCGGAAAGCTCAAAGAACGTTCAGGTGGAAGACAATTTTCTACGTTCAGACAGCTGGCTCAAAGACCAAGGAGCGATTTTCTGTGATTAGGGCATTGAATGATTTGTGATACGTTCCGACAAATGTTTGCAGTGACTGAGAGATTATGCAGAGATATAAAGTGTTGCATATTTGCCATATTGTATAATAGCGCACATTTTTGACTTGCATTGTTTGAGTGTAACTTATATTTAGAGTGCTCTGAGTACTAAGTTTGACCTATAACGCACACATGTTTTGATAAGCTCAATTAAAATGACTAGTTTTCCAATATAAAATGCATTTTTGAACATAAATTTTAGCTTATCTCATGCACGGATTTTATCAGAACAAATATTAAAATCTGATAAATTATTTACATTTACTAGCAGTTACCAGTGGTTTACAAACATTTTAAAGAAGTGGTACAATAGAAATGAACGAGAATATATAATGATTGAGTTCAGATTATTAATTTATTTAATATAACAAAAATAATTTACCTTGAATAACACCAACTTTATGGAATTTTCGTAGTATTGCATGCAAATGTTTGAAAGCATTTTAAAGTATATTTCCGTGTATAAATAAAGCTAAAGGCTGATAAAAATATAATTGATTTTGATTTGAGCTGTGTTATCGGTTATAATCCTTCAAACAAAAACAAGTACTATTTGAAATTATTAGGAAGTACACAAGTAACTAAATTTTACATACGATTTTGTCCGTCGATAATTTTGCAATTGAATTAAACTACGTTTATAATAGAAGACAGTTATATATGTGTTTATTTCAAGTACAAGAATTTTTTTTTTATTTGGGAAAACAAAAATATCTCCCTGTGCACCAAGGAATACCATACAGTGCCCGAAGGTACTACAAATGTATTACAAAAAAATCCAAATAATACATGAGATGAAAAAAATAATAATAAAAGAAGGCAGAGAGAAAAAAGAGATATAAAAAATGAAAAAGGAATTAGATAACAGCATGGATAAATATTACAAAAAATTCAAAATTCTCTTTTTTAACTAGGTCTACCATAATCGGGGCCCACCTGCTATTTAAGTCTTTATAAATCTCGTTCCTTACTTCTGAAACAGATGGGCATTCAAGAAGAATGTGAGAAGGGTTGTCACTCCCAGAGTTGCACTTGCACACCTCACTGTTTTTAATGTGGAAACGATGTAGGTAGCTATTGAATTTCCCATGTCCAGTGAGGAATTGCGTAATTTTAAAGTCAGTGTAAAACCAGTAATTCTTAATTCTGCATTGAACTGAAGGAAAAAATATTTAGTCCACTTACAATTAGGAGAGGAAACGAAACCTGAGTTCCATTCTGTGATAATCATCTTTTTGATAGTGGTTTTGAAAAAAAACTTGGGTAAGCTGGTATTGAGTTTATTTGGAAGTGAAAAAGAAGATTTGTCCAGGAAATCCGCTCTTTCATTTCCATACACACAACTATGACCCTTGACATGGGAGAAAGTGAATGAAATATTTTTGATATCACACATATTAATTAAAATCTGGACTTCTACTATAAGTCTTTCAAAACTAGATATATTTTCTAGAGCCAGTAGGGAAGACATTGAGTCACTGCAAATTAAAAATTTTTAAAAGGCTTGCTTATGGCATCTTTAACAGCAAGATTAATGCAGAGTAATTCCGCTTGGAAAATAGAACTGTAATCACTTATGCGGTATACATGATGACTCATTTCAAAACCATTCTGAAAGCATACGTATGCAAGACCTACTTTTTCGTTAACTTTACTCCCAACTGTAAAGTAAATTAGATCAAAGTCTTCTTCCTTAACGCTATCAAATGCAGCAAGAGGAGCAGCAGATCTTGCAGATGGATGAAGTAGGGAAGAAAAGTCCAAATCACCATCAAGATGGTTAGAAAAAGAGTCTTGAGCATAACGATAAGCCTTATTTTGATGAAGTATGACAGCATCAAGAGGTAGAAGACCAGAGAGCATCATAACTGATTGTTCCATATCCTCTAACAATTCTCAAGAGCAGCTTTCTTTGTATTTTTCTGATAAGTTTTCGGTTTATTTTTTTCCTCAAACTGTCTCCCCAAATTCGTGAAGCATACAGAATAACGGGAACAATGCCTTGTTTATAAATCAAATTTGAAACTTCGAATTAAATACCGTAACTGTTATTGCAAATTCTATACAGTGCCTTAGTAAGAATGTTAACCTTAGCTAAAATGTATTTCAAATATTTTGTTGAAACGAATTATCGTTAGAAAGATTGTCTTCTGGGAATGAAAAATTTGAGATTGTACTTAGAGATTCTTCAAAAGAGGATGTGAAGTGACCTGAAGTGGTTTCAATGCCAGTAATCTCGACACTTTTAATAAAGTTTCTCTTCATGCCTTTATTAATCTTCTTCCATACATTTGTAGGGGTAACATCAGAAAGAAAGTCTTTCCAGGAATTTAATTTTGAGTTATTAATAATGTTCTTATACACTTCTTTAACGTGGAGGTATTTGGATTTAAAAACTTCCTTAAAAATTGGGTTTTGGCTCTTTAAAAGCGACGTCTTGAAGCATTTAACTTTTTACGCATGCATGCTATTTCAGAAGTCCACCAAGGAACATTTATTTTACAACAATGCTTGAAAGGAATAACTATCCCTCCGGCAGAAATCAGGACATTTTGAAGCTCAGAAATAAGACTTTCTAGGCAAATGGGGTTATTACAAAAAGAAAGCTGATCCTCAAATTTAGAATTATTTATAGCCTCATAACATTTAGTCTGAAAAAGAAACCAATTTGCTCTTCTACAGTCAAAGATTTGAGGCTTGTTTTGGTGTAAAGAATTCGTAGTATTATCAACCAAGGCAATTTAAAAATAAATCATCCTATGGTCAGGAAGCAAGTCGTATTCAGGAATAGACCAATCAATGACATCTTGCAATAAATTTCCCCAACAAGAGTAATATCAACGTAGCTAGAACATTGAGTTGAACAGAAGGTAGGGCCGAAATATTCATTAACTACAAAGAGTTGTTTAGTACTAAAGAAATCACATAGTTTATCTCCTCAAGCATCTGAATAAGGACTAAACCAAACATTACTTTTGCTATTAGAGTCCATTCCCCAAATAAGTCGAGAAGAATTCACATTAGACATGAAAGAATCAATCTTTTGTAAATCAGCATCTATATTTCTGCCCGGCTCCAAGTAGCACATCTGATTGGGAATTAAATAATACTTTGTAATGGCTGGGAAACCCGGAAAGATTCCCTTTGTAACAGTGAGGTTCTTGAATCAATGCAACATCAATATTATCAGTTTCCATATTGAGAATGAGTTGCTGCGTAGCATTTTTCGACTTATGTAGATTTAATTGGACAAAACGTAAAAGAGAACAATAACTATATTCCATAATCAATACGAGAGATTGATAATTTCTTCATGAAAATTTCACTCGGGCAGCAACTAACATAAGGTTTATGATAAATATTAACTCTTTTTGAAGGATTTTTAGTTTTATAATTAAATCTAGCACAATTGACACAAACTTGATGATTTCTATTAAAACACTCTGAGCTTTTATGGTTACCTGAACAGGTAAAACAAGCAAGGTGGTTTTTACAATCAGCAGCCTTATGATTATAACCCAAGCATTTGAAACATCTATGTATAATAACAAAATCATCAACTTCACTTATTTATTGAAAAGTATATTTATGCATAAATAAAACAACCTTAAGTTCAGAAATATAATTTATTTTAATTTGCGTTGCATTATGCTTTAAACAATTCTGTACTACTATTTGCAAGTAATAATAAACCCAAAAATAAAATTTTGCATGAATTCTTTTGCAGCAAATGAAGCTGATTTTCAAATAAATCATTATTATTTTAAAGACCTTTATTTTAAAATTATTTAAAGTTATTAAACAATCTTAAACAAACTCTCAATTAAACTAGTTATTAAAACAAACTCTTTAATTTAATTTTACCAAAGTAACAAAATGTTTTCTGTTGTATTACCACAAAAATTTTAACGAACCATTTATTTTTCGCAAACATAAGTATTTTTGGTATATCAGTAAAACTTTGAAAAATAAAATAAGTGTACTTGATTTTCTTATTTAGTATTTATAACATATTGTCATAATACTTTTCATAAATAACTGTTATGAAATGAGATCGTAAAGTATTAAAGCCTAAATATATGTACACATAAAAAATAAATGCTTTAGATCATAATGAGTATTGAACTTATAACACTTAGTAATGTTCAATAAAAAAAAATTCGGTTGTTGATGAGAAAACCTAATATTTTTTGAATTATAAAATAGGTAAATTATTTGAAATCTTAGCTCATCTAAAAAAAGTTCAAATTCTTATAAAAAAAAGTTAATTGCTATATCATCTTGAAAGTTTGATCATGAAACATTTAAAAACTGTCCATAAATAAAGCTCTAATAGCCAGTTTGTGAATCTCACAGTGTTCATAACAAAAGTTTAGCATTTCCATATGCTTCTGGTAGCCATAACGCTTTTACGCTCTTTTTCCCCAAAAAGTCCTTGAAAGTTAAATTTTCTGAAGTAATGATCCCGTGACGTCAGTTTAGTGAAGAGGAAAGCTCGGAATTTTATACCGTCGAATTAACTTGCATCCAGTGAAATAAAGGGAATATTTATATTGCAATTCCCCTAGTTTTCCCTAAGCCTAAATGTGTACTGTTTGCTTCTCTCTCTCTTTCTTCAGGGTAAATGTTTATTATAGTTGGCTTCTGATAATTTTGATGCACATATGAATTCAAATGTCAGTTATTGTTATTCGCTTATTGGATACCCAGATTAATACTGCAGAAACTATTTATTAAAGAATGCTGATTTCATATATTTGTTTATTTTTGTTTGCGAATTAAAATGAAAATGTACTTGAAGAATAAATTTTATATGATCATTAGTACATGATACATTCTCTCATTGCTAGAATTTAATTTATAAATTTTTTATGCAAGATTCTAAACTTCAATGAAAATTATATTTTTGGATAAATAAAAATTATTTTTAAAAAAATTCTTAAAGCCATTGTGATTCGCGTTTGACAGGCGTAAAACTTAAGGTAGATTTTTAAAGGAATCAATTAAATGATATAATAAGTTATTGCAATTGGATGTAAAATTAACTATTCTAAAATTAATTATATATACTATATCTATATATATATATAAATATCAAATAGTATATATTTATATCAGAAATGGTATGAGTATATATTTATATATCATATATATATATATATATATATATATATATATATATATATATATATATATATATATATATATATATATATATATATATATATATATATATATATATATATATATATATATATATATATATATATATATATATGTATATGTATATCATGAGTACTAATATCTAATGTATTAGATTTCATGTTAAATTAATTTTTATTTTTCATGGGATATATTGTTGTTTCCTATGCCCAGTCAAAATACGAGGCACTAAAGGCAACAAGAAAGTAGTAGAGCAAAGTCATGTTGCCCAGTAGGATATCTTTCCTACCAATATCTCGCTTCCTCCGTTGAGCAGCAAAGAGCCCCACAAAGGGGCAGATGGTCCCTGTCCATTACTTCTCCAGAGCCGCAGAGTGGACAAGTAGGAACAGTAAGAATGCCCAAGCGCTTCAAATGAGAGGCTAGGCAGTCATGTCCTGCTGTTAGACGAAAGGTGGCAGCTGCATTTCGTCTTGGTAAATCAGGAATAAGAAAAGGACTCTCGGGTTTTTAAGCTATACGAGTCTGTAGGCCACATTAGAAGCAAACAGATGCTTTAGAAATAGTTTAATTTTCCAATACAAGAGGGGTGTGGAGGATGTTATAGAAGACCGGCTTCCTTCTTTTCAAGGACGTCTGCTTGCTCATTGCTCCATAAGCTGCACTGGACAGGCATCCAATGGAGAACAATTTACTTAACTTTCAAAGCAAGAGTATCCAGGAATTCTTGGCATTGTTGAATTTTCTATGGGATATCATTTCATATTTTCAGGTAAAACATTTCATCCAATTTATACATTAAAGTGTATTACTCATATTCAGTTTTATGAGGGATTTCCTTTAAGTTCCTTAGGAAAGATATAATTTAAAAATAAACACTTTTAAAGAAATAAATGTGAAATTTTATTTCAGCATATAAATCCGTGAAAAGACTTAGAAAATAATCCCCTTTCATATGGAATCTCAAAACTTTTCTCAACACTGGTAAATAAAGATTTATAGATTTGCATAAATTTATCATAAATATTTACCTTTATAACCAAACATTTGTTCTTCCATGACAATAAAAAATATAATGATAAAAATCTGCATATTAGTATTGAAAATAATAATATATGGAATAAACTCAGAAACTTTTTTTAAAAATATTATTGCAGATACAATTATATAATTAATGTTTTGCTTATATGTATTAATATGTATTATATGTTCTTTAAAAATACAATTTTATATTTTTCAAAAATTAGTTTCTTGATTAAAACTTCTATATATATATATATATATATATATATATATATATATATATATATATATATATATATATATATATATATATATATATATATATATATATATATATATATATTCATATATTCAAAGTATTTTATTTGTGCTTTTCTGCTTGAATAATGTTTTGAGCTGTTAATATAAACTAATTCTTTGAGTTTTTTAAATAGTATATCTTACAAGATTTAAATGAGATTTCTTTTCAGTTTCACAAAATATCAATGTGTCTCAGGGAGTATCTTATTTTAAATTCTATGAAAATTCTAATTTTTCGGAAACTATCTGATATGAAAGAAAAGATCTGGATTATTCCTCTTCATTCGACCATCTGGGGGGAAAATCCCAACATAAATCTAACAAGTGATGCATTAAATAACGCTTCTTCCCCCATCCCTCCATTCCTCAAATCAAATATAGATTCAAGAGAGATATTAGATGAGCAAGAAAAATTTATCTCCATCTTCAATGAATTAAAAGCATTGAGATAAGAAAGATAAAATTTAAAAAATGCTATCTGGAAGAAATAAAATTTTCTTTAAGTGTGAAAGGATCTTTGATGAAATTTCTTTTGAACTGAAATGCAAGATTTTAAATTCACAAAGCAAAATCTTTCATTAAAGTTAAACTTCAAAAGCAATAAATATTTATATGCATTCTCTAAAAAAATGTAAAATTAAAATTATATTGAAAAATAAACATATAAAACAATTATTTTGATTAGATTGAAAAAAATTTAATTAAAATATACTTGGCTATGAATTAAAATAAATCAAAGTAAGTAAATTTTCAAAATTCAAACAATAAACAAATTTTTATTTAAAGCAAAAAAAATTAATGCAATAATTATTTTTATTCATATTTCTGAAATAAACTGAGTTTATAGTAGACAGTTACTGAAAATTTGTGCTTAAAAGACTGATATCAATTGAACACATTTTTGCTTGAACATGTGTAGACAAAGTGACACAATGGAATCGCTTCGTGCTCCTGAGTCGCACGTTCCCAAGTAGGTTCGATCCTTGATATGGCGTAGGTCGACTCCTCTTTTTCGATAAAACTGAGTATCAAACATGCTTGGGGGAGATCTAACCACAGCAGGCCTCGTGTTAGACTGACACTTACCTGGGACACAAGCTTCGCCCCCCAAGGGCACCAGAATTGAAAATAAATAAGACAATTGTAGACCATGACTTTACGGAGCTGTAATACCATTGAAATTACAGAGGGTATTAACACATTTTGTAGAACCATTTCGATTAAGAATTTTAAAAAAGTGAATGTTTTAGAACAAAAATGTTTTTTAACAGCTTATTCTTTGAAATGAGAAACATCATCTACTTTTAAATTTATTCTTTTTTCAAAATGTCGCATGTAAACAAGCTGTGGATTAAAGGATATGTTTTTGCGCTTTCCGAAGAAAAATTTTCGTATTCCAGGATTCAAAAGCGTTGTGAAATGCATGGTATTAAAATTTCTATAGTGCAAATTAAGCAACATTATTAATCGGACAGGTAAAACCGCCAATCATTATTTCTACATGGAAAGAAGACTCCAAACGAATATCCGAAAAAGTTACGCATTGTTTCAAATGTTTCTAAAGTGAAATCCCTGGTCACAAGAGAAAATCACCCAACACAGATAATCAATTGCAAAGTCTTTAGATACATCTGTACCAACAATAAATAAAATAATAAATCAAGATTTACAACTTAAAAAAGCTAAAAAATATAATGTTCACCAGCTTTTGTACGAAGCATGTGACTCAACGCAAAACGTTTTGTAGAATCCTGTATGAAATCTATTTAGCAGGAGATAAATGGATATACATTGTGACCCTTGATGAAGTATGGGTTTACCTAAATGACTACAACATGAAAATGTCTATTTATTATAGAAAACGAAGAGAAAAATATGTACAAACCTGGTTCCGTCAATGTACAGAAAGTTGCAGTAAGGAATTTATGATAGCGGTAGGTTTCTCCTACAATGTGAAATTAAAAATAAAAACAGTAGAAAAAAATGCTAAAATCAACTCATCATACTATCAGGAGAAGATTTTACGTCCAATATTTACAGATAGACATTCCACTTCTTTATCCCAAAGACTTTCAAAGAGTGAAACTTCATCAAGACAAAGCTGCAAGTCATACTTCGAAAACTACCACTGCATTCCTTGAAAAAATGAAGACTAATACAGGCATTGCATATATACCTTTTCAACATATTCCTGTGAAGTCCCCTGACGTTTCACCTATGGACTATTGTGCCTTTGATCTGTTAAAATGGATTCTTTCTAAACGCAAACCCACCACTACAGATGGACTCTGGAAAGTAGTATAAGAAGAATGGAAAGCAATGTCCCTGGAAATTTTACGATAAGCTTTTCTATCCTGGAAATCACGATGCAGACTTATAGTCCAGAAAAAAAGGCTATCAGATCGAACATTTAAAAAAATAGTCTTTCAATTTTAAATATTAATTAAATGGCCCCGAAATCGTTCTAAAATGTGTTAATACCCTCTGTAGCTTAAATAATTGTGATTCTAGTTATGTGCTTTTAGTTATTTTTATTTTTATCTTTCTAAAAAAATGATGAGAAAAATTGCAAAATGAATTTTTCTTAACGTATATAGCTTAAGTAATACTTTTACAGTAGCTTGTGTGAAATTTCAAATCTTTATATTAAAACTCTTATTTTAGGGTATGTATTTTCAAAAATGTCAAAGTACAGAGTTAGCAAGAAATAAGTTTCCCACTTCAGAGGGCTGTAGAATACATTCTTTTTGTCCAAATGTGATAAAATTTGAACTACAAATAATTTAAATGATGCGCTTGACATTTATTTAAAAAAACAATAGTACAAAATTTTGCCGATAGATTGCGCTGTAGTACTAATGTTTCTTATTTGCATATACTGAAAATATTAAAAGTCATTTGCTTTACAGCGCATGTCTTAGCATGATCTTAGGGTAAAAAGAAGGCGAATTCTGAACGAGCATTAGTTACTTCTCTGCACATCATGCCTTCTTTGCAAGAAAAAGCGCTACTACCAGAACCAACAGAACTCCGTTGCAGCTGTAAAAGAATTTCGCCGTATGAAGCAGATACGAAGAGGTCCAATGCCTCCATGTGCGTTACGCAAGATGATCCAGAAATTTGAAAAAACTGGACAACTTGCTATTCTTCCCGTTAAAGGACAAAAGCCAATCCAGTCTTCTAGCGTCAAAAATGTGGCTACCGCAGTCGTTGGATGGTAGTGTGAGTTTGCCAGTTGTTTCCCGTGTATTGGATATTCCGTATTCCACTGTACGAAAAATCTTATGGCGGATTTTGCATTTTTATCCCTGCAAAATCAAGCCTCTGCACTTGCAGGTCGGTGACTCAGAGGTTCGTAAAACTTTTGCAATTCAGTTCCTTGTTCGAATGGTGGTTGACGTCACTTGGCCATGGAATATTCTGTGGACTGGTGAAGCCCACTTTCAACTTAATGGGCAAGTCAACACCCACAATTGTCGAATTTGGGAAGCGAAAAACCCTGGCGCTATCCGGGTAAAACCCTTGCATCCTGAAAAAGTGACAGTATGGTGTGGGTTTACGGTTCCTTTTGTGATTAGACCGTATTTTTTGAAGAGATAACTGCAAATGGAATCAAAACCTGTTCGATCACAGGACAACGGTACCAAGATATGCTGAGGGATTTTGTAATCCCACAATTTCAGCAGCGTGGATGCCTTCAGGATGGCGCACCTTATCATATTGATCGTTGTGTAAAGCAACTGCTAACACAGCATTTTACTGAGGCACTGGTTATCAGTCGTCATTTCCCTACGGCATGGCCTCCTCGTTCACCGGATATCACCCCCTGCGACTTTTGGTTATGGGGATTTTTGAAGGACAATTCTACCGTAAAAGGCCAGAATCTGTACCAGATATGAGGGACAGCATTCGGTGCCATATCCTTGATATTCCCACAGGCTCACTCCGGTCTGCTGTCGAAAATATGGTTCTGCGATAAAAGCACATTGTTGAAAATGCAGGGGTATATTGAACAGTTGTAATGCTAATTTTTATTATTATTATTTAACATTTATAAAGCATATCAAATGTTTTACGTGGATTACAGTGCCACCTATCGACGAAATTTTGTACTATTTTTTAAAATAAATGTCAAGCGCATCATTTGAATTATCTGCAGTTTCAATTTTATCTCATTTGGACAAATAGAACGTATTCTACAGCCCTCTGAAGCGGGAAACTTATTTTTTGCTAACCCTGTATTTTAAGTATCATGGATATTTTTCAAAAGATCGGAAACTATATTTATGCGACTTATAAAATTAAGTGTGTAGAAGAAAACTAAACTTCAAGTACAGAAAAAGCTGGGAAAAATATTCTAAACCAAAAAAAATTATAATGAAACGGAAAATTATGTATAACCTAAACAATCACTATAGTACAAAATGCTCTTTTGAGAAGAGTAGTAATAAAAATGCGTGCTAGAGAGTAGTGCGAGAGTAATATCCAATTCCACCCCCACCACAATAAGCGGTGCAGGACCAGTGTAGCGGTGTATAACGCAGCTGTGTCCAGCATCCTCTCTCCACGGTGTATCCAGACTCGAATGGAACCATCGTGGTGTTGCAGACGGAAGCATGACTCGTCAGTAAAGACAATTTCATTTCATTCTGCCGTTCATATCCTTCTTTAATCGCACCATTTCCGACGGAGACGTCTGTAGTTCTGCGTCAAGGGTAGACAAAACAATGGACGTCTTGCGGACAAACCAGTTTGCTGTAAACGACTTCAAATGGTATGCCCTGGTACTGGATGATTCGTTACAGATTGTAGGTACTGTGTAATGATTCATGATGTGGCCGAGAGATCTGTCATTGCCATGGGCACAAATTCCTTGTCATCGCATGAAGTGGTACACTAAGGTGGGCGCGATTGAACCTGTCGGTCCGTCGAACCCTCCTGCATCGAAAGATCATGTATCGGCATTACAGTTGTTTGGTTTCATCCAACATGGTTGACAAATTCCCTGAAGGGTAACCACCATCACGGTAGGCCACTGTCTTTCCTCTGTCGAATTCGGATACTGGATCAAAAACGTTCGATGTTTTCTAAGAGGCGTAATAGATCTTTTTTTTATTTGAAAAGATCTAAAGATCTATTAAAAGAAAAATGCAATTTCCAAATTTGAAATCGTTGAAATCTCCAAGCATTAAATAGCGCTTTGAAGTGGCGCCACAGACTCACGTGATGTGGGTCTGTGATGAAATTCTAATCATTTGCATATCTGACCTCCGCTAATGCATGTTGCAAATTTCATATTATTTGCATGCTTCGTTCAGGGTGTTCCTTTTACGGTAGCCAGCAGTATAGAATGAGAGGATTGGAATTACCATTCAGTCTTTATTGTTGATTAGAACCGCCCATTATATTCGAAAGAATTTTTTTTATTGTATACACGAGAATTTTAATAACGTATTATATTTTAATGCAAATTTATTGCCAACAAGACTTTTGGAAACTGAGTTAATAGCAATAATTTTTCTAAGGAAGGATTTAAGGATTCCGATTCATTTTAATTTAATGTATTGTATTCCTGTTTATTTTAAATCTTTGTAACTATTCAAGACAAATTTTAATAGGTCACTTTGTCTAAAATTATTCAACTGTAACAGAAGTGCATGGAATAAATGTAATTTTCATAACTTCAAAATAATGTTTGGATTTAATAAGCTGACTGCTCCTCTTTGGAAAATTCAACGACTTTGAAGCTGGAAACTAAACTCTCGCATCTCACTAGTTTCGTGAAACTAATCTGTTGAAGAATGCGAGGCAGCGCAAGCAGAATTTAATACTTAATATTCCAATGTGAGTAAAAATGATGTCTTTAATATAATACAAATTATGCCGCATTCTGTTAAATTTGGTGATCTAGAAATGAGGTATAGGTTCATGATTAATTATTAATATAATGTACATATATTAAACAAAATACATTAAGAGAATATAAGAAAAATTTCTCAAAATATTTATGAAAGTAAAATTTACTTATTATTTTTATAATTCTTGTTAGTCTCCAAATATTTTTATATTTCTCGTTAGTCAAAAATTAAGAAGCTACATTGGGGATGCATAAAATATTAAAGCTTAAGCCTAGTAAAAATTATAACTTATAACTTCGCTAAATAAGCCTGTTTCTTTACAAATGATATTTTTTTTAATATGTAACAACATTGTTGAAATGCTAAAAACACTAAATTTCAACTAAAAGTTGCCACAAAATCTGAAAAACACATATAATCTACTGTAGCATAATGTATTAACGCTTTTCTGCTGCAAATGATGTAGAAAAATATTTTTATTGAGAAATAAAATTTGTGATATACGTTTTATAGGAAAGTGTTAAGCTTTTTATGCCGTTGTAATATTTTCAATTTTTAAGTTCATGCACTTAAAAATATGGAAAATTAAAAGGTTTATTCGGCGTTGGTTCGTTTGCGGTCCTTTTAAGGAAGTGTTTTATATTTACATGTAAGCAAATCTCCTCTTCATATTGATAAATTAATAACAGTGCATTGAACATTATAATTAAAAGAAAGATAATAATTATTTTGATCTAAATATTTTATCTTTTCGTAATTTATTTAAATGAAATGCATATTCTGAATATTTAACCTAACGTTCTTTGTGTTATTTATCTACAAAATTATTTCATTCTATTTAAAAATAAAGCATTAGTAAAAAACACATAAATGTGTATATTATTTTTTAAAATTCACATTTCTTAAATTTTCATTCATTTATAAATTTAATTTTTATTTTATTTTATCTTCTAAAATATTTTTTTCTTTGTTAATTTAACTGAAGTTAATACATCTGTAATAATTGAAACTGAAAAGAATTATAATTTGAAAAATTAAATATTATGAATTTATAATTTAAATTTGTATTCTTAAAGGAAAAACAATTTGTAATTTTTCCTAAATCATTATGATTGAATAAAAATTATGTTTAATGGTTTTTCTCCAGTAAAATTCAAAGATTAAATATTTTATCACTTTTTATGAAAATAATTACATATTTTAAAACATAAGTAAGCTGTAATCATAAAACTAAAATGTAGAACTCTCTCTTTAATGCAAAATGATTAAGAAGATATTTTAAAATTAAAATTTAATTTATATGTAAATTTCCAATTGAGAATATTTGCTAAATATTTTGCATTAACTTCGTAATTTATTAATGTTGGCATCACTAAACTATCTTGAAATTTATAAAATAAATATTTGCAATTTTAGAAATTTTAAATATTAATTTAATGACATTGACCGAAATGATTTACTGCTTCTATTTGATAAAGATTATGTCAGCAATTGAAATAATTTTTTAATGATTATATTAAGAAATAATGAGACACCAATACACTTAAAGAATTTTTAAAGATATATATACATATAAGAGCAGTTTTTATAATATACCATGATTTATAGTGAAAAAATAATTTAGTGTCCTTTCATGTTAACATTCAGCAAATTTAACACTGCTGCTTAAAATATTCATAATAATTAAATATTTTATTAAATTTGTTCAATAATTTCAGATAAAGGAATAGAGCCACAATGTTAGATAACTAGCCTCGAAAAAAATTTAAGAGCTTATCTACTGTTGTACAAGTCTGTAAATTTGATAATCTTTTGTTCTAATATATGGTTATCAGTGCAAAATACATGATTTCTTTATACTTAATTTTTCTAAATTCAGAATAAACTTCGTATAGATTTTATTATCAGTTTTTAAAAATAATAACTAATTGTAATAGCTATTTATATAATTATAAAATTGACCCCCATGTACAATTAAGAAAGGACACACTTACAAATGAATATATAGAAATATTTGTGACACATTATTTTTAGGCAAAGTTTATAAATACTCTCATTAGCAGACAGCCCCCAGGGAATTCAAAATTTACAGTGACCATATATGTTTTCTTGAGCGCCCTGGGTACTCTGTAATGTGAGTACTCGAAGCATATATCCCGCTTAATAATAGGTGGTTAGCTCAACGCTGAGTGATTAGTTCTAAAGCATGCTTGGTACTCAGTTTTGTCAAATTATTGTAAGAACAAAATGCGTAGTCGTCCTTACATAACCTGATGATACAACCTGAGATCTCTGCACTAGAAGCGAGAAGTGCCACCACAAGCTGCCTGGCTTCAAATTTGTGTATAATAGTCCTAAATATTCAAAGTTTTTCTTTTTGAATTTAATGCACCGGATGTATTAAAATTGAAACTCATAAACAATACAGATTAAATTAAGTAATTTATAAATGTTAAATTTCCCAGAATCTTGAATAAAATTTATGATAGTTTCCTTATGTAATTTAAAAAAAGAATGTTAACTTGATAAGGAAAAAATTAATGTTTACTTGAAATAGCTTTATGTAATAATTTTCCTAAGAACAAGGAACTTAAATGTCAATAAGTTATGTATTTTATCAAATGCAAGAACTAATAAACTTTTATAAAGCAATCCTGAAAAATCTTCTAGTTCAAATTAAATTGAAAATTGACTTCATTTGTTCATCACAATTATTAAGGAAAATAAGAATTTTTTGTTAATTTATTTTTAATTAACTATATTAAATTATTTTTATAAATATGCAGCCGTATATAAATGACAAAACCTAATTTTAACCTGCAAAAGCATTTAAAATATTCTTAGTAAAATGAATGACTCCGAATTAATGCAGAAGCACATATACACAGGATTGTTACGTTAATGTTTCCACCTGTAAAAAGCCAGAATTGCCATCTGTCGCAGAGTATAATGCTGCCAGACGTACACGAAGAGGGTCGGTTAGGTTCTTAAAGGCGCTCACTGGGACGTTGGCCCATGCCGACTCCAGTGCCATAGCCAGCTGCGGTAGATTACACAGAAGAGGATCCATGGCACGACCAAATAAAATAGGTGGTCCCAAAGCTCCTCGATAGATTTTTGGCCGCATTTAAGTCAAATGAATTTGCTGGCTAGTGTAAAATGGTGAATTCATCCTACAGCTCTTCAAAACACGTTTTTACACTGCCAGCTGAAAGGCATATTGCACTATCCTTTGCTCACTCACCAACAATATTTATTTTAATTTACAGCCCAACTGTCAAAGGTAAGATAACATCTTTACTTGCAGAAATACGTATGATTATGTTTTAGAAATAAAAATATCGAATTAAATAAGAGACTGGTTTATATTTTTTTCACTCATTGTGAAAAAATACAAGAAATCATTTTAACAATGATTTGTAAAAGAATAGATTTAGAACGTAGTGCTAGGATAATGCTCATCAATGCAAAAGGTCTTTGATTCTATTCAAACCACTTATGAACAACAAGTGTTCTGCATGCACTTTTTAAGGTAGATACTTCGGAGATTGTGCAGTATCTACTCTTTTGACACACACATATATCCTACTATATATGAAATGTCCTCCTTGAAGATATTTATGCTGTAGATATCAAAATGTCCTTCAAAAAAATGGAAGTCAATCTACTACGCTTTGTTAAAGGGTTGAGATTTACTTTTTCTTAATACCAAATTATGAAGACATAACTCAATAACTTCCCATTGAATGAATTTACATATGACTAATGACTATTTCACATACAAATTGGATCAACACAGTATTTTGTTTGTTTCTAAATTATGAGAAAGAAAATATTTCATATGATCCACAAATCAGTGCTATTCTTTCTTTTTTAAATGGTTGGCACACTTGGGTGACGAACCCTATGCCACAATAAGGCCAGAAACTGCTATTCATTTGTCGTTACCCAGCGGGCACCTTTAAACCAAGTCACGGAGGCGAGTAGCGTTACCAGAGCCATACCACCACAAACCCGTTTATAGGGTGGGCCACATTTATACAACATCACAGAAGAAAGGACAGAGAAACACAGAGAGAACAAAGAAGGAAAGAAACATCCATGTCCGAACCGGGATTCGAACCCGGGACCCACAGCTCAGGAGTCAGGAACGCTAACCACTCAGCCATCGGTCGGCATCAGTGCTATTCATTTTAGAGAAATTTCATGCCAGCCAAAATACTAAAAATGTATTGTGTGTTGATAATGACACAGTCCAGTCACAGTAATGTGACCACCTGTCAAAAGTCAGAATAACCACCTTCCGCATAGTGGACTGCTGCGAAAAGTACCGGAAGAGAGTCGAATGGGTTCCTAAAGGCGTTCGCTAAGATTCGCTATTGCAGAGCCGTGGCCATTTGTCCTAGATTATGTGGATGAGAATCCATGCCGTGACCTACCCCATCAAAATGGTCCTACAGATTCTCAATTACGTTTATATAAGGTGAGTTTTCTGGTTAGGGGTGAACGGTAATCTCACAGTCCTGCTTTTCCAATCACTCACGTACAACGCCAGCTTTAAGACCCTTCGGCTGGTAAATGATATTATCCAGTGGAGAAAAAATAGTGCAGATAATGGTGGACATGGTCTGCAAAGACAGAGGCATATTTGTATTGAATCATCGTGCCTTTCACAATGATGAGTGAACCCAGATAATGTCAGAAACGGTCTATCAGAGGTTTCACATACTGTTCGCCAACGTATCTTTCTATAATGGAGCCAAGTCTTGATTCATCGGTAAACGATTCTTATCATTACTCAGAAAACTCGTGGGCAAATCCCAGCCTTCGTCGTGGATGGACATTTGCTTCAATAGTCAAGCAATATTCGGTGAACAATAGTTTGGGAGACACTGTTGGTAGCCTAAAGATCTTCTGTGAGGTCATCTGCTCAACACACGTCTTATAGCCCGCCCGCATCCCCTCAGCCATTGTTCAACTCTGTCATCTATGCCCCACAACTATCACGTCACTAATTTTAGGTAGCTCCATTTTTCCATGACACTTTTTTTACCATGGATGTACACAAATAATTCACACATTTATCGTTTTCTAAATGCTTCCATCCTATGCCCGAAAACGAATGATTATGCCTTTTTGGACATCAGTTAAATGACTAGGCATCTGCAATACGTGAACAATTGCAATGTTTTCCGAAGCTCACACACACCCTTCATATACTGCAGTGTGCTGCAACTTTCCTCTTGTGATTGGTTATTTAATGTCGAATGTACGTGGTAGTCACATTAAAATAACTGGACTGTATATATAACTCTATGTGGGTCATCATGTGTTTGTGTAATTATTTTTAATATTATCATTAATCTATTAAAATTTCCGCGCTTACCCTGTGTAGTAGTCAGACTGCCTGACTGCAGATAGGGAAGTCCTGGGTTCGAAGATAGGGAAGTCCTGGGCACAGTATGAGCATGCATGTATTTCCTCTCTCTGTATATCCTGTCTTTGTCCTTTCTTTGTATGAATGGTTGCCTACCCTATAAACGGGTTCCTATGGCATGAGTGTACTGAGGAAGTCGAACTCCACACTAAAATATGGTTCAGTTTGAAAAGTGGAGCAGCGCACCCCATATTGTCATCCTGGCTGGCACAAGACAACTACAACACAACATTCTATTATAATTAAAAGTTCAAAAAATATCAGTTAATTGTGAGGAGAAAATAAATTGAGAAGATAAAGATGAAATGTTTACTCAATCAAAGTTTTAATGCAATTTTTTTCAAAATTATAAATTTAATCATAGATATCACACAAAAACATAGATAAAATATTTAGTAAAAATTAATTTTCGAAAACATTTAAATATTTGAAGGGAAAACAATTGATTAAAGTTAAGCATGTACTATTGTAAACATCTTAAAGTTTCTTTTACTTTACTTCGAATATATTAAGATTGAATTTGTTTGAAAGAGTCAAAGAAAATTATTATTAAAAGCCAAATGAATTAAATATTACAATTATAAAAGAAAATCGTTTTTATAAATAGTTTTGTAAGTATTATTTAATAACTTATTTAAAAATTCAAATGCATATCATGAAAGTTGAATTTTTTAATTCCATAAATTGTTTTAATTTTTCAAGAATTTAAAAAAAATTGGATTATTTTACATACACTATTAAAATTAATTAGATTAGATTTAATAATTCCTTCTGCTTCAAATATTCTGTGACAGATATAAACGCCAATTATAACTTCCTCAAAAGTCCCATCCTTACTTAATTTCTTAAATATCAAATATTTCCTTTCGCACGCAAATTCTGGGCACTATTCATTCGCAAAACCACTGAAATGTAAAATTTTAATTTAGTCTCCAGTTGTATAATCAGTGAAGGATTCCAGATTCAGCCATTAAAATTTTAAATTAAATACTTTTCTTAAGAAAAGAATATTTAACAAATTGTGATCTTAAGTGTTGTAGTTGTAGAAGAATTAAAGAAAATGAACGATATGTATGTGTAAAATGAGAGAAAAAAACTGCCGACTAAGATAATAGAAACGAAAAACAAAAAATTGTTGGAGAAGAGATTCATTGGATTATTTAAAATCTGAGCCATCATTGAAAGTTTGTGATTTCAAATAGAAATGAATAGTTACGATTTTTAAAAAATTCAATGGATCTTGTCTGACAGCCGTAGTTCTCTCCATTATCTTAGTAATTGGCTTCTTGTAGGCGACAAGATCAGCAACTCTATCCTGCTTAAATTAAAACTCATTTCACTTAATCATGATGTTCACTTGCAATGGATACCTTCACATGTGAATCTCCACGGGAATGAAATGGCCGATAATCTTGCTAAGGAGGTTTGCAGGATTTCAAATACTCCCTCTTCCACACTTACTTTTCTGGAGTTATACTCCCGGGAAAAATCAAAAATCTCGGAGGAGTGGAAAACACCCCCACCCATAATTGGTACAAGGGATCAAAACCGGGTTTGTCCCTTGACCTCCCGTGTGACAGACGTACCCGGACTGTTCTCTCAAGACTTGCTAGCGCTAGCGGTCATATTAAGTGCCTCACTTTCAACGAGGGCAGGAAAACTTTCGTCACCTGCACCAAGTGCCAAAATCATCAGGCTTCTCCTGAGCATCTTTTGGATTGCATGGGTCTCTCTAGGGAGGATCTCTTTAGCAATCTTCTTTTAGTCTTCGACTTCCTTACAGTCAACGAACTCGTGGATCTAGTCTGACTCCGTCAGACATGGAGGATAAGCAACAACAACAAAAAATTCAATGAACTCTTAGAGCCCGTGTTTTACAAATCTGCTTTATATTGTTTTTGCACTATTATTTAAAATTTGAATGTTGGTGTAAGTAAGGCAGTAGTCTTAAGATTCACAGAAGATAGTTTACAAATATTGAAATTATTAATTTTGAATTACATTTACTTAATTGTAATTTTTAAATTTTTAAATGGTTCTTGTGCCGATATAAACTAACCATCAATTGGATGTTTTGTCATGTCTTTTTCATTATGCATTTTCTGCTTGGCTTAAGTCAATAGAAAATGGCTTCACTAACTGATATGCTTTGATCTTTATATAAGAAATCGTTTTATTAACAAAATAAATTTTAACACTATTATCAGACATTCGATGATGAACTTCGCCTTGTTTGCTGCCGCTCGAAGATTGTGATTTGTAAGCAGGCAGCAAATACGTTAATAAGAGTGATTTATAACGCCGTCTGACTACGATGTCACGTAGATGAAATGTTATCTGACGTCATGGATATTTTAAACCAATGAGAATCGTAATAAAGTGGTGTACTCAGAATCTCAACTGTAACGAAAGAAACAATAACTTTATGTTTAAAATGTACAGAAGTAAATTTTATAGTTTAAATTAGTTTTAGTTTAATTAAAATAAAAATTGATTACATTAAGTTAAATTGTAATGCAGTATTTCTTAGGCTCGATTTTAAAAATGCTTGTCTCCTACAAAGGGATAAGTTTTAGTTATGAAGTTGAAATAGGATATATTTTAGCTTTAAATCTCCTATTATTGATGGCTTATAGTCTAAAAGATGTTTTTATTTTAATATGAGTATGATAATTTTATTATGAGCAAATTCGCTATATATATAAATATATTTTATTAACTTTGTTAATCAAATATATTAATATTATTCATATTTATTAAGAATTTTTATATTAATTAAGTGTATTTTTAATAATTAAGTATTATTACGTTAATTAAGTGTTTTACAAGTTATTATACATAGATATATTAATTTAATAAATATTTATATAAATATAACATAAAGCAAAAACGAGATGTATTTAGGTATACACCATTATTATTTGAAAATAATTTTAAATCTGTAAAAAAAGTATTTCCTTATATTGTGTTTATGGAACTAAATATCTTTAATCCTTTAACGCGCGGTGGTCGCGCTATGAAACCACCAATTTTCAATATTTTTTCTTAATTTCTTTTCACGATTTTTCACTTAAATTTTATAGATTTTATATCTTTTACTTTTAAATAACACTAACAGATGACAGCACCAAATTAATTTCAGGTCGGACTCCTTCCAATATGTCGTTATTTAATGTTCATTTTTAACAACACAAAATAACGTACTTTTTTAATATAAATAATAATAAATATCAGAAATTTTTTCTTCCTATACCGTCATGTCTGTCCTAAACAATATAAATGCAGCAGTAGTTTGAACTAGATACATAAAAAACTTTCCTTTTTTGAGGGAAATTCCTGGTGGTTGCACCCCGCAACCACCGCGCAGCTAGAACACATGACTTACGTGAACAGCAGACTACATAAACATGGCCGGCATATTATGATTGGGAATTAGAGTGTTTAGGAGTGTGGGGAAGGGGGATTTGAATCACATGGTCATTTTACTTGTAAACAACATGTGGCTATAAATCATAGGGTCATTTTACTTGTAAACAACATGTGGCATTTATATCCCCAGTGAACATGTGCTTTCGCTATTTCTGTTGCAGATTTTTCTTTGCGTTGAATGTTGCGTTTGCTCCCAGGCTAGTACGGAAATTTTCATTTAATAGTATTTTGTGTGTTTTAAATATATATATATATATATATATATATATATATATATATATATATATATATATATATATATTTTATCGAAAATAGTATTTACGTAAAAGTTTTATTTAAATTTAAAATAATTAATAGCAATATATTTTAACTGTGTGTAAATATTTTCTTCTACTGTTCAAATTTAAAATGCGTCGCAAAGGGCTTGGAATAGCTGAGGCATTGGCTTTATTTGAAGAAAAGGATTACCATCAAAATATGGGGTATGTGGACTATTTTGATCAATTGAAAAGCTTATATGAAATTGATCGGAAAAGTAAAAAATGGTGGCATCGAATTTCTTCCATTTTATTGATGTCACTATTGTAAATTCCTTTATTATATATCGAATGCTTCCAGAAAGTGATCCAAACTTAAAAGTACTAAAGTTATTCAGAATGGACATCATCAGTAGTTTGATTTCAATGGGAAATAAAGGATCTGTTCCCAAAATAAAAATATCAAGCTCCGCATGTATAAAAAGCCACAAACCTCATGTTCCAGAACAAAAAAGATTAAAGAATGCTGAACACATGCCAATAAAATGCAAACCACGACGGTGCGCATTTTGTAGCACAAAGGAGAAACCTCACAGAACAAGATACATGTGTGAAACTTGCAATGTTGGTTTATGCATGTATCAAAAAGATAAAAGATGCTTTGAACAGTTTCACAAGAAATAACTTCTTTCTAATCGACATTTAAAAAAAAAACCCTGCTAAATGAGGATTCTAAATTCAGTATCGACGTGTTTTTATAGCAACTAAATTATATAAATGTTTAATTTTTCACTTTTACTACTCTTTACTTTGTAAAATACTGTAAAAAAATAATATACTGCATTTTAAATACAAACTGTCTAAGAAATTTGCAATAATCATCATTTATTGAAAGCACGTACGAAACAAGGTAAGTTTTTTCCCCTGCTAACTCAGTAAGTATCAAGGTCCTAGACGCGCGCTGGTCGCGCTATGCGACCACCACCCACAGATAAATGGGTAGATGTAGATTTTATTAAATTCATATATTATTTGTCTGTGGGATCATAACATTCAATTTTTATAATTCTTTAGTTTAAAATTTAAAAAAAATATTGCGCGCGTCAAAGGGTTAAAATAAACTTAAAGAACATTTTATTGGATGATTTTAATATTTAACAGTTATATATATATATATATATATATATATATATATATATATATAATTTGATAGTTACCTGTTTGTATAGATCGTTCATTTTAATGAAAAATTAAGTAATCATTATTCAGTGTTGCAATATAAGTAGAATTAACTTATTTTGTTTCAGAAAAAAATGAATATCTTTTTATAATAATCCAAATTTAAATTCTGCTAAATATATTTTAAATATTCCTATCTAATAAAAATTATCAGAATAAAAGCTTTTATTCTCAATGGCTTCTACAATCGTAAGTAAATTTAAATTTTAACCTTGACAAATTAATACTTTCAGGTGGGAAAATTAAATTGAAAACAAATCGAATTGAAATACATATTCTTATATGTATTTTCACAACTAACCCAGCAAACACAATCTGTTGATAAAATGTCGGTTTGGCACGACAAGTTGCCCATGATGGTTTAACGGTCCTATTTCGAACATTACGGCCGTGGGTGAGTGTTGGCCAAAATAAAAACCGGACATGAGCTGGATGATAAAAGATTCTGGAAAAAGTCAACAGATCCTGGCCATTAGTGGTCATGACGTTGTTGGTTAGCAAAATTCAGACGATTAGTTTTTATTGGTCTTTAATAAATTTATTGGCAAAAGCGTTTTCTTAAGATAGTTTTTACTGTGATGTTAATAAATTTTAATGATAAATTCCGTTTTTCTTTAAATTTAAAAATTATTTTTTGGAATATATATAACTATTTATTCATTATACCGCATGACAGTAGGACTTCAAAAACAGCAAAGTGATTCTGTCAGTCGTAAGTGTGAAGAGCAGAGTTGTTAATGGGTCCCTTGTCAAACAAAAGAAACATAAGATATATAAGATATAAGTTGTTCTTGTTGTCGTGTGCCAGCTAGGCGTGCAATATGGGGTGCGCTGTTCCACTTTTTCAATTGAACCATATTTTGGCATGGAGTCCGACTTCTTCAGTAAACACATGTCATAGGGACCTGTTTATAGGATAGGCAACCATTTACAACACATTTATACACAGAAAGGACGAAGACAGGATAGATAGAGAGATAGTACATCCGTGCCCGAACTGGGATTCGAATCCAGGATCTCTCAATCCGTAGTCAGGTACTCTGATCACTAGACAGGGTGGGCGGCATAAGATATAAGTACACATTTATTATTGTTGTTTTTTATTACGCGAAAAATGTTCAAGAATGTGATATGTTTGTCGTACGTTGAAATAATATTTAATTCTTTGCAAAGAATACTTCGAAAACTATAGAAGAAATGTAACGACTTTCAACATTCATTACGACAACATAACGGCATTAAAATGTTTTGCATTCTGTATTTTATTACCAACCTATAGCAACAAAAATGCATAGAACACAGAAATATTTTTCATACCATTTATATGCTATACTTAATTAATTAATGTAGTCTCAGATTAAATTTTCCAATACTTCTTTTTTATTAGAAATTAGTTGTTACAAATTTTATAAATATACTTCTAGAGTTTTTTTTTGTTTGTCACGAAGTAGGTTTACATAGTAAATGATAATCTAAAAATATTATATTTGAAACATTTTAAATGTTTATTTTCCATAATCTTTATATAGTTCTTCGTAGCATTTATTTATGAGAATAAAATTATCTGCAAAATCCATAGAAACTTTAATCGTTTGCTCTTAAAATGATCTCTGTTATACAATTGTTTTTAAGTCAATTGTAGTTTTTAAAGAATAAAAAAACTCTGGTGCATACTTTGCCCTATAACAATACATTTTTTTAAAATTTTGCATACTTTTCAAACATCTGTTTTTGTTTTAAGTAATGAACACTTTAAGTATATTTATGAAATGGTATTTACATATACACCTACCAACTATTAAAATCATTATGGATTTCTTAAAATAATTATTTATTTACAATTCGAAAATTGAATATTCCTGAAAATATACTAAAAATATTAATTTTTATTGTAATACACATTTTACAATTTCCTTAGAAATTTGACACATTAATTGGTACTAAGATAAAATAATTTCTAGCTCTATGGTTAAAAAATAATATGAACTGAATTCGTATGTCATCACACAATAGTGCCTGTTATGATGTTAATGATATGATAATGTGTTGAAAGAGGTACTCCAATAAAGTGCGCACCACAGATGCCGTATAATCCAAGATGCCAAATTCTGAGCTTGGTGATTTTTTGGCTGATTTTCTTATGTATCTGGCAACCTGGTTTTTATTACGTCATAGATATTAAGACCTATGACAATTATGCAGAAAATTCTATTTTGGCAACGATAGTATTTACGTCATCTTGGCAATATTTTTTAATCGCCAAAAAAATTCAGAATTTAATATCACTTTCACTTTCACAAAATTTTATCAATAATTCATTATACAATCTTGATTTTTATTAATCAGAAGCAAAACATTATAGCATATTCATTCACAATAATAGATAATATTATTACAAATCAATTCCTGATGAACTAAATAAGGTTGCTTAGATAAAGAATCCTGCCAGTTGCAACCACAGAAAATCTTATCATAAACAAATTATGATTTTTTTTATTATAATATGGAAACATTAATATTAAATTTATAATTAAACTTCGTAAATTAAATTATAGTTATGACATATTGTTTATTATCAAACATAAGTTTTATTTCAATAGATAAAAAAATGAAAGGTCAGTTTATTTACTGACTCAATTTAAGTAGTGCAATAAATTGTAATTTAAAAAAGTTTAAATATATTATATATAGTTTGGTTCTTGGAAGCAATTAAATCTTTATATAGGAATACATTTACCGATTAATTTTGCGTGTTTCCAATTAAACATTTACTCCCAGGAAAAAATACGTATACTGTGTTTTTGTTTCTCATCTCCATGATACCAAACGCTAAATCATAAAAGCATGAGCTCATTCACGCTGAAGAAATCCAGTACTAATAGAGAATTTTAAACCAGGTCTTGCCTGGTAAGTCCCAGAAAAGGTAAAATGTGACCAGGGAGGCTTGTGCAGAAGAGTACCTAGTGCAGGTTTTGCTTATTGCCTCCTACAAAAGTCGTTGATGACAGGTGACCTCTAATGAAACGGGCAAGAGCAGTTGTATCTCGTCAGATGTTGCCCCGAACCAAGAAGTCGCCAGAACACCTACTCTGATACTACAGGCGTACAGGTGGGGCAATACAAATGACCTTATTCATTGCCTTATCTTAAGAAAATAACTCCATATAAGAATGAGGAGTGGGATATATACTGTAATAGTAATCAATGTTTATAAATACCCTATGAATTTGTGTGCGTTATTCATTCTAATGCAGATAATGTTAAAAATGTGTACTTCATTTTATGTGCTAATATTTTATTCAAATAACATTGTTATTGTCGTGTGCCAGCTAGGCTGGCAATATTGAGTACACTGCTCCACTTTTCCAACTGAACCCTATTTTGGTGTGGAGTACCAACTTCCTCAGTACACACATGCCATAGGGACCCGTTTATAAGGGAGGCAACCATTCATACCTCATTCATATAAGGAAAGGACAAAGACAGGATAAAAAGAGAAAGTACATCCATGCCCGAACCGGGATTCGAACCCAGGACCTCTCTATACGTAGTCAGGCACTCTGACCACTAGACAAAGCGGGTGGCTTAAATTACATTAATATTGTTATTTAAATAAAGTGCAGAATACAAAATATGTACAAAATTAAACACCGTATGAAATAATTTTAATTTATAGATTTTATTTGAAAATCAAATCATTTTTTTATAAATTATTATTTATGGACAGAAATATCCTTTAATAAATGCAAATATTTAATATTGTTTATTATTATGCTGTTACAAACGAATATATTTTCATAAAATTCTATATAGCTTGTCAAAAGGTATTTATTACGTGAACTAATTTGAACTATATAAACATAATCTACAGCATCTTCGAATCATCTATTTGTGTTTGATTGTTTAAAATAAAATATTAATTAAAAAGTATGAAAATAATTTCCCCAAGTTATTCTTAATATGGAGTGAAATGACCCTTGAAATATACACATAGTCCTTAAAATAACTTTATTTATCATCATTAATAAATGATAGGATACTTATATCAATACTTGTTTAAAAGAATCGTATTGTTGATAAAAAAAAAAAAAAAAAAAAAAAACAGTCACCATCTTCACACAAACGTACAAATTATAAATCTATATCCCTCGGAAATTGGAACTGTGACCGCACTTGAGAAATCCCCCACTCTATCAGTTATCTAAGCCCACAAGGTGGACACACAATGCATTTCAAATGTAAGTATTCTCAAGACTCAGGAAGCGAGAAAATTTAATTTAGTTTCGAAGTTAGAAGACTCTGACAGTTTCAGGGATTACTCTCTGCTCTCTCTCTCTCCTACGAGTTTCAAAATTAGATGTTTCTCTAAGGGCACGCATATTTAATAAGTTACGTGTTCCTGGGAAGACTTTCTACACAAATTTAGCCAAATGAACACTTTTGGCTAAAGCGGTTTCACATTTTACACAGAAAGGTCGGAAAACTAAAACTTTAGCATTTATAAAAATTGTTTTTGTTTTTCATTTCTGAAACATCATAAAAATTAATATTAATACTATAAGAAAATGTAAATTTTTCATTTTAGATTTTTTTAATAGCGTGTTGCAAAATGGAAATAACTAAAATTCCCTAAACTGTTACAAGCAAATTTTTCAAGTCCACTAAAATAATCAGTTTAACTTCATAGAGAGAGAAGAATTTTTTATAAATTCAAAGTTTATTAAGAACATGAAATAGTATTTTTTGAAATAATTTTATAGTCTTTAAGACAAAAATTTTAAAACTATAAAATACAATTTGTGTGGATTTATTTATGCATATATGTGTACGAAATGGAGTCAAAGAACTTTACCACAAATATTTAAATTATTTACCCTCTTAAGGCACACAGTTTTTAAACCAGGAAATAATTATTTTACTTAAGAAAACAAGTTTTAGTTTAATGTTTGCAAGTTAAATGTTTGCATAAAATAAAAGTAAAAAAAAATGAATGAACATTTTTATTTCAATTTTGGATTTTGTTATACATTGCAAATGAAGATCGAATGTTGCGAAATTACGCACGCACACACGTTATTGACTTTTAATTTTCTTACTTTAGAAAAAAATATGTAACTATAATTTTTTAAACAGCAATATTTTAAAAGTATAGTTCATTTTAAAATGTTAAAAATTTCCTTTTGTGTGATATATTTCAAAGTAAGGAGTGAAGCAGTTTTAGCCAACTGGTAAGAACGCCGACTTGCTGTCCGGAAGGGCGGGCTTCGACTCCCAATGTCACTAAAGACCCAACGAATATATGCGATAAATCTGTGAAATCGAAAGTCATGTGGTCTGTAACTGAGCACGACGATATATTAAAATGGCAACATTAACAATAGTTATAATTTTAATTCATATTTCACTTATAAAATAAGAGAGATTGTATTAAATATTGGAATATTGACAAAATGAAATAAATTATTTTGTGTGAGTTAAGCGTTTTCCAAAACATACATTGTTTTGCACTTAAACTTCAAGAATTAAAAATATTTCAATTTTGACTATCTATATTCACATAAATTGTATTGCATGATTTATTTTATATATTTTGGAGCTGTGACAAAATAAAAATAATTTTATTTGTAGAAAAGTTAAAAAGGAAAATTTTTATTTTATTTTATTTGTCTTCAATCTAAAAGATATAATGATTGTAGCTAGATCATTATCTTTAATATTCATTGTAGCAATCATTATGAATGTCTAAATCTATAAATAAGTCAACTCAAATAAAAGAAAATACATGAAAAATTAGGAATATATTTCAACTAAGGTTACAATAAGGTAAAATATACAGAAAATACATGAAAAAATTAGGAACATATTTCAGCTAAGGTAACAATAATTCTTTCCACCAGTATTAATCTCGTGAACAGCTAATTTTAAAAAGTTAAAAACTAATTTTAAACACACTTTGATTACCGCGAACCCGCGTTTTCATATTTTAACCATTTGTAGATGTTTGCTAAAATGTGATGATATTCCTTAATAAATAACATATTTTTATTTGATCAGATATTTAATGATTGTTTGCAAAATGCTGATTTTGCGAAGCAATTTTGAAATAAAACCTGTTCTCGAAAATATTATATTTTGAATAAAATAATGTAAATTAATATTTACATTATTTTACACTCTATATAATACTTATTAACTTGAAACTTTTCATAAAATTGAAAATCATTGATATAATATACTGTTTTAATATGTATATAATCTAATATATCATCTTCTTTAGTACCAATAAATTATCCGCTGAATTATAAAGACTTTATTTAGAGGGAACAACATGACATTTCAGTAAGATTATAATGCAAAATATTTTTAAATTTCAACGAGTTTTTAGTTTTTAAATATTAAAATGGATAACTTTAATGTGTTCCAGGAATTTTTTTAGTACTTCAACAATGAAGGTAAGAAGAGTTATAGCAAATGTAACCAGAGAGAAATGTACTCATCTTCTATCATTCAATGAAAAAAGTTTGTGTTTTCTGCATGCATTAACGAAAAATAAAAGTATATCTTGTGATTTACAATTGGAAATTTATCTTTACTTTTTTTCTTTTCTTTTTAATTTGATCTCTGTAATGGGTAAAAGGAGAGAACATTAACATTATTTGCTTAATTCTTATGTTTTTCGCGATTTCGTATTGAAACTCATAACTCAGTAATCATCCATTTCAAATTTTAACCCAATTTTCTTAAATCTTGTCTATGATAACCGAATTATTTTACAATATTTCACTTTAATCTCCTCGATATCCCCTAATTCCGCGGCAACTACAGTATAATATTTTTTTATAAATCCATTAACCCTAGCGAAGTCGAGAACTTGCGCAAACCATTAACAATCTAAGATGTGATCGGGGAAAGCCGGTTACAGGTTATTTTTTGTGCAAAATGAAAAAGACCTTGCGCAAACCACAAACAATCTAAGATGTGATCAGGGAAAGCCGGTTTCAGGTTATTTTTTGTGCAAAATAAAAAGACCTTGCGCAAACCACAATCAATCTAAGATGTGATCAGGGAAAGCCGGTTTCAGGTTATTTTTTGTGCAAAATGAAAAAGACCTTGCGCAAACCACAAACAATCTAAGATGTGATCAGGGAAAGCCGGTTTCAGGTTATTTTTTGTGCAAAATGAAAAAGACCTTGCGCAAACCACAAGCAATCTAAGATGTGATCAGGGAAAGCCGGTTTCAGGTTATTTTTTGTGCAAAATGAAAAAGACCTTGCGCAAACCACAAGCAATCTAAGATGTGATCAGGGAAAGCCGGTTTCAGGTTATTTTTTGTGCAAAATGAAAAAGACCTTGCGCAAACCACAAACAATCTAAGATGTGATCAGGGAAAGCCGGTTTCAGGTTATTTTTTGTGCAAAATGAAAAAGACCTTGCGCAAACCACAATCAATCTAAGATGTGATCAGGGAAAGCCGGTTTCAGGTTATTTTTTGTGCAAAATGAAAAGACCTTGCGCAAACCACAAATAGTCTAAGATGTGATCGGGAAAAGCCGGTTTCAGGTTATATTTTGTGCAAAATGAAAAAGACCTTGCGCAAACCACAAACAATCTAAGATGTGATCAGGGAAAGCCGGTTTCAGGTTATATTTTGTGCAAAATGAAAAGACCTTGCGCAAACCACAAACAATCTAAGATGTGATCAGGGAAAGCCGGTTTCAGGTTATATTTTGTGCAAAATGAAAAGACCTTTCGCCCAGTTTCGAATGTTTTGCTTTTCAGATGTCCACTAATAAATCTTGAGTCTTGGGCTGTTTGATCGTGTCTGTCACCCCCAAATTCCAATGCTCCCCCTGGGGTTTTCCTGTTGAACCACGGATAGGCGGCAGGGGTAAGCCAGACTTGCCAGTCTTCTCTTTATTTTATAGAGAAACTATATTCTATATAGTTTTGCCTTAGTTTTTCGTTGATTCTGAAACGTTTCCTGTCCGAATATTGTTTTTTTAAGCAATCTGTTAGGAATATTTCGATTCTTCATTTTTGTCCGGGGTAAATCAGTTTGCGAATCACTGCAGATTTGAATTGCTTTTCTAATGTTCTAGATAATTCCTTTTTGGGAACTTTTTCCATTTGAAAATTCCACTCTCTTTTATAGCTGATGGGACAGAAAGATTATTTTCCTCCGAATAAAATGATTTACTCTTTTTTCTTACATTCTTTCTCTCTCTTTTACACACATTCTTTCTCTCTCTCTCTACAAAATCGAGAAGATATCACAGTCCGAAATCCTTGTTTTTCCTATCGTGAACAGTGTTTTGCCGACTCATCTACTTTTTCTCGAGTTTTATAAGGAAACGCATTTATTCATAAAGTGGTTATAGAGGTAAAAAGTGGAATTTTATTTTCAAGGAGTACAATTTTTCTCTTCTAGAGTTCTAAGATTGTTCTTTTTTAGGGCATGAGTATCATACCTTTTATGAGTATGCAAGTTCATTACAAAAATAAGTGCAGGTTTTAAATTTAATGCTGTAAATATTTTAAACATAAAAACGATTACATTTTGTATTAAAGTTATCAGAAACTCAGAGTTCGAAAAGAACAAAAATAAATGACTGAAATAGGTTTTGATCATATTTATTCGTATTAACTTTACAAAATATTGGTCATTATTTGTTCGTATGTAATTTTAATTCTAACTGATTATCTTCTAACTATGTAATTTATATTTTACAATTGAGCTTTAAATAATGAGTTTACCGTTAAGCAATTGTTTGTTCTTAAATGTTGCATGGAATTTCAATATCATTGAGAAGCGGATATAAAGATGTCAAAGTACCTAATAATTAATATAACAGCGTTACGTAATTCTTAGCTCTTGATTAATTCAAAAGCATTTCATTTCTAACTATTATACTCAATAAAGTGGAAACAATTGATTGCCTATCAATTTATATCATTGAAAACCAATACCGGTATAATTATTCTTTTCCCAGAGCGCTTATGTCGATAACTTAACCGCACAAAACTATAATTTTATTATTAAAGAATTTTTAAAATAAGTAATTTTATTAATGCTCTCCCTTCCTTCATATGTAAGGGACATGTAACGAGATTTAAGTGCTGAAAATTGTCAAATCATGTATTCATATTTCTTAAATTCTTAATTATTTCTAAACAGACTGTTTTATGGATTGCTTGTAATAGAAATACTTTTTTCATATTAATATTGCTTAAGGCTTATTGTAGATAATCAATATCGTTAAATTGTTTCCTTATTTTTTAAATATCCATATTTCATTTATCATGTGAATTCAATGTGAATTCTATTCACATTGTCATTTTCCTTAAATTAAAATTTTGTAATTAAAAACTATATGCAATGATTTTATATAATATTTTAAGGAAATAATAAGTTTTAATAATAAGAATAAATAATAAGTTTCTTTCTATAAAAACTAATCAAAGAATTACAGAGAATATAAATTATCAAAACGATTAATGAAAAAAATCATGTTTTTTTAAATTTTAATATAATTTAAAATAATATTAATATATTATACAACGGTATAGATATTACTTAATAACAAAATATTTGTCAGTATATTAAATTTTAAGTGCCATAATCTCGTGACGTTTCAATATCATAGATGGTATTTGATACACTTTAATGGAATTTAAAATAATATGAGTATATCACAAATAGCAATCTAAAATTAATTTAAGAACTAAATTTTTGTCATTAACCTAAAACTTAAGCGTCATTTTTTATAGTTTTTTCCCCTATCAATAATAGAAAAAGATATAGATAATTCACATAAAATATAGTTTTAAAATAAATGCGAAAGACAAAGTATGAAAATGTGGAAATACTTTATTCTTCGGAAAGTAATTGTTTAGGAAGGGGATAACCAAATTTTAAGGTAAAAGTATCCTTAAATATATCTGAAAATCATGCCGTCTCTTTATAAATACAATCAAGTTGTTACAATCAAAAACATTTGGGATATATTCATTACATTTTGATTTAAATTTTTAGGAACACATTAGCTTAAAAAGTTATATAAATTACAGGAAAATAAATTCAACTAAATTCCCAAACACAATTTCATATAACATAAATACAATAAATATAAGCAAAAATAACGTTATGTGATTTAAAATGGTTTTAGGAAAATAAGTAAGCGATTTTGAAGATCGAAAAACGATTTCATAACAATAAACATGATTTTTCAAATTACATAAAAAACAATTGGGTTGTAAAATTGCTCATCCATTACATTATTGCTCATTTATCAACTTTTCTATTTTTCTAAAGTTTATCAAGAAACACAATTTATTCTGGAAAAGTATTTCGTAGATTTGTAAGTCAAATCGGTTAAAAACAGAAATAAAATAATATAGTTTTAGCAAAATTGTAAGCTATTTTATTTATTTAGTGATGCATATTGATCATGGAAATTCATATCTTGTATGTTTCCACTGCAGATAACTTTCGTTCAAAGTAAGAGCAAATTAGTAACACTTCTAATCATTTATTGATACGTCATTCAATTACAACACAGTATTTTCTTTTTGAAAAGAAGTACGTAGTTAAAACAACTGGTATCTGAATCATTGAAACTTTGGTTTTCAATTAAAAAGCTTGTAGGTTGGAATCTCTCTATAGAAATGAATTTTTGTGGTAGTAAGATTCCATTAAAATCTGCAGGTCTTGAATGATTATAGTGGAAAGTGATTCTACTGCAAAACTACATAACCAAACTCATTTGAGTGGCAATTTTCAGTCATCCTTCTGAATTCCCGGTGAATGCATTTTGGTATAGTTTAATAAGGCATTGTGTGTGGGAAATGTGTGAAGAAATATGAATAACTCATAACGTTAAAGTTTTTTTATGAAATAGAGCAGCTTATTTAAAAGTCCCTGAGATTGATAAGATTTCAATTTAAGTGTTTTTGATGCTAGGAAAATGATATTATGAGTTTACACAATACTTTTATAACAAAGTAAACATCATTTGCATATGATCTATCTCTTTAAGAAAATGTAATATCTGTACTGAACTGTGAAAAACCAACACAACGTGTTGTTTCCAGACATTTATGCCATACCAACCAGTAATATCAAAAATAAAATTATATTTTTATTCAAATTGAAATTATAAATCCAACTTGATGACAAACTAAAATTATATATCCGACTTATATATTCGTTGTAGAATTTCCCTTATTTCTGTTAAGCATTACGTTGAAGATAACAAAATCCAAAATTAATGTGAATTCGATATGCTATTCCACGAAGACAGCTTAAAGTTTAATGTCTGACTATTAAAGTTAAGATTATATATATATATATATATATATATATATATATATATATATATATATATATATATATATATATATATATATATATATATATATATAGCCACACCACACACGTGAAATTTGCATGACAGGTAGAACTTGCTGTGATATGTGCAAATGATTAGATTTTCAGCGCATTCATACAAAGCAGGCGACAGTAGCGACATCTACAATGTGTATAAAGCCAGAGATTTGACACCAAGTTTCTCGTACTCAATTTCCGTTTCAATGTTGTTTTCGGCAAAGAAAGTTGTTGTAATGCCTCGTGTAAGAAGAAGAAATGCCTATCAGCACTTGTCTGACATTGATCGATGAAGAATTATAGCCTACCGGGATTGCGGTTTATCGTACCGCAATATTGCTGCTCGCGTCGGTCGAGACCCCATGACTGTTAGCAGAATATGGAATCGATGGGTTCAGGACAATCATACGGAACGTCATGCAGGATCTCAGCGACCCCCATCACTAACAGCAGAGAAGACAGTCATCTTATCCGCATGGTCACAAGGGATCGTACAGCCACGTCACGAACCCTGAGTCGAGAAATGGAGTCATTTGCAAGGCAAAAAGGTTCTGCTCGAACAGGTCGACGACATTTGCAGCAGCATGGATTGTCTGCACGGCGACGATGGCTTCGGCTACCATTGACGCTGCGTCACAGAGAGGAGCGCCTTCAATGATGTGATCAGCCACGAACCTGGTCGCGGGAATTGCACCACGTCATCTTTACAGATGAATTTCGGTTCTGTATACAGGACAATGATGGCCGCATCCGTGTTTGGAGGCATCGTGGAGAACGCGCATTGCCAGCTTGCATTGGACATCGCCATACTGGCCCATCTGCTGGAGTGATGGTATGGGGTGCCATTGGATACACGTCTCGATCAACTCTTGTTCGCATTACCGGCACTTTGAACAGCAACCATTACATTTCCGATGTGTTAAGGCCCGTGGCTCTGCCCTATCTTCGAGGCCTCCTTAATGCTTTGTTTCAACAGGATAATGCACGACCTCATGTTGCCCGTACTGTTCTGAACTTACTTGATACAAAACAGGTTCGACTGTTACCCTGCCAGCACGTTAATCCTGATCTGTCACCAATTGAGAACGTGTGGTACATCGTTGCCGAGCGATTGGCACGCCATCACTCACCATCCACTACTGTCGATGAACTGTGGCATAGTGTTGAAGCTGCATAGACTGAGATCCCCGTCCATGCCATACAATCTCTGTTGGACTCCATACCTAGGCGGATAAATGCTGTTATTGCAGCCAGAGGTGGCTGCTCTGGGTATTGATTTCTCAAGATCTATACATCCTAATTTCCTGTAAATCTAATCACTTGTTGTTTCCACTATAGTGTATGTGTCCAATAAATATCGTTTTGTTATTTGCATTCCTTCTTGGTGTAGCAATTTCTAATGGCCAGTAGTGTATATATATATATATATATATATATATATATATATATATATATATATATATATATATATATATATATTTGCGCAAACCATTTAATAAATATAATAGATTTTCTTAAAAACTCATTTTATTTTATTATTATAAATTTCCAATTTTGCAAATGTTTTAAAAACATGTTTCAACTGTCCTTGTAACACTAATTAGCGAAATTACTCCTAAAAAATTTAATCTAAAATATTTATTTCTGGATTAATTCAAATTTAAACTTGAGGAATTTCAGTAGTTCACTTAATTTAAAATCCTATAACTGAAGTTTATAGATAAAATAAAGTTAATTTTCATAATTTCAATATAAAGCTAAACTTTAAATTGCTATTATGTTTGGGAAACTTCAATGACTTTGGAGCTTGATACCAAATTTTCATTACATTAGTTTCATAAAGTAAACATGTTGGATAATATAGTTCAAAGCATGCAAAATCAAATAATTATAATTTTAATGATGACTTAGAAAAAGGTCTTGAGTTAGAAAAAAATAAAGAAAAAAATATTATAAAATAAATCATGTAATTAAAGTAATGTAAAAATTCAATATTAAATATCTGATACTAATGACTTTTTAAGAATATTTTTCAAAACTTTTGTTACTCATATTTTTTTATTCACAAGGAACTAAGAAGTTGCTCTTGAAAATTGTTAAGAATTATTAAAATTTGAAGCTTCGAGTAAAATTACGAAATGTTGCTTTAGTCTACTAAATACGTCCTGCCACAAATTTTCTTTCTTATAAGCCTAGATTTAATTCTCGATTAAAGTTGTCCTAGAATCTAAAAAACAAAAAAAAAATATGCATGTACATTTGATGTTGGATAACACTTTTAGGTTTTCGTACTATAAATGATTTAGGTTTTCCTCAATTCAGGAATACAAATTAAAATATACGTTTAGTTGGAAATGTGTTATAGTTTTTCTGCCGTCCTAATAATTCAAATTTTTCAGTTAGTTGTCTTTAAAATAAAGATATGCAATTTAAATTGTCTTTTAAGCATTATTCTTTAATCATTTTTTATTTATATTACAACAAGAATGTTATTTTTAATAATTACCTAATAATGATACCTTTAATAAAATGGAAATAAAAATGAGATTGTGTAATTAATTTTACATAATTTTGTTATCTGTATAATTTATTTATAAAAGGAACCCAGTGTGGATTCTTATACAATGTTTCATTTATTATAACTATTGATAAAATATGTTTATTTAATTTTATACAAGAATATAGCATGGGCAAAAAGTTAAAAATATAAATTTAAATAAAATTTTACAATTACTGATAAAGAGTAGTTTACAACTATTGATTGTTTGTGAATGAATCATCTTTTGTTCACAAATAAAACGCATTTTTCATTATAGAAATCAAGACTATTAATGTTTGCATTCTGAAATAAAATAACGCATAATTCTATATGTCAATTTATTTATATATAATTATATATATCGCTTATATTATTTCATTTGTTTATTTATAATTATTACTTTTGTTCAATAATTAATATTAGATGATAAAGAGTCAAATATGCCAAAAAAAATGCCCGAAAATTTTGTTAATACTATGATGATTAATTATTTTTGAAAATATGTTTGTTAATTTTTTATGAATGAAATGAAACTTTTTGTGTTGCTGAGGTAAAAGAATCTAAAGTTTATCATTTTAATATTTATGAAATAAATTGTATGGGAGACATATTTTGAAATATAATTGTTTTGCGTAATAATACAAAACAAAACTATTTGTATAGAATATAAAATTATTATTTCCGTTGATTTACATAATTACTAAGTATTCATTTTATTATTATTCACGTCATGGCTTTCAATATATAACAACAATAGATTCTACTTACATTGAAAACTAACAATGTAATGAATAATGTAATTTAAATGATTTAATATTCTGTCAGTATTTTCCAAATATATTTAAATATACGATCATATGAACATTTAATCTTTAATTATTGCTATAAAAGCTATTTACATTATAATAATGATTTGTAATTAAAAAATAAAAAAAAAATTATCCATAACTAAAATTGCAACTTCACATGTTGTTTTTTTTAACCAAGGTTAACAATTTTATAATTATTTTTTACTGACTACAAAAGAAAGAAGTAATTTCTAGTTAGATAAAATTTCATAAGAAGCAATTTAAAATTATACTTCTATCACACACCTATAGTAATCAGGAGAACAACATTATAATAATTGTAGTAGAAGGATTAATTGTAAGCATGTAGTGAGGATTACATATATTATTCATGAAAAGAAAAAAAGTATAGATAAATGATTTACTTTTAACTCATATAAAAGAAAAAAGATATCTGTTATCAAAATATCTGATTTTTTCTGTTAAAACTAGAAAGATGATTTTTATTGATTAAGAAAAATTATTTTTTGTCTTTTTCTTATCATGGAATAACTATATTTTCATGCACGATGACATGAATAAATCTGAGACATGTGTCGATAATTAAAAATACATTTTCATTTTATTAAATTTCTTTTCAAATAATGTCTAATATGTTGTTGTTGTTGCTTATGACACTTGGACAATCCGAGCTTGCTATGCCTTTGGCAGTGCGAATTAAGTCAATAGAGAGAGTCTTTCGTTTGGATCAGAGCACCATGAAGTACGACTTTGCTCTTTTTAAGGTGCTTCGTCATTTTGAGCCACGGTCAGGTGACGAGGCCACACCTGAACTGGCACCCACCTCTCCACATCCACGCCACATCAGCGGAAGGACTTTGGACGTCACATATTAACGTGGACACGTCCCCAGCGAATGGAGTTCCAGCAACCCAGTGAGAGAGTTTACATGGTCACCCTCCCAACCACTGTCCACGGCAAATGATGCTTCACTTTGCTGAAGCGGCATGAAGCTACTAAGTCACTGGAGCTCCAATGTCTAATATAATGTCTTTTATTATTTTCTCTAAATAAATAAAATTTAAATTGATCTAAAGCGAAATATCGAAAGGGAATATCCGCTTTTAAAATCATTGCAATGGGAAATGCCAAGTTTGCAAAGGCGTAAATTTGGATTTTTCTTTTAAATTGTTTTATGCAATTAAGTATTTTTTGTTAATGATGATGATGTCGTGTCCATGGAATACGAACAAAAACCTTAAATGTACCCAAAGCTGTCGAAGACATCACCGACGATCTCTACAGCTTTACCTGTCAAAAGAGCTTTCACAGGATCATCTATGCTGATGTTAAAAAGCTTGACCAGCACTGCTGGACAGCTGAAGAATTGTTGTGGAGACAGTTGAGCGTTATCCGAGCATTGAGGATAAAGCCTGGTGTAACTCCTTTGTCCGTATGAAGAAATTCTGATGCTTTTCAGGTGTTTTGTTTTAAAATATTATAGTTGAAATGATTCATGGAAAAAAATTGCCAGAGCCCCAAAGGGCTTCGACTTCCGCTTGTTGGTCCGCGAAAAGTACTTTATTTCTTCCACCCACCGGAAAACAGTGGAAGTATTCCCTTATCCGCCCCAGAGGGACACGCTCTCTAGGGGTTACCGACTCCACCGAGAAGATTTTTTTGTTATTTTAAATTATTGTTACTTTGTTAAATCATACTGTTTGTTAGCATGATTTTTGTTTAAAGACCGTATCTTATACTTGAATGATCATTCATTCCAGATCTACACTGTGGGCCACCATAAGTTCAACAACCTGAAGGAATTATGCGAATAACAAGAAATTTACATGATTTAGCTGTAATTACATGTAGCTGTAACTTTTATTTATACTTTTAACAAGTACTAGAAGCATTTAATATTTCAGATTAAATGACACAAAAGAGACTGCGCTGGAAATATCAGTGCATCAACACAATTTTAATAAATCAGATATCATTAACAAACTTGATACAACTAATGTAACATTGGTTTAATAATTGTTTCATTTCTTCATTTCCGATTACTTATTTTGTTTGTACAATGACAACACTATACAAACAAATACAACTATTACATCTATTTATCTTTCTGATCCAAGTTCTTAAATGAGAGGAAGTCGTCATCTTAGATAAAGCAATTTGATTTACGTTGAAAAACTAATATGAAAACCTTAAAAATCAATTATATTTTAAAACTGACTATAAGAAGCAAATTTTGTTTTTTACTAAGCTTAAGTTATTTTCCTTTAAAAAGAAATACAATTAAATGTATATTCATGAAATTGATTTTTAAAAATAGTGTTATTTTATAACTTAAGTTCTTTATATCCTTACATGATCATTCCAATAAAAAACACAATTTTAATATAAATGGTTTATTCCTTTTAAACGAAAAACTAGCATAAATTTATTGTATAATTTAACCAAGAAAACATTGGATATCATAATTATTAATGAGTACAATTCAAAAATTCAGAGAGACCGTTTGTTAAATGACAAAATTTCATTAATTCACTAAAATCATGCGAACTCTTAAAAGAGATTAGGTTATAAATCAAGGTAAATATAGACTCAAATCATGGACAACAAGTGAGACACAGCTCCTTCAAAAACAAAGTGTTTGTTAAGTGGAAGGTATTAGTTTATGTTGAATGCCGAAAGACTAATTTCTTTTCAGAATTAGTGAATGGGAATTGCCCATGTCTTCTTCTTTGAAAAGAATAAGGCATAAGCTCGCTTTGAAAGATTTTACCACAAAGGCATTAATATTCCATGGAGGTTAAAGAAAACTATTGCTTTGGTATTTGGTTGTCTGTTATGTAATGTCAAAAAGATAAATACTGAAACATTTATCTGAAGGAAACAAAAACCGAAAGAGGAAGTTTTTTCAGTATGACAAGTTGTGTGTCTCAATTTTTTTTGTTTACTTAATGTTAGATCCAAGTATACATGGATTGGTAGTTAAGCACCTAAAGTGAATCGCTTCATTTCTGCTGAGTCGACTGTTCCGCACATAAATTTACGTTAAGTCAATGTAATACATAAGTTTCCCTTGCAGATAAAAGATGTATTCAAAAGATGCTATAACCGAGTATGCCATATTATTTTCCTTTTAGGTAAAATCTATTATGTTATTTTTCAACACATTGACTCTATGCATATATTCTTTATTAGATATTTATGAATTATATGTAAATTATAAGAACAAAAAATATTAGAACATTTTACTTTATTCTATTCTTTTCTAGCATGTTTAGGATAAAAACATAAAAACTGTTTGAGAATATGCAATTAAAATTCAGTCAGTATCTTTTCGATATAGAATAGAATAATGAAACCTGAAAACATAAGTTAAAACTTACTAACTACTCGTGGAAATTAGATTAGAAGGCATTTAAGCATTTCGTCTTAATTAGTAATTTTTTTTTTTTTTATTTGGGAAAACAAAAATATCTTCCTGTGCACTAAGGAATACCACACAGGGTCCGAAGGTACAACACATGTACTACAAAACAAATCCAAATAAATCATGAGATGAAAAAAAATAATAATAAAAGAAGGCAGAGAGAAAAAAAAGAGACATAAAAATGAAAAATGAATTCGATAACAGGATGGATAAATTTTACAAAAAATTCAAAATTCTCTTTCTTAACTAGGTCCACCATAATTGGGGGCCACCTGTTATTTAAGTCTTAACAAAGCTCGTTCCTTTCTTCTGAAACAGATGGGCATTCAAGAAGAATGTGAGAAGGGTTGTCACTCCCAGAATTGCACTTGCACACCTCACTGTTTTTAATGTGGAAATGGTGTAGGTAACTATTGAATTTCCCATGTCCAGTGAGGAATTGCGTAATTTTAAAGTCAGTGTAAGACCAGTAGTTCTTAATTCTGCATTGAACTGAAGTGAAAAACATTTAGTCCACTTACAATTAGGAGAGGAAACGGAACCTGAGTTCCATTCTGTGATAATCTTCTTTTTGGTAGTAGTTTTGAAAAAAGACTTGGGTAAGCTGGCATTGAGTTTATTTGGAAGTGAAAGAGAAGATTTGGACAGGAGACCAGCTCTTTCATTTCCATACACACCACTATGACCCTTGACATGGGAATTAGTACATTAGGAAGCTAAATTTCATGAAGGTATTTGAGTATTTTATTACTAACATCTTACTTTTGAGAGTAAATTATAATGTTAGAGCTTACGACATTTATTTAATCAGACTGCTTAAAATTTCATGTAAAATCATCTTAACTATGCATTACAAAAATATAAAATTAAAATTTAAAATCAAACAGTTAAAAATGCAAAATGATATTGTATTGTTATTTTGGGAAAAAAAACAATTTTGGTTTTTCATATATTAATCTTTTAAGATTTAGTCTTTTAAAAACAAAAATTAATATTATTTATTTACTTTACTCAAAAATGATTTATAGTGAAAATATTTATATTTTGGAAATTACAATAAAATTACTTTAATAAATAATTGGCAAAAATGGTACTTCATTAAAAATTACGTAATAATGATTTTTTAATGTTTAACCACAGACACATTTGTGTAACATGATTTTAAAATATAATGAAAACAATAACTATTTTAATTAATTATGTCATTCTAAAATTAAAAACATAATTTAAAAAAGAATTAAAATATACCGTATTTCAAGTTTCTACTAATACTAATTGTTATGATATAAAATTTTGTTCTATTAAATTTAATCCATTGTAGATTTTGAATAGAAAAAAGTGCCATAATTTTAAAGTTATTTAAAAGAAAATTAAAATATTATCTCAGTATAAGTGACAAAATAATATGCAATATCAATAAAAAGCTGAAAATATTAACTATGATTTAAAGGTGTTAAATCAGTACATTTATTTACAATTTCTAAACTTCTTAAGTTTCTTGCATATTTTGTCACATGAACATTTTCATTTATTCACAGAAAAATTACAGTTACTATACGATGTATTTAAAAAAATTGCATCTTTATATAGCATTTAGCTGAAAATAATTACAAAAATCATATTTTTTAAATGCACTAAATGCTAATTGCACAGAGTAAAAAAATCTGCAAATTGATACAAAATTATAAAATTATATAAATGGACAAAATTTTTACTAAAAATAATTACACTGACAAAAATATTTTTTTAATATTCATTTTTTAATACAAATAAAAATATATTTTTAAATAAATGCAATATTATAATTAAAAATCATTAATTTTTTTAAAATAGTCAAATATATAAATATATATATATATATATATATATATATATATATATATATATATATGTATATATATTATATATATATATATATATATATATATATATATATATATATATATATATATATATATATGAAGCACTTAGCACTTAGTTGTGATGTTATATTATCAATTATGATGTTACACATATACATATACATTATCATTTGCTAATTTTCTCATAACTGAATTACAATATGAAGTTGTTTTAAACTATGCAAACATATTTTATGTATTTTGTATTATGTATTTACTCAAATTACTTTAATCATGTAAACATTTACAAATATACCGGAGAATGATTCTTATAAGATATAGTTAAACAGGAAAAGAAACAACAAGCAATTTACATGCGCCAAATTTTAAATACTGCATGATATTGTTTTTTTAATTAACAAATGACGGAAAATTCAAGTATGCAAATAATTGTATCCTTCAAAAAATCATCTGCACAAATTTACAAATCTATATCTTTAAGTAATTTCAATTACTCCCATATTTGAAACTTCTTTATCAGTCCTGTAAATTTACAAGCTGCACACAAAACACATTTCAAAGCTAAATATTCTTAAAATTACTGAAGCGAGAAAATTTAATTTAGTTTTGCAGCTAAAAGACACCGGAATTTTCAAGGATTATTCTCTGTTCTATTATGCGTTTCATAATTGGATGTTTGTTGAAAGGCATGTTTACTTACTGTGCTACACGCTCTTTAAAAGATTTTCCATACAAATTTAATCAATACGTTTGGTTTAAGCGGTTGCATATTTTTATTAAATGTGCTAGAAAAATTAAAACCTTAAAGAAACTTTCTTCATATATTAAAAAATATGTATACAAGTTATTTCATAAATGGAAATATGAGGCCAAATTTTAATCCTTGCTTGTGCTGCAATGTTAAATAGCACATGAACTTAAATAAGTTATACATTAGGTTCAAATGTATTTTAAATACATTATTGTAATTACGATTTGTTATATTTGTATTTGTTGAAATGCATGGTTCAGTTGTAACAATTTCGAAAAAGAAAATAATGCAAAAAGGAATGATTATTAATGTGTATGATTCTTTGTTTAATCTGTTTTATTCATCATCTAACTAAAATATAAAATGGGGTCGAGGAGGCAGCCTAAAGGTTTGGGGCAATAGTACGTGAGTTCGAATCCCAACTAAGCCACAGATGTCTGTAGTGGCTCAGGATTCATTTTAAATTGTATGTCCTTGGGCTAATTTGACCTCATATGCAAATATGCAAAAAATGATCCTCGATCCAAAAAGAGCAAAGTCATATGTGATCGTCTAATATATATATATATATATATATATATATATATATATATATATATATATATATATATATATATATATATATATATATATATATATATATATATATATATATATATATATATATATATATATATATATAAATATAATATATATATATATATATATATATATATATATATATATATATATATATATATATATATATATATATATATATATATATATATATATATATATATATATATATATATATATATATATATATATATATATATATATATATATATATATATATATATATATATATATATATATATATATATATATATGTATGTATGTGTGTGTGTGTGTGTGTGTGTGTGTGTGTGTGTGTGTGTGTGTGTGTATGGTATTGATGCATGCTGAACAATTTTATAATGATAATAATAATAATTTAATTTGACCGGTATAAATATTTTTGATTGCATATGAAATAGTTTGTGAAACATTTTGGCGTTGGAAATGGTGTAAAGATGAGTAAAAATGATTACTAATTACGCACGCGTTCCCTACTAAATACCTAAGGAGAAACATGTGCACTTAACAAATTTTATTCCATATTCTTAATGTGTGCAAAAGAATTTATTAACATCTTACGAGAATTTCATCTGCATATTCTAAAAGTATCTTTGAAATGTGTTAAAATGTTTTGACTTTTCAAAGCACATTGTTTCTATGGAAAATAATATATATTATATGTATTAAAACATATTATACATCAACAACATTTTATTATTAATTTATAATAATGATGGCAATATGCCATTTTAATTTAGACACCCTGATAGTCAAAGGCATATTAAAATCTGCCTTCAACTAGAACTCGTAAAATATAATGAGTTATATTCTTTCACGTGTTGCACGAGGAAAATATAGGAAATGTTCTTAATGCTATTTTAAGACATACATATGTAAAACAGAAAATCCATTTAATGTTGTCCAACTGTTTAGGATATGAAATCTGAGATCACTATTAAAAGAATCTAACTTCCAATAAGAATTACGATTGCCATAAAAAAATCATTGAATGATCCCTGTTGATAATTGTCCTTAAATTAACAGTAATATTTGCTAAGAATGTTTGAAATTAAATTAACAATAATCCTTTCAACCAAAAAGATCTTTAAAATATTTAAACAGTCAAAGAAATTAATTTCTTCGTTAATGTCTTCCTTATGCAAGAAAGGTATTTACCCAAAGTGGTATCCTTAGCTGGATGCGCTGGTGGAGCCTGACTGCTCAGACAACCGTGGGAGCTATGCCAGTGGTGGCTTAACTACCAGAAGGGTCACCCTTGTTAGACAGGTCCCCGTAATGTAGATATCAGTCTAAATGGGATAGAAATGAGAGCTAAGTCAGTCCTTTACCTCTATGTGTTCTGGTCTCGAGACTAACAGAGGCTCCACATTTTACTATCCATGAATAGGATATCATATTAAAATGGCTATCCATGTCCCATGACATTCATCTTCGTTGGGTACTTTCCCATATTGATCTAGAGGGAAATGGCCGAGGCGGGAGCTCATGAGGCCCCTGAGCCATTGGCACCTCTCACCTTTTTGGAAATCATTTGAAGAGTAAAAAGGATGATTAAGACCATGTGCTTTGTCCCTCCAAACCACCAGTGGTATCAGTGTCGTCGTCGGGGAGACTCACGACTTTAAAAAACAGGAAAAAATAACTCTCGCCTGCTTTTAAAGTGATGACCTCAGATCATTAAAAGTTTCCGATGCACCAAAATTTTCGATACCTGCACCAACTGTTGCAACACTTTTCACCAGAACACATCATTGCATGCCTGGGGCTATCCAAGCAAGATTTATATGACGATCCTTTGATGGTGCTAGATTTTGGGGAGGGGGTTTAACGTTATGGATCTGGTCTAGAACCTGTGGTCAAAGGGACAAGGAACAAGAATAAAATGATATTTACAAGATAAATTCAATAATTCGTTTGAAATATCAATCGATTTTTCTCTACGTATTCTTTAACTAAACAATTATCTATAATATTATTTAATTTATATATAGGCTGCAGTTTTTGAAGTAATAATTGTGAACTACACAATTCTGAAACCAGTAAATTTATTACATTTAACATAATTATGTAATAAATGATTTAGTAAAGTGATCACAAAAAAGGATAAAAGGTGTTCTTTCAAACAATTATAATCCGCTCTGGTAATCTGGTAATAAACTGGTAATCTCTTAAGATTTTATAGCTTATATTTTAAGATACATAGAGCTTCTATTTCCAATTAATTTGACATTGTAGAAAATTAGATATTGTTGTTTTTTAATATATGTTATATATAAATTTCTTACAATAAAATATTTAATGATTGTTTGCAAAATTTTGATTTTGAAAAGCAATGTTGAAATAAAACCTATTACTATTCTAAAACATTTCATTTTTAATGAAATAAAGTGAAAATAAATAACATTAAATTTATTTTATATAAAATATAACATTTGAAATTTCGTTATTTTTATTAAAAAATTTAAATCACATTGATAATAATTATTTTTTAATACAAAATCTTAATTGTAGTGTGTGCTCCATAATTTTTTGTCTGCGTGTGTGTTTCAGTGCTTCAATTTAAAATGAAAAATTGTCTCTCTGGACATAAATAATTCAAATTACACATGACTTAAGTTTGATAAGAAATTTAAGAATTTAATTTATTTGTATATCAAGAATATAAAGATAAAAAGAAATATTGTCAATGAAGCTAACATTCTCTTCATCTTCTGTCGCTCACTTAAAAGATTGCGCGTAATCTTGATGCATTAGCGAAAAGTAAAAATGAGTTTTATCGTTCATTATTGGAAATATCTTTTTCTTTACACTTTTTGTAATAACAAGAAAAATGAGAGTAATTGGTTGCTTTTTATTTAAGTCCTTTTTTAAGCTTTGCTGTTGAAACTGATAACCTCACCGATTATTTATTTCGATTTATGAATCTACGAATACAAATTTTTCTAAATATTGTCGATCATTTGACCAAATTATTTTTTAAGTCTTCATATTTTTAAATCAATTTTATTCTTATAAAGACCATACTATGATTTAAGAATTCTACTCTACTTTTTTATTTTCACTGCGTTTTCTGTAATTTTCTATAATTGCATAAATATCCCTTTAAAACCACGTTGTAGAAAGTTGTAAGCTAAGAAGAAAAAAGTTTTTAAGTCATTTTAATGTGTGTCCGCAGTACAAAATTTACATCATTAAAAGGTTTCATTAGTAATAGGAGTATTTACGTGTCAAAACGATGAAAACCCGGAAAACTTTCAAACAAAAATTTATAAATATAGTACTTGTCTAAGAGATGGAAATGCAATACAGTATTAACAGAATAGAAAAGAACAAGCTTGCTCAATGATGCATACTAATCATAGAAATTTAAGTCTTACGTTTATAATACAAAGTGCTTACTTCTTTTAGATATACACAAATCGTTAACTTTTTCATTCTGTGATTCATTATTCAAATGGAAAAAAAAGTTTGATAAAGGCTTACAATCGGGTACCTCTTGATTCTTTGGCGATTTTTGACACCAAGATAGATTTGATGACAAGATGGCCGCGACACAAAACCTCTACAAAAATAGGGTTACCAGGATTACAAGAAATTAAAGTTTATCACCAAAATGCATCGCCAAACCAAGTGGTAATCGATTCTACTCCAACCCAAAATGTCCTTATTAAAGAAATGATTAATTCATGTAATTTGTATTATATAAATAAAATGAAATTAAATATTAACCATACAGTGCTTGTTTCTTTATTACAGTTGTGATCTGGAGTAAGACACTTTTTTTACGATCTCTCACACTTTTCACACTTTTTTTCTAGACACTTTTCTCTTTGGTTTTAAATATTCATGACGTCAGATAATGTTTCATTCATGTTACATCATATTGAAACGGCGTTGTAAATCCGACGTTGTCCTGTTGCCTACGAATTTGCTGCCTGCTTTCAAATCAAAATTTTCGAGAGTCAGCAAACAAGGCGAAATTCAGCATCGAATGTCTGAGAATACTGTCGAAGCACATTTTGTTAATTAAACGATTTCTTATATAAGGAACAAAACAATGGTTTGAGAAGAAATTTTTCTTTGATTCAAGACATAAACACATGGACAACAGCACAACAGAAAAAGCAAAATAAAAAAGACATGACAAAACATCCACTTGATGGTTTCTTTAAATCGGTCAGGATGATTTAAATTTTTAGTCGTCATTCTAAATTAAGAACTGAGTTATTTAACAGAATTATAAACTGTATATATAATAATTGCAATATTTGTGTACATATGTTTTGGTAGTGAAGTGGTTATCACGTGCGCTTCACACGCGCAAGGTCGCCGGTTCGATCCCAGCCGGGAATATGCATATATTTTTACATTAAACGTTTTAAACTCGCTTCACGAGTACATAATCTCCTTTAAATCTTAAGACTGTAGCCTTGCTTCAGCCAAGATTAAAAATTTCTTTTAACTCGTATTGCTGAAATAATTAAAAAGCAGATTTGTAAAACATAGGCTGAAAATAAATTCGTTGAATTTCTTAAAATTGTTTTCTTTCATTCTGTAGATAAATTGACATATCTGAAATTGTTATCAATCTGACATTCAATTTAAAAGTATGTGAGTTGGAATCTCACTTAGGCTGCAAATGTCGTGGTGATAAGACTACAATTAAATGTGTAGGTTCTGTTTAAATAAACTCTAGCGTGGAAAGTGATTATATAAGAACAAGAAAAGAACAAGAAAATTAAACACAAAATTAATTGAATTAAATACTTTAAATGACATTACTTAGTTCTTGAATTTTTTATAGTGGATGCAATTTATGATGATTTGAGTTTGATGAGTGCCAGCCGATCCCGATTCGGATATGCATGATTCTTTCTCTCTATTTTTCTTTGTCCTTTCTTCTGAGTTGATTTATGAATATGGCCTTCCCTGTAAACGGGGTTTTGATGGTGTGACGTGTGTAATGCTACTCGCCTCCGTGACTTGGTTCACAGCTGCCTTATGGGTAACGACAAATGAGTAGCAGTTTCTAGCCTTGATATGATGAAGGATTAGTCATTAAGTGTCCACTATTATTAAAAAAAAATTGATGAGGAAATGGCAAAAGTGGCAAAATATGAATTAGACACGTATAATACTTATTTAGACAATATATTTAATGAAACAGACCACTTCACATCAAAGTATTTCAGGATGACGTCATTGGTTTTAATTTAAGTATCTTTGATGCTAGAGAAAACTTTGAGTTAGAAGAATGTTTTAATAGTGAATTAAACAATATCATGAATCGTATGCATGAAAAAATGTAAATTTTGTATTTAAGTGTGGAAAACCAATGCATGGGTGTATTTCTGAATATTTTATCTACCACATGGATAAAGAAAAAAACAATATTTGTCCTTCGTCTGACATTCTGCATCTCAGTAATGCAATAGGAAAGTTTCACTGTTCATCCTAATAACTACCAATGAAAATCATCTATTTTGTAAAAAATGGAAGAAGGAATCCAAAATCAGTAATTTAGATACGCCATTCTAAGTAATGATTTTGTCAAATAGGAAAATTTACATTGTATTGTTCAAATGGCTTAAGCTCAAAGTATATGACTGTATTGTCTATATTCTCTTATTTTGCATGTTTAAGCCTGATGTTCTGTTAGTATTTACTTCACGCATGTAACGTTCGGTTCAATATGATCCAATTAACCAATCATGAAGTAAATGACAAGTGTCATTTAAAAAGTCGTTTAAACAATAGTAATGTAAGCTAAATGGATCTCTAATAATATGAATCATCGAGAAAAATAACAGAAAAATATTTGAAATTGAAACATACTTTTATTTACACTTTGATTTGCAAATGTGATTTTTACAATTGTAATAAATTATCTTATTTTTTGTTGAAATTCCTTGATGGGCAAAACTTGCACCTTGCACACTTGACGCACAGAGCACTCTCAGCAGATTCCGATGGTACATTTTGTCTTTTTTGTTCTCTGTATTGGTTTCACGAATTTTTACTGAGTCATCATTTCTTAGTAGGTGTGGCGTAGCTTCAATGTGTGGAAAAATGAGTGATATTCCCAGTTCTTCCAAAAATGGCCTTCAATAGTCAATTTGCTTTCATTCCATTCACTGTTTATAGTGAATGGAATGTCCATAATTCAAGTCAAGTCCATAAAACAAACGCATTTTATGCATGACGAATCAAGCATGTTATAAGAAACTAACATCGTCCGTTTGTTTTACTTTTACAAGTGTATGTGTTTAAATGTTGATCTAGACCATGGGTTCCCAAACTTTTTTTTTCTCGTGGACCACTTTCAAAATTTTACTATTTTCAGTAGACCCCCTGCTGCAAACAAAAAGTACCTTGGTACTAACAAAAACTATTTAAACTAAAAAGTACCTAGGTATCTAAATTTTAATCTTCTCTGGCTTTTTGCTCATTTTTATAGAAGTTTAGAATAATCTCTAGTATTTATAATTTTTACTACATAACTACCTACTAAAAATTCAAATAGTCAAGTAGTAAAACAAATATAATATGATGGATAAATTACAATATACAATAAAAATAGGTATAACAAATAGGCAGATACTTATTTTTTCCGGCACTGCAAACACTGATATCGATTCACTCACAGTCACACTTTTATGTTTAAAATCCCGGAAACAAATGAGTAACGTTTTGTTCTTGGAGATCTAAACAAGCATCCCGGACGAACGGGCGCACGGGCGTCACTTTGTAAGTCTCAACATGTGGTGTACATTTGTACTATTATCTATTGTTCTATTCAATTCTGTGTTTGTACTGAGTCTCGAATATTTTTGAGTACCTACCTAGTGAATGATGCTACCTGCGTACGTTGATACGTAAATCCAAGCCAAAATTTTCGTTCTTTATTCTGAAAACCAGAAAATGTTTCGTGGACCCCCACTTACAACTTGTGAACCCCAGTTTTCTTTTCACGTTTACGTGGAACTCCGTGTGGTCTCCTATAGACCCCTGGGGGTCCAATTGGACAACTTTAGGAAACTATGATCTAGAGTAGCCACTGTTGTTTTAGTTGAATTAATAATCTAAGATCATTAAAAGATTTTTGCCTGGTCTGTTGCTAATTTATTTGTCATGATGCAAAATGCAAATACAAATAACAATCTTATTCATTTTTTGGGCATAGCTTACAACTGTTTTTTTTTTCTGTAAAATAAAAAAAATGAGATGTGAACTTCTTCCTTCGCATTTCTTCTAGAAGTTTCAAATTTATTATTCTTGATGGTGCCAATCATAGTTATCTTCCGTTTCAGAAGAAGATGTATTAAGTCGTAAGGTGTGAAAAAGCTGTCGGGTGTGATATTGCCCCTCCCCCGGATACACATAAGTAAGATTACACACTACTCCCATTCCCTGATTTTTCTCTGCAGTTGAACCTTGTTATTTTGCAGTGTAAAAGCGTGCTTTCAGTACATACGAAGATTTACTGTGACATAAAGTCCGTATTTTGATCTCATTTTTAAAGGACAGTGGCCACAAAATAATCTGACTCATTTCTTAGTAGATCTGCTGGCCGGTTAAAAATTGTTCAATTAAAGTACTATTTTTATGAGAGTTATGTAGTTTTGGTAGAATTTCTATCGACTTTTCCCAGATCTCGGCACTACAACTAATGTATCCAAATTCTTTCTTTCTTGACGAGTGGATTCACTATCAAAATGACTAATTCTCAACATGTTGCAAAATGTTTCTAGGGACATGGAAGCACGAAATGCATTTTTGAAAGTTTCTTTATCCCATAAGCTATTTGTTGATTCTCTATATGTGATTTCTAAGCACCAACTAACAATAATAATCCAACATACGCTTGAGAAGTTTTATTTTCCATTTTTTTCACTTTTTCCATAAACCTTTTCTTATTAAACATTAATCATTTTTATGAATTCATTTTTAATTGTAGAATTGAGTACTACCTCAAATGCACATTTTATGTCTATTATCTTTGCCGTTGCATTTTTTATGATCCCTGAAAAAGTTTTTATAACATTGGCAGCTATTGATTGAGTAGAACGTGGCAGCAGATCAACATTCCACTTTATTTCACGATTTTTGGTTTGAATACTTTCTTTATGGACCACTTGTTGAATATTGGTATCAATATCACTTCACAACTTTCACTCTCAATTTCATCACTTACAGGATTTTCTAACTCGAACACTTCTTCACTATCAGAAGCTTCTGTTAGTTCAGCTATATTATTGTGACTTAAATTTGATTCGAAATTTTTCTCTTACATAAACAGGCGCAATTCTTTTACAGTAAATCAGAAAGTAGCATATAGCAGAAAAAAGAAACGCTACAATAAGAGTAAATGGTATACCCTCCTGGGAAATATATCAACTTATTGACCTTGCATGCGCTCTCTTTGTCATGTGACATCATACGTTACCCAATCAAGTTTCAAAAACGGATAAATTAGAGAAAGTATTGCTATTCTTTTCTTATGAATTATTCCTTACAAAAGTGAACATATGCGAGTAAAAATAAATGACGTTTTGCATTGGGTTATACTGATTGGAACGATACATTAGGTATATATTGAAAAATATTCCATCGAAAGGCAAATAAACATAAATCCCTCTAGAAGTACAGATTTGTATTACTTATCATCAATGTCAAAACGTTTCATGAAATTATCCCTGTATTATAATTTCTTATGAATTTATAAATTTCATTTTGGGTCATACAGACTGGAACAGCACAGCAGGGCTTACATCATCAACCTCAATTTGCTATGCACTGTATTTGCACCATATGATTTTGATTGAGATTTTTCCTGGCATCAATATACTCATGATACATCTGTAAAATAATGATAATTTTATGTAAAAACTTCTGAGTCAGCTGAGTGGAATTCTTGGAAATATACATTTATGCTTTACATCCGGAATATTTAGCTACAATCAAATAAAAGTAAATCCGTCCTTTTCAAAGAATATAATTTCAAAATACAATTATATTAGAACAACTGCAGATGGGATGAGTATTTTCTGCGTGCGCATTTGTCAATAAAATGGTGGTAAATTTATCTTGGTACCATCCTGCATAATAAACAAGTGATTCAAAGATTGGAGCTCTTTACATTGAAATGTCTCGATTTCGATTACACCCACTTCAGAACAATCAGAAATGAAATGAGAGATCAATATTTCTGCATGCACGTCTTTCGATAAAAGTGTTTTTACATTTTGATTAGAAACATCATTGTAAGCAAGTGCTCACCCATAAAAAATAACAGGACTAAACACAAGTGCTCACCACAGTAACTATTTCGAGTGAAAAGTTCCGTTTTCGGTTGCAGTCAGTATGGAACAACTAGACAGGTGAATTTTCTGTATGCATGCTTGATAATAAGGGAGGTTGGAAATTTCCGGTATTATGCTTAAACATAAGCAAGTGTTCACTCTATTTGGACAAGAAGGTATCAGTTTCATTTCCTGTCATTATAGGACAACCGGAAAAGAGATTACAGATGAGTATTTTCTGCATGCATGTGTGCCTAAAAGATTATTTCGAAATTTTTCTTGGTGTCGTCATCATGAGCAAGTGCTCACCAATAAAAAATAACAGTACTAAACACAAGTGCTCATCACAGTAACTATATAGTGTGAAAAGTTCCGTTTTCAGTTGCAGTCACTATGGAACAACTAGACAGGAGAATTCTCTGTATGCATACTTGATAATGAGGGAGGTTGGACATTTCTGGTATTATGCTAAAACATAAACAAGTGTTTGGACAAGAAGGTATCGGTTTCATTTCCTGTCGTTATAGGAAAACGGGAAAGGAGATGACAGATGAGTATTTTCTGCATGCATGTCTGCCTAAAAGATTATTTCAAAATATTTCCTGGTGTCATCATCATGAGCAAGTGTTCACCAATTGAAAATGACAATCATAAACAAGGGTTCAACTTAATCACTCTTTGGATTGAAAAGTCCCGTTTTCAAATTCAATCATAATGAAACTATCAAAGAGGAGACTTTTCTGCATGTACATCAGCCGTTAAGGTAGGTTGTAAAATTATTTTGTTATAATCTTTAATGGTAAGCAAGTGCTTATCATAGAAGGAGAACACATTTTGAAGAGCAATGTTTTGGTTTCGATTACAACCACTCTAGAACAACCAGTGAGGGGATGACAGATGAGTACATTCTGCGTGCATACTTGCCTATGAGGTTTCTTCGAAATTTTTCTTTGTATCATCATAAACAAGTGCTGACCAAACAAAATGTCAATCATAAAAAATGCTCACCACAGTAAAGTGAAAAGTCATGTTTTCGATTTCAGTGACTATTGAATTATCGAAAAGGAGAATTTTCTGCTTGTACATTTACTAATAAGGGAAGCTGGAAATTTATCTTAGTATTATCTTCAGTCATAAGCAAGTGCTCACCAAAGAAGGACAACATTCTTTACATAAGAAGGTCCTGGTTTTGCCGATAAGGTTGCTTCGAAATTTTTTTATCATCATCGTCAATCATAAGCATAATTGCTCACAACTATAATTCTTTGGAATTAAAAGGTTTTAGGTTTTGATATCAGCCATTGTGGATCAATCAAAGAGGAAGTGAGAGATAAGTACTTTTCTGCATGCACTTCTGCCGATAAGTGTGCTTGGAAATTTCTCTTCTAAAATTTTGACATATAAATAGACAAAGCATATATGAAATAATATGAAACAGATATTTAAAAAATTTAAATGATCTTCGATCGTTAGCTGCCCAAAACGGGTAGTGTTAAAACATGTAAATAAATAAGTAGAAAGGAAAACAATTTATTTCAAATAAATTTTTCTCAAACAATTGAAATTTTCAAAATATCGCTTATATTACAGGTAGATATTATTAAATTTTATAATCTGACAATTAGTTTAAAAATTAAATTTAAAATGCATTTGCCTAAAGAACTATGTTAATTATAAATTCCAGTGAAATTCCATTGAATTTCATAAATATTTTTGTATAATTCAAGTACTTTATAACTGATAATTATTTTATGATATAATATGTAATGTACAATTATTTTGGGAGTAGATTGCTGCCTTAATGTTACAATTAATATTGAGTTAAATTTAATACTTTTTACAAATTTATGAAATCTAGATTTCACAGAGTACATTTATTTTATGATCAATGCTAATTAGAGATTCTTAATTGATCAACTTCACAACTTAATGAAAAATATTGTCAGATACATAAAAGATAAATATAAAAGCAAATATAGATTATTTAATTAAAAATTACAATTTTTTATCAATTAGTTATTATATCAAAATAAAAAAAACCACAAATATAACTGAAATTCTACAGTTATTTTTTAAGAAAAAAATTCTTGCACATTAATGTTTAAAATATGTTATATATAAATATGTTAAAATATGCAGACTATATACTGTTTCATGTAATGTTAAGTATTAGTAAATATTTGGAAAAAGAGGCAAGAAGCTCAAATTTGAATTGAATGGAGAAACTATTTTAAGAGTTAGACTATTATTTTTCCACAATTTCTATTTCCAATAGTTAAACAGCCTAGTTCCTTACAGTGCAGAAGACTAGACAAACAGTTAGCTCAAAATTATTAGAGAAATGTATGTATGTAAATATATTTTTCCTGTATTCTCTATAACCTCTAAGAACAGTCCTTAGTATATATAATAGTAATAATAGTCCTTCTAAAAATGACAATGAAAAGATATTTCTTCTTCCAATCAATTTGAAAATATATATATATATATATATATATATATATATATATATATATATATATATATATATATATATATATATATATATATATATATATATATATATGACTCTTCCATAATATATATAAAAAAAGTATAAGCGATGACAAATGAAGTAAAACATTTAAAGTCAATATAAATAGAAAAAGGAAGTGGTAGTACTTTTATTAATTTATAAATTCATAAGAATAATGAAACATTGTAAAAGAAGGAAAAATAAGAAACGTTAGATGTCAGAATGGATACTTAGACTGTAAATGATTGAAAGAAAGTAAAAATCATTACAATATTCTTGTTAAATGATCAGCCGATACTAAAATATAATCATTTGGTTGCACTCAGAAAATTAAAATAATAGTTATGATAGTTATCATTATCAACATGAGGGAAAAATAGATTATGTATGGAATTGTAATTGATTCCTTTGTTTTTACGTTACTCTACTATTGGGGAATAAATATTTTCTACAACAGAGTAAAATTTATTTTTACTGAAAGGTAGCTGATAAAACACTTATTTTTTTACATAGAGGAAACAACATAAAGGAAACGTTTCCTTCTAAAAATGTATAATGTATGGTTTATGCCTTTATGTAACGGTAATGAATAATAAATGAATAAATGGCTTTTCGTTATGTTAAATGAAAATCATTAGCGCTACAAGATACGATTTCTTTAATGCATCATTAATGATGCAAAATATTAACCGATGTAACAATAAATAGTTTAATAATGAAAAGCATGTCACTTATAAGAAAGTAATATTTCATACATATAAAAATAGAATGTATCTAATAAAGTATATTGTTATATTAATTTTTTCATTACTAAAGTTTGAAGATAAGAAAAGTATGCTTGAATTGTAAATATATTTTACGACTTTTTCTGCTTTTTTAATTCTGTATGTAATATGTCGATTATAATCTTAATAAAAAAACATGAAACATAATGTTAAAGTCTAACTTTTTATAAATATTATTGAAACCATGTGCAATTTATGAAGAGAACATAATTTTTACTCTCTGTAAACTACATAAAATGAGACTAAGAAAATACTACATCATTCAAAATAAAAATATCGTACACAAATAGCTCTATATCTTTACACATTTATATATATATATATATATATATATATATATATATATATATATATATATATATATATATATATATATATATATATATATATATATATATATATATATATATATATATATATATATATATATATATTTATATATTTATATATATATATATATATATATATATATATATATATATATATATATATATATATATATATATTTATATATATATATATATATATATATATATATATATATATACATATATATATATATATATATATATATATATATATATATATATATATATATATATATATATATATATATATATATATATATATATATATATATATATATATATATATATATATATATATATATATATATATATATATATATATATTACAATCAATTAACTTGTGATGCATGTTCCTGTTTTAGAGACATAAAGCAGAATTCGCAGAGAAGGGAAATAAGAAAATTCTAAAATCTTAAGACCAATGATACCTGACCAAAACTTAACAATAATTTCCAAATTTTGAACAATATCAAACAATGAACTTGTAATTTTCTGTTTGGTTATTACATAAAATAAAGAATAACGTTTGAAAGCTTTATAAGGTTATTTTGAATATTTTTACAACCTCGAATGTGTTTTAAGTTACGGGAAGAATTCAAAGTCAATAAATCCTAACCCAACGAAAGTTTGGAACTTGAGTAATATAAAGACTACACAACCATCCAAATATACAGAATAAAAACCCATTATTCTTTTATTGATATATTCAGTAATCGATAAGATCTTACTTGTCGTTTGGTACTTTAAAGTGAGGTTTTATCCCTCTAAGACATTAAAAATTTTATCGGCATTTTTTTTACCGAATATTGTTTAGAAGTACATTTGAATTCAGAAGATGCCTTCTACTGGGATTTTCCATTGGTTATAAGTCGGCTTGGAATGTTTTTACGATAGAAAACAGAATAATTCTCAAGCCCTTGTTCTGCAGATGAGATAGAGCAGCAGTGCCCATCCTTATGTTCTCGAGCACAGGTGTGCTCGCCATCACACGTGCCCTCAAGCCTGATTCGGTACTATGAAAGAAAAATATTTAAAAAAACCACTCAATTATACCTCTTAATTATTAAAATAAAGCAAGCAATTAAAGTCATACGAGATATCTTGCAAGACGTTATAGAATAACTGAATGCAAGTTCTTTTTTATGCTTTCGTCATGTATGTATTTTAGAACTCAAAGTAGTGTCAAAGTTTAAAATAACTGTCAGAGTATTAATGGTAAAAGCGTTGCGTTGAAGCTAAATTGCTGAAATGCCGGCTACAGAGAATCTGCGGAAATTTATACAATCCTGGCGTAAATTGCTCTGATGCAAAAATTAAATGATGATTTCTTTCAAACTTGATTTGGGTCTACACTGCTGGCCTCCCAAATTGCAACACGAAGAAATGCAAGAAAAATCACAAGAAAATTCATTTTGTGGATAACAAGTTGACTAAGAATCAAATGATCAAATTTGTAAACTTCTATGAAGTGTGTTTTCAGCCAAATCAAATAGCCAGACTTGCTGCCATTGTTAGAGATCACCGCTGCTGCACAACTCGGCATGGATTCAAAAAACTTTGGATGTGTTCTTGCGATATAGCAGACCAATCAGCTTCCACCTGTTGCCAAAGTTGATCTGGTGTGGCAGCTGGGGATGTAATTTGGTTCTATCGTGGAGTAACCATAAACCACACGTTTTTATCACCCAAAGATTCGGATAGCTAGCCCACTGTTTGGTAGATACTTTACTATAATAAATCGCTTTACATCCAATTAACTAATTTTTATTGCTTATACTCTTCATTACTATCATAAATCGATTAACATCCAATTAACCATTTCTCACTGCTTATACTCTTCATTACCATCATAAATCGCTTAACATCCAGTTAACCATTTTTCATTACTTATGTTCTGCATTACCATAGTAAATCGTTTAACATCCTGTTAACTGTTTTTCATTGCTTATACTCTTCATTACAATAATAAATCGCTTAACATACAGTTACTTATTTCTCATTGCTTATATTCTTTGTTTAATTGAATAATTTTTGAATTGTAAACTTATTATAATGTGTCATCATTTTCAAAGCATAATTAAATGATGGCAAATAGTGAATTATTGTTTTGTAATTTTGAAAATTATACAATTATAACTTATAAGACTGAATTTAATAAAAGATACTATATAATTCTACAATTATATAGCACTTTTTGTTGAATTCCGTTGTAATTATTAATTAACATATTTTAAAAACCATCCTCATAAACCAAATATTTATTTTTAAATAAAAAAAGTTGTACATAACTTTTAAAATAGAATTTAAAACAACGCACTAATAAATAACAGTTATTTCCATCGTATTTTTAAGACATCAAGAGTCATCAAACATTCAGGGGCTGTGAACAAGGCATTCTAAGATTAATCATTGTTCTTAAATTATATTGCTGCAGATATAATCTAAATGTCGTTAACTATGCACAGAAATATAACATGAATCATTTGCAAAAAGAAAAAAATTAAATTTGAATGGAAACATTTTTTGAATTAAATAGTTGAAACAATTATGACACTTATTATCTTCTATGTGTATGACTAATGTGGGAGTTATGAATTGTGGGTTCCTAATGGTAAATTAGTTTTATAATTTTTAAATCTGAAAACTAATGAAAGTAGTGAAAAATATATATTGATTTTATTAATAATAATATTTTGAATTTTAATTAAATATACTTCATAAATTAATACATAAAAGGAAAATAATAGTTTACTTGTAAAAAAAAAAAAAAAACATTTTCCCTTTTCATTAATTTGGAAAAAAAAAAAAAAAAAAAAAAAAACACAATTCCCGAAAACAAAGAAATAGTGGAACATTGCTTTTACTAAAGTTAAATCAGAATTAAATTGAACATGACTTTAATTTCATGTAAATAACTTAAAGAAGTTTTAACATGAAATGTAAAATTTCTGCAGAAAAATTTTCAAAAAATTAATTAAACTTTAGATAATGTTAAACTTTGAGCTGAACACATGTATTTAATTCCTGAGAATGGATAAATGTGTATTTTAGAAAAAAATATGTTAGAAGAAATGTAGTTAAAATTTAAAAATGAAAATATTTTTACATCATTATAAATATAAAAATGAAATCCAATTAGAGTTTTGATACAGCATTGATGTAAACAAAATATTTCAGTTTTCATTCACAGAATCAATAAAATAGATAAAAATTGTGATTAATGAGAAATTTGTCAGCTGCGTCAAATAATCAGGAATCAAATTTTTAACTCATTAAAAATTTTAAAATAATAATATTTTTCGCTTATTTTATTTTTCCGTATAAAACCTTAACCTGGGGGTTAAAAACGTGTAATTGCTTAAGTATTGATTAAATTAGCAAATACATTATATAAATTGTATGTATATAATTCAAATAATCATCAACTTTGTTTTATATTCTGGAAAATAATCAATTATATTCATATATCTATAAATCTACTAAACATTGAAATTACCTATTTTTAACTAAAACTATTTTTCTTAAATACTCATCAAATTACTGATTTTAAAACTGATTTGAAGCTATTTTGCATTTTTTTATTTTATTTTATTTTATTTATTTATTTATTTTTTTTGTTCTGATGAAATTGCAAAACGGTGTCAGAACAAAATATCTGATTTCTTTTGATAGTAGGAAAGTTGAAAAACGTAAATTTACTGTTCGAAAATTTGATTCATTCCATAATTAAAAGGAATTTTTAATTCAAACATTCGACAAAACATCTTTAAAACTAAAGTTTCCGTTGATAGTTTTAGTTTCTATTTTTGTTTAGTCCTTCTGATTTATTTTTTATTTATTTTATTACATTACATATATTCAGACTTGTATGCTTGATTCTTGAGATCCGCTTGTAAGTCTTCGTCGATAATAGGGCAAATAGCTTAATGACAGATGTACAACCACAGAAGAATAATGAAGAAAAACACCCAGGGCCACGGTGGGAATCGAACCCACACTCCTACGCACTCAAGCGATTAGCAGTGATGTCTTTGACCATTCAGCCACGGGGCGCCCTTAGTCCTTCTGAGAATACTGAGCAGTACATCCATCGAATGGAATATCTCCCATAAAAATGTAAGCAAACGCAGCTTTTTTTAAATTTTGTGCAATGTAAGCATTTGCGTTTGGGATGCGTCTCCAAAAATTTTTCTCATTTTATTGTTGATCATTACTATTTGAGTAATCTTTCAAATTGTATCATTAGCTAAGTAAAAATTTGAATTTTTTTAGATGGGTGCCATTTACTTTCATTTTTACATAAGAAATCCTTAAATCCTGACTATAAAAGATAGAAAGCGTTTCTAATCAAAATATGAACAAACATTCATGGTGAATATGTCGTTACTATTGTCTGTGTTGTTACTTATAACACGTGTGGACAAGCCAAGCTCGCTATGCCGTCAGGTATGCGAATTTATGTAAATAGAGTGCGTCTTTTGCTTAACCAATGCACCACGAACGTGAAAGTACGACTTTACTCTAAACTACTCCGATAGATGGCTCCACCTGAGGATCCACTCCCTCTATTTTGACCTTGATCTGAAGGAGGGGAAATGAACTCCACATCATTTCACTCATGGTAACTGCATCACGACCGACCACACGTGCCTTTTCGATTCTACAGATTTAACGAGGAACATCGCACGTACTTGGTGTGCCTTTGATAGCATTAGGAATTGAACCCCACACTTCTAGACGGAAGGCCAGTGCCACAACCCCGACCCCACCTTTAAAAATAGCATAATATTAAAAAAATGTTTGAAAATTATTGGTTAAATTTACCATTTTGTAAGTTTTATGTGGATTTAAGAAAATATATTGTTAAATGCACTTTTAATGTGTATCATAGTCTACGTGGTTATACGAAATGGTGCCAAAATGAATGTATGCAAAGGAATTATTTTTAGGTATTTTTATCAGTTTGGCTTAGAAATGCAAAACTACCATCCCCTCGCGCAATTTGTTTTCCATTATAAATTGAAAATTGCATAACTTAATGGCATTACAATTAAGCAAATGTATCAAAACTTAAATATTGATTATAAAAATGATGATAATAAAATTTCATTATAATTTCTTTCCTAATACCCGGCAGCTGTTGGGATTTACTTCTTCAAAGCTACAAGGGGAGCATGTGATGGCATCTTCTACATACATAAATAGCAGTGTAGGCAAGCCCTAGACTGTAACTTTAGGTTAACAGGTTTGGAATACTCGCAGCAGGTTTGGAAGTTAACAGGTTTGGAAGCTATGACGTTTGAGTGAGCAGAGACTGTCGTGATGATAAAGAGTTCCACAATCTTCAGGATAACCTACGAAAACACAAATTAAATATCGAGGCCCTCTTTTTGTTATCGGGGTACTGCGGAGCGATGATCTATCGTCTCACTCAGCTGGAAGAAAAAAAGAAAGACCCCTTCTACGCAACAAGAGATCAAATAAGTCAACTGAAACCATGGATAAATGAACCATATTCGGATGAAGACAGTAATATCAATAGTGCCAATAGTGATGATTAGCTATTCTCTGAACAACTTTTGACGTAATCCACATAGATCTACACGCAAAGACTAAAGCTGAATGAGGGATCCTAATTGGTGATATCATTCCAATTTTATTTAGAGAAAAACTTGCAATTAAAACACAATGAACTTTATAATAAACTACTGACTCTAAAAATAAATAACATTTAAAGATAATTTATTGTATACTGAAATATTCATCACAAATAATATGAAAGTTGACTAAAATTTGTTTTGTGACCAATTTAATATGCTCCTAAGTTCATCTATTTTATTGTAAATTTTTGTGGTAAGTAATTGTACTAGATTACAAAGTACAAGTGGTGAAACAGAGATTATGTTATTGTAATTATAGTGTTTTTTTTAAAATGGTAAAAAATTAGACTCAATTGTTATTATATATGTTTATGTTAAACATTATTTTTTTCAATCTAATATGATAGTTTTTCTACTTTCAATGGAAAATGCAAGATCTGTATTAATAATCATTATTAATGCCATATTTGTTTGTGTATAAATGAAAAATAATAATATTTATGTAGTTGATAACAATTTTATTTAATCTGCTATTAGCTATTTTTTGTTATT